>JAMWET010001930.1:0-72296 GCA_024036415.1 Prochilodus magdalenae | reverse complement strand
GGGACCCACATTAACCAAGGTGCGATATCCTGCAGCGTTATGGGGAAACTCTATGGGGAAACATCATCTGTAGTAGCTGTACAAAACCAAACTTTGTGAATACATGCTGGTCCTCAGAGCTGGTTATGGTAATGTTAGTGTATTAAATATGGAGAATAAGATGTGAATGTAAGTGTAGATGAAATATAGTGAAATACTGCAGGAGATGTTCATGTAATGATTCACCTTGAGTGTGTCCACAGTGGACGAGTACAATCAGCACTAAAGGAGGAGAGAAACAGAGAACATGATGCATTAGTGTGGAATATCAGCTGCTACCACAGGTAGAATGGATAAGTCTGAAAAGGCCGTGAGCAGCTGGAGAATCAGCTCCAATCAGACAGTGTGAGTAATAATAACCATCAACATCACATACACACTATTCACTGTTCACCATCACCATGACTACTGTTACCATCACATGATTAGAATAAAGAAAATGTGTCAGATTGCATACAGATGTGAATAAATAAATAAATAAGACATTTATTTCTGACATTTTTCAAGATTGACCCTGAATATTCTTTCTGTTTGTTATAAACAGCATGTTTTTTTAATCAAAAATATATTTGATTTATGAGTTTATAAATGACAGGATTCCCACTGGGGCTGGACGTAACAGTATAATGTGGGATTAGGTAAAGTGGGATACTTACTGTTGTATGGAAAGAAAAACCCAGTTAAACTAAAAGTTTTGTTGATTTATTTTTATCCACAGAGAACAGAATATAAATAAGTTATTTTCCTGCTTTTCTTTGCAGTTTTGTGCAATTTAGTATACTTTCTAATAATCTGCACAGACCACACTTTATTTTTTCCAGCATGTGTTTTCCCTCTAGAAAGGTCCCTCGAGGTCCATCAGACAATAGAAAATTCTTCTTTAAATTTTTGCATATACATTGAGTTTTTACACTAAAACAGAAAAGTGCCATACTTAGGTATGTTCCTTGTTAACTTGAATGACAGGTTTAATTTGGTTTATTACATTAACATATTCAATTCTTAATTTCCTTTAAAATTACATATTTGAAAATATCAAGTAATTTTTTTTTTTTTAATTAATAAATTTAGCCTTAGTTAACACATTTTACGGCCTTTTACTTTTTGGCCCATAACCCACCCCAAACATTACACTATGACCCCTGAGCAGGAGGTGATTTAGATTACAGTTTTTACAGGTTACTTTTCAAACTCTTTAGGTACTAAACCTATGTTATATATTGAAAGTAAATAATTGTAAATAAATCCTGCAGACATCTAAAAACAAGCTACTTAAACAGAAAAATATATGTTTTGATTTTAAGTGAGTGAAATCTTGTACATTGTACATTATATATATAATGATTATTTATGAAATGACACAAGCCTGCCTGTATGGAATCCAACATTTATAGAAATATGTCTTGTTTTATTTTGTGTATATTTAGTTGTTTTGTATTGCTCTCTGAACATTGTCTTATTATATGTGAAATAATAATTTTCTCTAGAATTTTGTACTATTGCTGCACCACTTTGTCCGTATTTAATGAAAGTCATTTAGAACAAAAATGTCTCGAAGATCAAAAATAAGTTTTATCAATAAAATATTTCAAAATAAACCAAAAAAATGAAATTCATGTAACATTCTGTTTTGTTGTTCCTACACCACATACAGATATACCTTCACATGGAGAACCAGCGAACACATCAGAGAACAGAACAGAAATTGTAATATTCAGCTTATTCAGTTATAAAAACACATTCACGTTTCCGTGTTTAAATACACGCCAGCACATATACATTTACTCCTTAAACTCACCTTCCAGACAATACTACATAAGACCTGACTCTCTCTCTTCCTGCGTCCCTGCCACTCAGACGCTCCTCTGCTTAGCTCCCTGCTTAGCTCTTTATCTTTCATACATATGGACAATCCCAAGGGCAATTTAGCAAAAGACATCTGTGATGTACTTGAATCTTTTGGACTTTATCAGCATGTAACAGGTAGCACACACGCTCATGGTCACACTCTGGATATGGTTATCTCAATGGGTCTCATCATATCAGCCACTGTTAAAGATGTCGCTTTGTCAGACCATTATTGTGTTTTCTTTGAAATGTGAACCTCACTGAACATGAAGACCAGAGAAGTCAGGATTAAATAGAGAAGGTTTATAAATGACTCCACAGAAGGTAGTTCATAAGCTCTCAAACAACAACCATGGCCAGACCCAAGACCAGTACAAAGCAAAAAGAAACCATAATCCAACAGCAGCAAGTGTACTTTACACCCGCAAAATGTGCTCTGTTGAGCCTGTGTTTAACCCGTCTGATTCTGTTTCTCCCACTGCTCTGCTAAATAGCTTCAACTCATCCTGTTGTGGATGAGATCGCACTGGTTAAAGTTAAAACTCTGTCATGCGGAGAGAAAACTCCCTGGAGGAACACTACAGCAGTTCAGCTCCAAAAGAAAGAATGTAGGAGGGCCGAGTGCAGATGGCGTAAAACTAAACTTCACATTCATGAAGAAATCTTTAAAGATCGGCTCCATCATAATAATACAACTATGTACAAAGCAAGACAATCCTTCTTCTCCACCTTTATCAACAATAACATTAACAACAGCAGTGTACTCTTCACTGTCGTCAACAAGCTAACAAAGTCATCTATCTGCATGGCCCCTGAATTGAGAGATGTGATTTCGATCTATTAAAAACTGCAGTTGTGAAGTCTCTGAAGAAGAAAAATCCTGATACAACCTTTTTAAATAACTACAGGCCGATTTCAAATCTACCTTTCACTGGAAAAATCATCAATCAAAATTGTGTTCAAACAACTTACAGGTTTTCTGTAACTGTCTCAACAAATTTCAGTCAGGATTCCGACCAAATCATTCCACTGAGACGGCTCTAATCAAAGTTACCGATGACATTTACTCAAATACAGATTCTGGAAGACTGTCTGTTCTAATACGGTTAGATCTCAGTGCTGCATTTGATACTATTGACCACAAAACTGAGAGCGGGGTTGGACTCTCAGGAACTGTAAAATGGTTCGGATCATACCTGCTTGGAAGGAATTATTTTTTTGAAACAGAAAATAATGGATCTGAAACTGTGTGTGTCCCAGGGCTCAATTCTTCATTCATTCTGTTCATGAGTCTAGTTGTAGTCTTGGCCACAAATCCTCTACACCCAGCTTCTACTGGGAAAACCTTGGTACTACAGTGGCGTTGTTCTGCCTGGGCTGCTATTTCAGAATACCTCAGGCTTTTCCTCTCATATGCTTCTTCAGTAGCAGCTTCCCATGGTACCGTCACTTCCAAGATGAATAGAATTTTCTGGGAATTTGACCACAGGATGAGATCCGGCCTGGGAGTAGTTGTTCCTACCTCAGGAAAACAAGTTTATGGTGAAGGTCAACCTGCATTTCCCAGTCACGGGCCGGGTCTAGGAGGGTCGTGTTAACGCTTGTCGGTGGTTTCACTGGACGTTCACCTGCTTTCACAAATGAAGTGATGCTTGATATGCCAGGCATTGGAGGTGGAAGGGCATTGGTGGCGGTTCCCCTTTCCTCTAGGATAAAGGATGATTGCCAGTTGCCGCAAAATAAGGGACTAGACATGAGAAGCACAAACTAGCTGCACATCTGAATTCAATATCCCTAAAGTCTAAAGAGCTAGCCCGTAATCTTGCTGTACTAATACACTCTGATCTCCGATCTCAGTCAGTGCCGTCACCAGATCAGCTTTCTATCACCTTAAGAACATTACATCAGAGATTACCTGTCTAAACCAGACCTGGAGAAACTCATCCACACCTTTATCTCCAGCAGGACTGATTACTGTGACAGTCTTCTAACAGGTCTTCCAAAAAGACAATCAAACAGCTTCAGCTGATTCAGAATGCAGCTGCCAGAGTTCTCACCAGGAGGAAAAGCAGGGACCACATCCCTCCCTTTCTTAAATCACTACACTGGATACCAGTCTGCTACAGGATAGACTTTAAAGTCCTGTTACTGGTCTATAAATGTCTCAGTGGCTCAGGACCAGCATATTTCTCTGAGCAGCATGAGCTGCAGATCATCAGGAACAGGTCAGTTAGTCCTGCCTAAGGTAAAGACTAAACATGGAGAGGCTAAAACATTCCTGTTTGATCAGGCTTTCAACTCAGTTTAAAACACTGTTATTTACATTCTTATGCTAATTTTTATATTTCATATTATTTCAATATATTAAATTATATTATATTATATTATATTATAGTATAAATACATTTAATGATTAATGATATTTTAATGATTTTAAATGATTTATTTTGTTTTTCTTTTGTTTTATGTCTTTGTATTTTCTCCCTTTGATGTAAAGCACCTTGAATTGTCCTTGTGTTTGAAAGGTGCCATACAGACATACTTGCCTTGCTCTCTCTTTCTTTCCCTCTCTTTCTCACACAGAGATGAAAGCAAAGTTAAATATAAAAACACATATAAAATATATGTATATTAAATAAAATTATATATTAAATATAAATATATTAAATATAAAACACATTTTATATTTATTCATGGAGTTTAACATATTTGTGTTTTATAATTTAAATTTACAGTAATTGTGTATTGAAATGAGCAGAAAGGGGTTTTTAGTAGTGTTTCCTACAGAACATACATTCATCCCACATTAGAAACAGGAAGTGGAATGTAGTCACACCATATAGTCTAAAAAGTCTAGATACACTCTTTCTGTACTCAGTTCTCATCAGTTCACTCTCACAACAAGACCAGACTGGAGCTCATCATCAGAGTACCTGAAACTGGAACTCCTGATACTTTAACTGACTTTAACATCTAATAAAAGCTTGTAGAGCAGCTGAACTACACACCATTACTTTATCAGCAGCTTCATACAGCAGCACTGACTCTAATGCAGATATAAAGAGAAGCTTTACTCACAGAGCGTCACAGAGAGTGACCTGACCTCCATCCTGACCCAGCAACGACTGACTATTCTCAACATTTCCTGTGCTCTTACCCACAAAGTACACGCCTGGGAGAGAGAGGGAGAGGGAGAGAGAGAGAGAGAGAGAGAGAGAGAGAGAGAGAGAGAGAGAGAGAGAGAGAGAGAGACACCAGACCTTTAGGACATGTGAGGTGACAAAAAAAACTGAACACGGTGCCTACACACAAAAATTTGTTAGTCGTCTCCATGAAGACAAAAGTGGGACTTGACACTGAAGATGTCCCACCGCCATTCTGAGTCAGTCCATGACAGTCTGGCCCAAACCATTGCAGTGTTTGGTGACGGTGACAAAGAGTTAATGGGAGTTTTCGTAATGGCCTGCATACATGTAGTCCCTCTTCGTGCAGCCATATGCCAATGGTGCTGAAACAGAAAGACTCATGAAGGGGCATCTCTGCTTCTGGCGTATCTGCACCTGAACCTGTCCAGTACTGAGCCAGAGATGTGACCCCAGTTCTGCAGTCATGGTGCATAGTCATTTTCCAGTGCTATCTCAATAATTTCATTAGGGAATATGACATTGGAGACATTGGAGTCTCCAATAACATATTCCCTAAAGGCCAAACACTGAACACTGTTTTAACTAGGAATTACCACTGAGTTTTCTTCAGTACTCTGAACATTTTAGGCACTGCTAATGGGCTAACAGAGAGTTTGGAATCCACCTAATGGGACATACAGAGACCAGAACAAACTTCAGCCAGTTTCACAGATACATATGTGAATAAATGCTTTTAGTTCATTCACTAACGATAAGCTATAACTCATCATGTGGACCAGCTGCTCATGTGGTCTTCTGTAATAACAGTAATTTATCACTAAAGAATGTAGCAAACTCATAATATTAATAATCTGAGAATAATTTAGGTGGGATGTTATAGAAGAGATTAATCCATCTCTCTACTCAACCTGATTCATCTACTCAGATAATCAGCAGGTTTAGTTTAGGGGTCCTACAGCAGGATAAACCCTGTGCTGGACTGTGGGCTTCAGTTCCCTCCTTTGCTGGACAGCTACAGTCACATGGAGCATATAGATGGGTTTCAGTTCCTCGTTAGTTAATGATGTCATTGGCACTAGAACAGAGGTCAAACCACAAACGCATATCTAACTCCTCTCTGCTCTCCGCACTGAGTTTGGCTGAACAGTTATAGATATATGTATATGTATTTATATGTATATGACCACTGAGCTGCTTCTATAGTTTTTAAGTTCTGTTTATTTCTGAAAACCTCCCACCCAGCACACAGTTAGTCACGCCATGCTTTAAATAACATACATGCTCCTCCATCTTGTGGTGAAGTACAAGAGCAAGTGTGACCAGTAGAGCACAGGTAGCTCTGACTCTAACTAGGGGTCAACTTAGATAGATAGTGCATTATGTGCATTGTGCATTATGGTCTGGTGAGTAAACTTTTCAGATGGTTTATGTTTGTATGTGTTATAACAGAAAAACAACAGCTCTATCCCTGTTAAACATTACTCAGCCAGCCTTCCTACAAGGAGATGGAGAATACAGGACTTATGAAACACTCATGAAACATGGATGTTCCAAAAATCCTAAGGAATTTAAGAAATTTGCCAGTGCTGTATTTAGTCACATGATTTACCTGTGAACCACTTGGATGTTTCAGCAGTGAATCATCTGACTGTATTGGTTTCAGAGATGCAGCTTCAAAATTCAAAACAGTGACACATAGAACATTGTAATGTCCCTTATTTCAGGGTGTGTGCCTCCCATGGTCATCCTGGCATAGCCACACCTCGTAAGCTTCTATAGGCAAGTGCCAGCCAGTAACAGCTCACTGCCATACATTTTATTACAAAGATTACAACTAAATATAAAAATCAGAAATCAAAATAAAATCAGGCTCTACAATGGCCACATACACAACTTTATTTTTCATACTGTTCATATGTTCATTCATGTGTTTTCTAATCTGTTAAAAATACCATCAATTTTTTTCATAAAGATCTAGAATATATTGCCATTGAGTTTATGAAAGTAATGGACACAGTGGTCTGTGGGTCAAAGACAAAAATACCACCTAGACCATTACTGGGTCTGTCATGGTGGGTGGATGGGTATTAGTGGGTAACTGGTACATCTGTGAATAGATAAAGAGCGAATGAGAACAGAAAGGTGTGAACCTACTGCCTGGAGATACGAGTCCTAAGACCACAGAGGAAGAACTGAGCGTGAGAACTGACTGCAAAGAACTGGGACCAACGCGAGCAGAGCTAAAAGTCAAGTTGGTATTATTAAACAATAGAGCAGTCGAACAAAACAGCAATACACAGCATAACATGAAGGGAAGGGAAGAGAAAGAGAGAAACAATTTAAGCCTAAGAGAGGAAGAGAGGGGTTTATATGCTGGGGTTAAGTTTGTTCAGCTGGCTAGAACTCCGGTGACCTGGAACCGAGCTGATTGGACAGCAGAGGGCATGTGGACGTTACTTCATCAAACGATGCCCTCTGGGAATCTGGAGGCGAGAAGAAGCCGGGAAGTCCCTGAAGCGTGACAACAAGAAACCCATTTGACAGACAGCGAACATAGCAAACTAGCCAGAGATTGGATTGGTAAAGTGCACCATTCACCTTTCAATTCCAAAAAAGGGGGAGTAGCTATATTACTCCATAAGCAATTTCCTTTTACACTTGAAGAGATCTTACTCTGAATAATGCATGGAGAGAGACACAGTCTAAAGGAAGAGACTGCACGCTTTATTCTGCCCCACACACATATCTTTTTCAAGAATGGATTTTTTCTCACGTCCAGACCTATCCTGGACAGACTTATCTCCTGTGAAATTGGTCCAATAACAGCCCTTTCTGATCATGACCATGTTAGTATTGCTCCTCTATATAGGTGTAACCCTGGGTGTTATTTTGAAAAGAAAAAAAAAAAGCGTTTAGTGAATTAATGTCAGTTAAAGTTCATTTAGATATTATCATTTTAAAAATGGATAAATAAGGGCAATTGTATGCAACTCTGTTAAGATGTATTTTTTTTTATTTGTTTTGTTTTGGGAGCATTACAAAACTATGATTAGTTGAGTTTAGTGTCAGTTAGGGTTTCCCCTGTTCTGATTGGTGGTTGTGGAAAGCGTGGGAAAGCGGGAGACGAGAAGGGGAGGAGCGAGGACGAGGGGAACGAGAGGGAAAGAGCTAAGAGCAAGCGGGTGAAAGTGGATTAAAGTGCGGTCAAACAGTATACCTATAGTTTTCTTTATAAGAGTAAGCAGTGTAGACTGTTGGGCTGTGTTTTTGCTGCTACTCGTGGTTTCGTTCGCCGTGCAGCCGTGGGTATTGGTACGAACGGCGAGGCGACGCGATATTGGCTATGAGAGAACTTCGTACGGGCATCGTTAACGTAGACTAGCTCATTTCCATCAGAGGGATTTTCTGATGGTAAACTTTAAAAAAAAAAAGGGAGGTTATGGATGCTATTCCCACACTTAAAGCAGGAAAGGCTCCTGGACCTGATGGGTTCATCTGAAAATGCTTTAAGATTCATTCAATAAAAATATTATGCCTGCTTCACTATATGAAGCAAACACCTCCCTTATATTAAAAAAGAATAGACCTAGTGATGAATGTTCATCATACAGGCCAATTTCATTAATAAATGTTGATGCAAAAATGATTCTGACAAAGATATTGGCTAGAAGACTTGAGAACTTCTTATCACATCTTATCTCACCGGACCAGACAGGATTTATTCGTGATACTGACTGTCCATCTCAAATGTTAGGTGACTTCTGGGCATCACTCAATATGGCCAGACAGTGCAGTGTAAAGCTTTAGATATCTCTATGGATGCTGAGAAGGCTTTTATTCAGCTAGGGTGAAAATATCTGTATAGTATTATACATCGCTTCGGGCTGTGGGATGAGTTTATAAAGTGGCTAGAGATTCTTTATCATTCACTTCACACCTCATAACGAACGACATGTGTTCCCAACCATTTGATCTTAAACGGGACACTACACAAGTTGTTGTTTGTCTCCTTTGTTGTTTGCCTTGGCGCTAGAGCCCCTTGCACTATCCGTTTGAGAGAATGTAAATATAAAAGAATAAAAATAGGCCAGATAACTCATGTGATAGCCCTGTATGCAGATGACATTTTGTTATTTCTTTCTTAGCCTGAAAAATCTGTCCCAGCTGTAATGGGTTTAAGAATTAAGAAGATTGACTGGCTTTTCCAAGAGTCAGCAACAGGCCTAGAATATTGGTTTGTTCATCCAATTGTCAGGCAAAAAGGAACCCCAAACCGATGTGTGCAGAACTATAAGCCACAGGAGCTTTATTAACAAGCGGTCTATCCAACCAAGCAACAATAACCAGAGCAACGAGGGAAAATAGACAGGTACAGAGTCAGGGACAGGCGTAGGTCAGAACCGGTAAGAGAGAGCAGCGAGAGCAAATGAGTAAAAGGGGCTAGACAGAAGGGAGAGTCTAAAGAGAGTAAGCGGAGATTCAGAGCCAGAGAGTGAATACAAGCACAAGAGGGAAAAGGCAAAGGAGTAGTCAATAAACAAAGGGAGTAGAAACTGGAAAGACACATAGATCGGCTATATAACGCCCAGAATTGCAAACCAAAGCTTCGCAATGAGCACATGTAAACCAGGGTTTAAATACAGTCTGTGATTAGAAACAGCTGAACTAAATCTCCGGTAACCCGGAACGAATTGGAGAATCCGACCGGGAGCGCATAGACATTACGTCATCAAGCGACATCATACCTTGTGACATCCAAAATAATTTCCTGATTCACAGTACTTTAAAAGTGTGGTGGAATATTAACACATTTTTTTCAAAGGGATAATCTATCATGGGCTTTTACTGCACTTATTATGAACAAAGCTTTTCCCCTGGTTTGTAAAACAGTGTTTTTAATCAGTGGCACAAAGTAGATATTCAGTCTTTGTCCAATCTCTATCAGAGCAATATATTACTATCATTTTAATAACTACAAGATTAGTTGGATACTTTCAAATTAGAAACTATATACAGAATGCCATAAAAGTCCCTGCAGGTAAAGACATATGCATAGACTCCTTTTTAAAACAAGCTACATGTCTCAAAAGTGTTATATCTTCATCTTATACTATATTACTTTGCCAAGCAATCTGCAGACAGTGCTAGAAGGCTGGGCAAAGGATTTTGGGGAACCACAAACAGACAAAGAATAGTGTCTGAAATAAAACCTTAGAAATCCAGTTTAAGATATTTTATAATAAAACTGACCCACAAAAATCATCAGCCTGCCCAATATGTAAAAAAGAGGTGGGTATATATGTGTTTTGGTCTTGCCCCTATTATTGCCTCCTTGTGGAATAGGATCAAGTTAAAGCTTGAAGGGATTTTCAGTTGCAACATAGAGAGCGCCCCTTGGTTTTTTGTACTTGGTTAAGGAAGAGATTAAACTTACATCTTGTCAGATACAGCTTACTTGCAAATTATTGTACATTACTCATAAATGTATCTTCATACTTCCGGCAGCACTGAAGGTACCGGAACATCCGAGCCAGAACCACCAGGTTTAGGAACAGTTTTTAGAACTGTCAAACTGGTCACACCACCAGCACCTACCAGAACATGACTACACAACTAAAGACTGCTACTGATTTCTTGCCAGGACACACTGGGTTCCACTACCTCACAAGACAGTTTGGACCACACTTTAACCTGTATAGATGAACATCCAGCTGTGTATTTATTTATCTATATTTATTTATCTTACTAACCACATCTGTACTAAGCATTTAGCTGTTACCTGAACATTAAGCTGCTTCTCCGACCTGCACTGTACACTTTATATATCTATACTGTTTACAACCACATACGTAACTGATACTGCTCTTACACCTTGCACATGTGCTGTACACGTACTGTACTGTTTGCACACAATGTTCTTGTCTATTTGTCTTTGCACTACACTATATTATATATACATATATTATTAACACTTAATTAATTATTACTTGTAGAATTTAAGAGTCATGTGGGTTCTTAATCCTCCATCTGCAGTGACTGGTAAGTATGCATTACTCACAATGTCTTCAATACAGACTCTATGTGGAGTATTAAAGTGGTCCAGCTCTGCATCTCTCTCTGAGTGTGGGATGTGGGGCTCTTTCTGAAAAATGATGGAAATAAAAGTTGCTGTAGACACGGCACAAAGTTAGACCCATGGACATATATAGACTTTGTGAACTGTTCAAAAACATCTTAAATAGGTGATGAGGTCATGCATGGGTATAAAGTTAGCACCTAGGAGTGGGTACTACCGAATGACCATGACTTTCAACAGCGGGGTCTTCACGGTATATTAGGGCGGGGTGGGTGTTGTTAGTGGTCAGCTTGAAAAATAAATGCGAATGAGAGCAGAAAGGTGTGAACCTGGGTACTACCTCAAGATACGAGTCTTCAGACCACAGAGGACATAAGTGAGCATGACAACTGACTGCAGTACAGAGTTCAGGTAAAAGTTCAATCTACCACACAGAAGCAAAACAATGAGACCCAGCCTAAAAGGTATAATAAGACATGGCAAGACGTGAAGAGGAATGAAGAGAATAACCTGAAGATCTATAGGATTATAAATATTGGAATACAAGACTATCCTGTAGTAAATACAGCTTCTTTCTACATAACAGATACAAACATGACTTGAACACCATTAGGTTTCAGGCTGATGATGTCATTGCTGCTGTTTTACTAGAATTAAAGTCAGGCCACAAACACCACTAACTCCTTTCTGTTCTCAGGCCTCTAAGACTCTCAATTTGGCTGGTAAAGTGCACAAATACAGCTCTGGAAAAATGTAAGAGACCACCCCGGAATGATCAGTTTCTCTAGTTTTTCAGTGTCTGGCTTTGTGAGCTGTTCTCTACACTAAAACAAACACGTCTCCCAAATTCCAGATCAAATATTGTGTTTTAGATCTGTTTATTTATAAAACTACTAATGTCCATGCTCGCTGTTTGCTGCTTGACCTTGTTCTTATGACCCAGACGTTCACTGTATCTGCCAGTAAAGCTAGAACCGAACATGTGGAGATGCTGATTAAGACGAAACTGGAGCAGTCTCTTTTTTTAATTCCAGAGTTGTATTTTGCTATAAACCTACAGATACAGTAAATTGCCAAAATTATTCACTCACCCATCCAAAGCATTGAGTTCAGGTGTTCCAACCACTTCCATCACCACAGGTTTATAAAACCAAGCTCCTAGGCATGCTGACTGCTTCTACAAGCATCAGAGAATGGGTCACTCTCAGGAGCTCAGTGAATTCCAGTGTGGTACTGGGGTAGGATGGCACCTGTGCAACAGATTTAGACTCAGATTCAGGTTTATTGGCCAAGTATGTTGACTCACACAAGAAATTTGGTTTCAGCAGTTTTTGTTTCTGTAGTACAGTAATAATATACACTGACATTCCATAATATACACAGTGATTCCACATAAACACAATAATAATTACAATTACAATATACAATCTTTACAATATACACACTATACACTCTATAAACAAACTACAAAGAATATATTGTTTGCTTCTTTGTCTTTCCCATTTTTATACTATTCCTGGTCTGATTGTTTGCCTGGTTCTGACTTGTTTTCTTACCCTGACTCTGTCCTCACCCCCTTGGTTATGTTCGCTTTGATCGTGCTCCTGCCGTGTTATTCTACCAGTCTGTTTAATAAACACTGCTTTGCTTTTAGCTCAGTGCACGTCACAATCATTCACACAGCCCTCACACACCTGGAGGGCAAGGACACATATGTGAGAATGCTGTTTATCGACTACAGATCAGCATTCAACACGGTCATTCCCACCAAACTGGCAGGAAAGCTCCTCACCCTCGGACTGACACCCAGACTCTGCAACTGGGTGCTGAACTTCCTGACGGACAGACCCCAGTCAGTTAGAATTAGCAGCCCCACATCCAGCACAAGAACTGTTAGCACTGGGACCCCCAGGGCTGTGTGCTGAGCCCCCTCCTGTACACACTCTTCACGTATGACTGCGTGGCCTCCCAGAGCAACACCAGTATCATCAAGTTTGCTGATGATACTACAGTCATCGGACTGATCACTGGTGGGGATGAGACAGCGTACAGTAGGGAGGTGGCTGAGCTGGTAGACTGGTGTGACTATAACAATCTTTCCTTGAATACAGACAAGACCAAGGAAATGATTGTTGATCCAAGGAGGAGGAGGCAGGAGCTACATACACCCCTGTTCATAGGTGGGACAGAGGTGGAGAGGGTGAAAACCTTCAAATTCCTCAGCGTGGATTTAACCTGGTCACACAACACGCACTACATCGTCCAGAAGTCCCAGCAGCAGTTGTACTTTCTGAGAAGGCTGAGGAAATTTGGCATGTCAGCCCAAATTCTCAGCAACTTCTACAGGAGTACGATCGAGAGCATTCTTACCAGCTCCATCACGGTCTGGTACGGAAACTGCACAGCTCAGGATAGGAAGGCTCTCCAGCGTGTGATCAAGACTGCACAGTCCATTTCTGGAGCAGTCTTCCCCTCACTGCAGAACATCTACAGGACCAGGGTCATCAGAAGGGCCCACAGCATCATCAGGGACAGTACACACCCCCAACACAGCCTCTTCACGCTCCTACCGTTGGGCCGACGCTACAGGAGTGTGAAGTCCAGAACAGCCAGACTGACAGACAGTTTTTATCCACAAGCCATCAGACTTGTGAACACCTCCTCCCCCCTTCCGCTCTGAAACTGGCTGAACTCTGACTCTGACATGCACCCATTAATATAAGCGCAATACATATTCTGCTGCTACTGTTATTCCATACTGTTTACTTCTGTACTTGCACAGCTCTCTTTACACATGCATATGCACCTCACATGCATCCATACAGTACTGTACTCTCCCTTCCTTTACTTAGTGTTTTTCTTTACTTAGTGTACATATATATATATATTATACTTCTTATTTTTCTCTCTCCTTTTATATTGATATTTATTTTTTAAGACTGTCAGGAATGGAGAACTACAAAGTAAGAATGTCATTGTACAATGTAACTGCTTGTTATGCTGTGCATATGACAATAACTCTTGAATCTGTCTGTCCATCAGCACACAAATACATGTATAATCATATACATTCACTTTTTAACAACCAAATAGTCAGTTATCAGTTAAATCAGTTTTTAAAAAAGCCAGATAAACTAACAGATGTGTGTCTTACTTGATATATACTTGTGACATCAAAGGCATAGTTGGTTGGTCCATCTTAACAAAACCAGGGGACAAAATAAGCATCATGACAGGAAACCATACAATGCAATACACAACTTGGTTGTCGGGTGTCAACACCAACACTGCAAAACGACCAGGTACCTAAATAACAGTCTTAACACTTAGAACCCTGAGTCCACACCTTATAGGCAGTTTGCATGGCTACATCCTATGCCTTATAAGTCAGCAAAGGGTTAACTTTCAAAGTACATAGCATGTATCATATATGTAAGTAAACCCATTCGTGAAAATTGCCTGTAGAGATATACCTGCTGTCGGTTCACGTGTAGACATCCACAGTATACCCATTGCCTACTTGGAGTGATGTTGTTGTAGACCCCCCTGTAAAAATGAAATGGAAAGGCTCCTGCCTTCTCAACTCTGGGCCAGAAAACAAACCAACAGGAAAAACTTATTTTTATGGAAGTGTTAGTAGTTAACGGTTTAACTGCAGGTGTGTGAAATGTGGTGCGAGTGTGCAGGTTCAGGTGGAGTACCAGTGGAGTCTTCTAAGAGAGGAAAGACATGGCATTACCAAATCATCTGTATCATTTGTTTACACCAGTCAGGAGGTGTGATTGTGATTTCATGTAATGTAATGTAAACAGACTTACAGTGCTGTGAAAAAGTGTTTGTCCCCTTCATGATTTCTTACTTTTTTTGCATGTTTGTCTCTTAAATGTTTCAGATCATCAAACAAATTTAAATATTAGTCAAAAACAACACAAGTAAACATAAAATACAGTTTTTAAATGAAGGTTTTTATTATTAAGGGAGAAAAAAAACCTACATGGCCTTGTGTGAAAAAGTTTTTGCCAAAAGTTTTCCCACCAGTTAAAACATAACTGTGTTTTATCACACCTAAGTTCAGTTTCTCTAGCCACACCGAGGCCTTATTACTGCCACGCCTGTTTTCCATCAAGAAGTGACTTAAATAGGACCTGCCTGACAAAGCGAAGTAGACCAAAAGATACTCAAAAGCTAGACACCATGCCAAGATCCAAAGAAATTCAGGAACAAATGAGGAAGAAAGTAATTGAGATCTATCAGTCTGGAAAAGGTTATAAAGCCATTTCCAAAGTTTTGGGACTCCAGCAAGCCACAATGAGAGCCATTATCCACAAATGGCAAAAACGTGGAACAGTGGTGAACCTTCCCAGGAGTGGCAAAATCACGCCAAAAGCGCAGCGACGACTCATCCAAGAGGTCACAAAAGACCCCACAACAACATCCAAAGAACTGCAGGCCTCACTTGCCTCAGTTAAGTTCAGCATTCATGACTCCACCATAAGAAAGAGAGTGGGCAAAAATGGCTTGCATGGCAGAGTGCCAAGAAAACCACTGCTGAGCAAAAAGGACATTAAGGCTCATCTCAAATTTGCCAGAAAACATCTTGATGATCCTTGAGACTTTTGTGAAAATACTCTGTGGCAAAAGTTGAACAAAAGTTGAAGTTTTTGGAAAGTGTGTGTTCCATTACATTTCAGAAAAAGAACATCATATCTACAGTAAAATATGGTGGTGGTAGTGTGATGGTCTGGGGCTGTTTTGCTGCTTCAGGACCTGGAAGACTTGCTGTGATAAATGGAACCATGAATTCCGCTGTGTACCAAAACATCCTGAAGGAAAATGTCCGGTCATCAAGCTGAAACAAACTTGGGTTCTGCAGCAGGACAATGATCCAAAACACACCAGCAAGTCCACCTCTGAATGGCTGAAGAAAAACTAAGTGAAGACTTTGGAGTGGCCTGAATCATATTGAGATGTTGTGGCATGACCTTAAAAGGTGGTTAATGCTTGAAAAACCCTCCAATGTGGCTGAAATACAACAATTCTGCAAAGATTAGTGGGCCAAAATTCCTCCACAGCGCTGTAAAAGACTCAATGAAGGTTTCTGCAAATGCTTGATTGCAGTTGTTGCTGCTAGGGGTGGCCCAACCTGTTAGGTTTAGGTTTATAACACTTTTTCACACAGGGCCATGTAGGTTTTGATTTTTTTTCTCCCTTCATAATAAAAACCTTCATTTAAAAACTGTATTTTATGTTTACTTGTGTTGTCTTTGACTAATACTTAAATTGGTTTGATGATCTGAAACATTTAAGAAAAAAAAATAAGAAATCATGAAGGGGCACTTTTTCACACCACTGTATATGGCCCATAACAGCCTGCAGCCTCTGGGTCCACAAGCAGGTTCCACCAAATTTCAAGTCACGTGTGATATATTACGTTATTATGTCTGGTTTAGTGTTGGGTTTAGTTTAATGCAGCAACAGTAAAGTTTTGTATGGTACTGTGGAGAGTCACTAGAACATTTACAATAGAGAACAAAATCTAATTATATCTTATAAGAGTTTAACTTATTGTTTCTAAACAAACCTAAACGACAGAATAACTATCATAGTTGCAGTGTTTAAATATAGCAGGTGTAATGATTGTTTTTTTTTTAAATGACCTAAAATTACATGACGAGTTTATCAGCTGTCACAAATTATTAGACCTCCTCTGAAGACTTTACAACCCACTCTCATGCTTCCCACCACACCCCCCAAATAAATTACCACTTACTTCCAATGCCAGTTCTAAGTCTGTGAATGAAAAAACAGAAGCTAAAAGGTGTTGTGGTTAGAAATCTATTTATTTGTGTTAATTCCAGGCATCAGCATAAATGAGTAAAATATAACTTGTATTATATTGCTTATATTGCCTCTTACATGATTATAGATGTGATGTTATTGTCTTATAAAAGATCCACAAACAGGTTACAGAATTTTAGGAATGTAAATATCAAAATATAGCATGATTATTCATAGGCTAATACTTTTAATGATTTAGACAAAATGAAAGATAAAGATGAAACTAAACAGAAAAAAATACATTAATCATCAAAATAATACAGAAAACTTAATATTTTCATTCACAAACAGAAAACACTTGTCAGGGTTCAGGTCTATCACACAGTATATTTACAATGCTCCTATTTGCTTATCACTGCTTTCTGCTATTACATTTAACTTAACACTGCTATGAAATCTGCTTTCAGTGCATTTAGCCTGATAAATGTTCTACACTGCTGCACTTACACAATGTATTATTACTAGTCTTTAACTCACAAACGAGGAAAAGAGTTGAGAAGATACTGGTGATTCTTTCTTATAATGATTTTGGTCATAATTAAGAAATGACATCTTTAAATTATGCAGTAAATTTGAGTAGGGGTTAGGGGTAATTTTCACTATGTTATGTGGTTTAATATCTGATACTACAGAGCTGTAATTACATACTATATAGACTAAATACATATTTAATTTCAAAACTAGAAATTTCAATGTACAGTGCTGCTTGGAACCTTATGAGCATTTTATAAGCTGTTGATGTAAAAGTTCACAAAAATAATAAAGGGTTTAAAAACTTTCACCACACTGTAGTTTGTCTTTCTGCTAAATAATAATCTAATAAAACAATACAACTGCGATATAAGCCATAAGGAAATAAATACGATTCTAAGCACAGCTGGAAGTTGCTCTGGATAAGAGTATCTGCTAATGAATAAATGAAAATAAATTTGTAAGATTCAACTGGACAGCAAATGGAAGGCTACTGAAAGAGACTAAGGGGATATCAATGGCACAGATTTCGATTTCGATACACAAATGTACTTTTTTCTACATTTTTAAAATAAAATCAAATTGTATGCGTTAAAATACTCTAATATTATCAAAACTCCAATCAGAATTCAGAATATCTGATTATCTCTAAACTCAGACTCAGTGTTAGAACGGAACAGTGATCAACAAATGGAAAAAAGAACACTTTGTCGCTAGATGAGTGTAAACTAGTTCTGAAAGGCTCTGTGTGTTCAGATCCTCTCCTGTCCGCTCTCCTTTAAACTCAACCAGGAGTTTCAGTACATGCTTACTTTTCAGTTCCGCATCAGCACAGATTTCTTCACAGACCTACAAGAGAAACACACTTTATTAACCGGATATCTGTGTATACTTCACTGTATATAATGTACAGTATTTAATGTATATAGTCCATGTGAATGTAAAACGAGGCATCAGAGCAGATAAGCCTGACGTGTATAATTATCTTGTTCCATATATTTTCAGGGCTTCAAGAATCTGTGCAAATCTTAGTTTTTTTGCTCCATGCAGTGTGCAGATTACATGAGAGCCAGATGAAGCTTAACTCCTTTAAAGAGACCCAAGCTCACAGTAAGTTTAATAGACAAAAATCAAATTTCATAAAAATTTCTTCTATTACTTTCAAATTATTTCCCCTGTCAAGCCGAAAGTGCACTAATGTTTGCATACAACTCTTTATGAATTGTGGGGCCTCTGGAAGCCAGTTAATATCACTATAATCTTACAAAAATGCAGTAAAGCAGACTGTGTATATATGTAGTTATGATTATATTGTTTTACTATTATTACATGTAGACTGTTTTTCACTCCTCTTTCCTTTTAAATGACTTCTATTTCACTTTGGCTGATGGACATTTATGTTTCATGTAGTAAAGCGCATCACTTGGGCCCAACGACATCATTAATATCATGCCTGCTGGTTGTCCTCTCACCTCCGATTCTCCCGGACTCCATTTCCCATAACCCACCACCTGATGTCATTGTCACATGTCTATCTTTGCCAAATCACACCCCGTTGCCTCGTTCTCTGTCTCCTAAATATTGATTAGTTTACCTGGCATTGTTTAGTCTGTTTGTTTGAATGCTTCTGTCTCGCACTGGCTCATTGTGAAGTTTTGCCCCTCTGTAGCGTACTAAGCGTTCTCTCTCTGTTTGATCCATTTGGTTACTCTAGTCTTTAACTTAATTTTGATTCTCTGGTTTACTCCTCTCGTTTATTCCCTTGGTACCTCTGCCTGGTCTGGTTGCCTGCTTGGTTTGACTCTTGCCTGTTTATTGTCTCTGACTCAGTTTAGCCCTCTGATTGTATTTCCTTGTTGTTGGTGTTGCTGTGTTTTGGTACAAACCTGTCTAATAAACTGTCCCTTGCTTATAGCTCAGTGCATGTCACAATGTGTTTGTCCATCGTCACAATTAAAGAAATAAATTAATAAATAAATGTAGACCATTAATCCAAATGAACAGTTTTATGTGTTATTTAAATGTGTTTATGTATATTAGGTAATGCATGTGTACCTGTTTCATGATGGTTCAAGTCTTTCATCTTAATTTGGGAGTATGTCACATCATCTGGTCTTGTCACTGCTTCATCTGATACAGAAATAATTCAGATTATACTGTAGATTAATAAAGATCAAAGATAAAATACACTTCTGTTATTGTGGTAATGCAGTTCTTACTGTTTCCCTTGGGTTTTGCTGTAGTAACAATCTCAGTGTAAGTTACCTCACTGGGCTGAGCAGCAGAATCACCTGGAACAGGCGAAGGCACAATCAGAGACGCCACAGTGACATGAAATCTCACTTAAAAATGAGCATTAACAAAGTAAGATCTTTTTTAGAAACAGTGTAACTATGGTGAAATCTGAATGTTGGGAAGCAGTATGCAGCAGCCTGCAGTGGTGATAGAGACCCCTCAGACCATGACATATACTGGCTTTGACTGGTGGTCTGCTGATTTGCAGTGGAGGGAGAGAGAGACCCTGCATCTCCACAGTGACAGTAAATCAGAGCTTACATGCTGTTTCACTTTGTCAAAGCAAAAACACATCTTTAAATAAGAGATGCAAGCTGGACTCTGATGTCAGTAACAGCACCTACAGAGATCTGTGTTTGAGTTGCATATACTGATACAGGACAGACACAGTGCATGTTTTCAAACCTGTCCTCTTCCTGCAGTAGTAAACCAGACCCAGTGTGATAATGAGGAATACGGTTAAACTCAGTCCCACTGCCACTCCTACTGTTACACCAGTAGATCCAGAACCTGCAGCTGGAGAGAGAAAGATGTGGATGTGTATGTACAGAGTGTTACTGTAGAGTTACAGCATGTACCACATAACATGAAGCTGTTTCTCACCTCTGACTGAGAGCCAGCTCTTTGGTGACTCTCCTTTCTCTGGGTGTTTGCAGTGGTAGAGACCTGCATCTGACTTTGAGACAGTATGGATGATCATCTCTCCTGTAGTCTGGGTCTGGAGCAGTGACCCATTTCTATAGAAATTAGCTGTGAGGTTTGAGGGCTTTGTGGAGCGATATAAACAGCGGAGAGTCAGAGAGTCTCCCTCAGTCACAGGATGGACAGGACTGTCCAGAATCACATCGCCATCTGTAGGAGAGAGTCAGTGAATAAGAGAAGTGACATTTACTATTGTAAAATAGCAGGTTGATCAGTTTCTTCTGTGAGTGTGGTATTCTTCAGTAGGATAATCTTTACACTAGGACACATTTATTGATGAAAGCAGGGGAACTGACCAAATACACAAATAGAAACACAAATACTGGACCCCTGTTACGGCAAAGAATAATGTAGACTCACTTTGCACTGTGATGTTGAGAGGATCACTTCCTCCTCCAGATTCAGACTGGCACCAGTAAACTCCAGTGTGGGATGTGTAGAGGGAGCTGATGTTGCATGTAGATCCTGTAACTGATGAACAATCTGACACCTCCCCACTGTGTGTGTATCGTCTCACTCTCCATCCAGTAGAGTCACTCTGTCCCTCACAGCTCATTGAGAGAGTGTGACCACTAAAGTGCTGAGATCTGCTGGGACTGATGATCAGAGAGGCTGGAGGAGATGTACCTGAACATGCACAGGTGATACACATGTAGCATGTTGCTAAATGCTAATGCTAAGTTAATATACTGATCACTAAAAGAATGGATTTGATAAATACAGCATATTTATATACCAGTTCATTTCTATATCTCCTCACCAGTGATCCATAGAGGCTGTGGAGAGCTGTACTGTGTCTGATAGGCTGGTTCTCCTCTCTCTGCTCTGCACACATAAACTCCTGTGTGATTTAGAGCAGCAGGACTGAGACTGTAGGAGCCTCCAGCTTCTCTCCTGCTGTCTGACAGGAGCTCTACACCATACATAACATTGCCATGAGCGTCTCTTATCTGGTTTAAGCCTTGTCTGTAGGGAACAGCTCTGTACCAGCTGAATGTCCAGCCTGTAGAGGAGCCTGTAACCTCACAGCTTAGAGTCACTGAGTCTCCTTCAGTCAGCCAGCTCTGTGGAGACACACTCAGTACTGCCTGAGCTACATCTGAAGGAGAGAAGATGGAGAATAGAACAGACTAAATCAAGTTTCTACACAGTGATAAGATTATTACATACAGTATAATTAATGAGAAGATTAAAACTGATCCACAGACTCACCAGACACAGTCAGTGTAACACCATCACTGATCTCTGATTTCTGAAGGTCGTTTGTTCTTTCTCCTCTGCAGGTGTATTTACCAGCGTTAGACTCTGTAACAGAGCTGATTGGGAACTCCTGTGTTCTTCTGTTTGGGTTCAAACTGTCATCTTTATACCAGCTGTAAGTCCACTCAGTGTCTCCTCCTGCCTGTATGTCACATCTCAGAGTGACCGGCTCTCCTTTAAACACCTGCTTATCAGGCTTTATGTTCACCATGGCTTTATTACTCTCTGTAAGACAATCACAGTTCCCAACACTGTTATTAAAATCAATATTCTATAATGGACGTAGGTTTCTCCATATTCCAGCATCTGTTCCCTGTATTATGTATAGTAGATGTGAAAGACTTAAACTGAAAATACGAGAAAACAATGTATCGGGACCAAACTACTACATAAACAGACCCTCAGATTTCTAAAGCCTTTAAAAACATGTAATATGTCATTTAGTGCTTCATATACTGTTACAGTTCAGGACTATATAGTATCACTCAGAGAAAACCTCTTACTCACCCGTAACGTTTACCCAGAGTGCATCACTGCAGTGTGTGTAGTAGACTGGGTATCCTCTGCCAGCTCTGCACCTGTACTGACCTCCATCAGAGACTCTAACTGAGCTGATGGTGTAGGTGTTGGTGGTGGTCTTCTTCTCAGGGCTCTGTGTGTGTTTGGACCAGTAGAATGTCCATCCAGCAGACTGAGGAAGTGTACAGTACAGATTCACTGTGTTTCCTGTCAGCACAGCTCCTTCATATCCTGAGGTGATTGTAGGTGTGACTTTTACTGTTAATGAAGAACAAAGTTAAACAGAATTGAGTCAGTTAGAGTTATTCTATTTAGTAATGTAACTTGTTGGTTTAATGTTTACAGTAACACAGACAGCAGAGCTAACTCACAACACGACACTAAGGAATGAAACCCTTCCAACAAGACTGACTTTTTTAGGAAACAGAAGTAAATCAAAAGTAAAGCGGTCGCAGTAAATTAGTCAGAATGAATAGACTAAGAAATGGTGGAAACTAAATCATGAAAAATAAAAGTCACATAAACTGAAATACTGATTCTTGGTTCCTCAGCTCTGTATACCAAACCTAACGTAGGAAACCTGGGTGTGATCTTAGACTCTGAGCTGTTTATCCCCCATGCAAAACATTTACTAAAGTAGCTTTTTATCATTTAATAAATGTGTATATAATAAATTATAGTGACAGAAAGTTTGTCCTTTTATTGTTCAAAGCAGATGTTAATGTTTGTTAAACAGGACTGATTGCATATGGATGTGCCAAAGGCCATAGTGTAAACGAACCAGTGAAACAAATGTCTTTTGGTAAGTGGAGGAAAAAACTATGTACATGTCCACGAAGTCTGAGACTGAACTAAGGTGATAAAAAAATACATATAGCATGTAGGTCTATGTGGTGATTTAAGTTGGAAATAAAATAAAGGTGTTTGTATATCAGTAAGAAACCTCTACACACTAACCTCTTACTGACAGAAACACAGAGAAAGAGAGACTCCACACTCACCTGATACAGTCAGTGTAACAGCTGCACTGGTGTGTGTGTAGATTCGGCCTGTTGACTGTGTTCCCTTACAGGTATAAACACCTGCATGATCCTGACCAACATTAGAGATTTCATATTCCTTCCTTTTAGCATCACTGAGAAGATAATTATTCTTATTCCATTCATAATTCCAGTCATCTCCACTTTCTATTTCACATGTCAGAGTGACTCTCTCTCCCATCAGTACATGATCAGCTGGCTGGACTTTCACTGTAGCTGTTGGTCTCTCTGTTTAAAGAAGACAGGTACTGTTAAATCTTATACACTCTCTCTGAACATGCAGGACAGTATTTAAGCACATTCACTCTCTATTCTTTTCTTCATGCAGACGTATTTTTGGGAGAGTCACACAAAAATGGAAGTGTAACTGATCACATATACCACTGGATTTACTGAAATCTGAACAGCTCTATGCAGCCGGGGTTGTATTAATATTTCTTTTGTTTGAATTATCATGTGACATTGTAAGTATTACTCTGATTTCACCTTCTGAATTGCTTCTTAAATATGCAGTTTATTTACACACATGGACAAAATTGTTGGTACCCCTCGGTTAATGAAAGAAAAATCCACAATGGTAAGAAAAATAACTTTAATCTGACAAAAGTAATAATAAATAAATGCTCTATGAAAATGAACAAATGAAAGTCAGACATTGCTTTTTTTAACCATGCTTCAACAGAATTATTTAAAAAAAATAAACACTTGAAACAGCCTGGACAGAAATTATGGTACCCTTAACTTAATATTTTGTTGCACAACCTTTTAAGGCAATCACTGCAATCAAACGATTCCTGTATCTGTCAATGAGACTTCTGCACCTCTCAGCAGGTATTTTGGCGTACTCCTCATGAGCAAACTGCTCCAGTTGTCTCAGTTTTGAAGGGTGCCTTTTCCAGACAGCATGTTTCAGCTCCTTCCAAAGATGCTCAATAGGATTTAGGTCAGGGGTCATAGAAGGCCACTTCAGAATAGTCCAGTGTTTTCCTCTTAGCCATTCTTGGGTGTTTTTAGATGTGTGTTTTGGGTCATTATCCTGTTGCAAGACCCATGACCTGCGGCTGAGACCAAGCTTTCAACATGTAGTTTGGCAAATTCCAGTCTGGCTTTTTTATGTTTTTGTGGCAGGGGCGGGGAAAGGTGATAAATACGACTACGCCACCTAGGGGAATTTCACCCCTAGGAAATAACAGGTTCTAAAAACCAGGGAAAGGCAAAACAGGTTCGAACACACATGAGACCAGAGACGTACTCCCCACACTTAATTTATTAACAATTACTAGAAGACAAAACACTCAAAATTCCTTTTAAGACTCCATGGATTCAGATATAGTTGAATAAAAACAAACACAAGGAAGGACCGAGCTGAGGGCTTACCATGACGGAGGGGTACTAGTGGATTATGGGAGCCTTTTACACTACACACCACACGTGACCACACAGCACACCTCAATGACACCCAAAAGTGCGCTAACTACAGGGCTGGTGAGAGGGGTTCCACACCTAATTCTGCCTGCCCTAGCCCAAAGCTCCTGTCTTCACGCAACGTGAAGCTGCTCTGACAAACGCGGGGAGAAACGGCAACGCTGGGTCAGCAATAGCGCAAGATGCCCAGGCTTAAGCCTTGAAGAGTCACCACCGACACAACGCCAACGCGGTCCCGCCAAACACAGCCACGCTACCGCTGCTAGCACGAAGGTCTGATGCCCCGGAAGGGGAGGGAGGGGGAAACGACAGGTAGCGCTCCTACAGGTGGCCGTCCCCTGCCTAGATATAGCAACGCAGGGGACCGCCCAGCAATTTAAAGTACCCACGCACAGTTTCTCCGTGCGAGAACCATTTAGGGAGGGCAAATACAACTGCCCTGCTACATTTTGTTTTCAGCAATGGTGTTCTCCTTGGTCGTCTCCCATTAAGTCCACTTTGGCTCAAACATCGACAGATGGTGCGATCTGACACCGATGTTCCTTGAGCTTGAAATTCACCTTTAATCTCTTTAGAAGATTTGCTTGGCTCTTTTGTTACCATTCGTATTATCCGTTTCTTTGATTTGTCATCAATTTTCCTTCTGCGTCCACGTCCAGGGAGGTTGGCTACAGTCCCATGGAAATTTCTGAATAATATATGCAACTGTAGTCACAGGAACATCAAGCTGCTTGGAGATGGTCTTATAACCTTTACCTTTAACATGCTTGTCTATAATTTCCTTTCTAATGTCCTGAGACAACTCTTTCCTTTGCTTTGCTTCCTCTGGTCCATGTTGAGTGCGGTACACACCTTGTCACCAAACAACACAGTGACTACCTGTAGCCCTATATATAGGCCCACTGACTGATTATAAGCTTGTAGTCACCTGTGATGCTCATTAGTGAACACACCTTGATTTAACATGTCCCTTTGGTCACAGTTGTCAGGGGTACCATAATTTCTGTCCAGGCCTTTTTCATGAGTTCATTTTTTTTATATAATTCTGTTGAAGAATGGTTGAAAAGCAATATCTGACTTTCATTTGTTCATTTTCATAGAATTTTTATTTATTATTACTTTTGTCAGATTTAAGTTATTTCTGTTACCATTGTGGGTTTTTCTTTCATTAACCGAAGGCTACCAACAATTTTCTCCACGTGTATTGGTCACAGGTAACTGGGGTAAGACGAAGGTCATGCCTCATGTTGGTGACAACTTCTTACTCAGTCGTTTCTCTTTTACCTGCTGACTGACTGGAGTTTCTATATGGACTTGAAAACTCCTTTTCTAATGAGTCAGTAAGAGATTACCTAAATTTAACTCCACCCATCATCAACTAATACACTTTCCTACCACTGTTCCTCCTCTCTAGAGTTTTAACTGTTCACACCTGCTTCATGTTATTTGTAATTACTCTGATAGTCTTTAACCTCAGACTTTATTTAGGCTCTTTGTGAAGGATTAGCAGCTCCACTGTTCCACACTGAGCGGATCTTTATCTATGATCTTTCTAGTGTAGGATTTGTTTCTGGGTTTTTGGACTTCTCTTTTGGATTAGCCCCTTTAGTTTATTTGCCTGGTTTAGAAGCTTGTGTGTGAGTGAACTCTGACTGTTCTCCACTCTTCTGATGTCTCTCTGGATTTGGTTGTTGTGTGTTTGCTTGGTATCCGGGTCTGTTTTGACTACACTATTTTGTATTGTTGAATGTAAACCTACAAGTACAGCCCGGATTTTACGATCTACAAGCGTCTCATTTGTTCTGAAGTCTTAAAATTAAATTTTAACTGGGTACTAAAAACAACACCAGTAATAAAACTGAACTTAAAATAAAGTTATTTAATGTTAATAAATGGACACAAGAGATCCTTTTATTGAAACATCTACATGCTCAAACATGAAAAGTTTTACTGATAAAACTGAATGTCAGTCAGTTCATTATTGGTATTATGATTATTATGATTATTATTATTATTATTACTGCTACTACAATTATACCCTTATTTCAGTACATGACTTTGCTGTAAATCTCTTCTTTATCTTTAAGACATGGTTTATATATTTTGCCCAGTGTATGTTTATAATGTCCTTGTTTAATGGCGTACATCTAATCTCATGAGCTGTTAATAACGCCATCAGGCTGTTATGCTTATTGGAGCATATTCCAGATATTGTTGCTTTCTTGTGTTGATGTGGACAGATGTTTTATGCAAAATGGAAGAAAAACTATGTACATGTCCACAAGCCTTAGACTGAACTACGGTGACATGAAGATGCAAAAATACATATAATATGTAGGTCTATGTGGTGATTTAAACTGGAAATGAAATAAAGATGTTTTATAGCAGTAATAAACCTCTAGACATTAACCTCTTACTGATAGAAATACAGAGAGAGCAACTCCACACTCACCTCATTATAACACTTACCAGCAGTGATGCACTAACACGGGAAATTTAAAATTAAATACACAATTAAACCACATTTACATTTTAATCTGAAATAAAGTCCAGAATATTCTACCACAGATTTACCTGTTAACAGAGGAGAATAGATTAAACAGACTCCACACTCACCTGATACAGTCAGTGTAACAGCTGCACTGGTGTGTGTGTAGATTCGGCCTGTTGACTGTGTTCCCTTACAGGTATAAACACCTGCATGATCCTGACCAACATTAGAGATTTCATATTCCTTCCTTTTAGCATCACTGAGAAGATTATTATTCTTATACCATTCATAATTCCAGTCATCTCCACTTTCTATTTCACATGTCAGAGTGACTCTCTCTCCCATCAGTACATGATCAGCTGGCTGGAATTTCACTGTAGCTGTTGGTCTCTCTGTTTAAAGAAGATAAATAAGTTTGTGATATTTATGATTTCTTATTTTTTTGCACGCTTTTCTCTTAAATGTTTCAGATCATAAAACAAATTTAAATATTAGTCAAAGACAACACAAGTAAACATGAAATGCAAATTTTAAATGAAGGTTTTTATTATTAAGGGAGAAAATTCAACACTACATGGCCCTGTGTGAAAAAGTGTTTGCCTCCCAGTAAAAACATAACTGTGGTTTATCACACATGAGTTAAATTTCCCTAGCCACACCCAGCCTGATTACTGCCACACCTGTTTTCCATCAAGAAATCACTTAAATAGGACCTGCCTGACAAAGCAAAGTAAACCGAAAGATACTCAAAAGCTAGACATCATGCCAAGATCCAAAGAAATTCAGGAACAAATGAGAAAGAAAGTAATTGAGATCCATCATTCTGGAAAAGATTATAAAGCCAATGGACTAGAGTGAGAGCCATTATCCACAAATGGTCAAAACGTGGAACAGTGGTGAACCTTCCCAGGAGAGGCCAGCCGACCAAAATTATCCTAAGAGCGCAGAGATGACTCATCCTAGAGGTCATGAAAGACCCCACAACATCTACAGAACTGCAGGCCTCACTTGCCTCAGTTAAGGTCAACCTTCATGACTCCACCATAAGAAAGAGTCTGGGAAAAAGGCCTGCATGGCAGCGTGCCAAAAAGAACATTAAGGCTCGTCTCAATTTTGCCAGAAAACATCTTGATGATCCCCAAGACTTTTGGGAAAATACTCTGTGGACTGATGAGACAAAAGTTGAAGTTTTTGGAAGGTGTGTGTCCCATTACATCTGGCGTAAAAGCAACACCACATTTCAGAAAAATAACATCATAGCTACAGTAAAATGTGGTGGTGTTAGTGTGATGGTCTGGGGCTGTTTTGCTGCTTCAGGACCTGGAAGATTTGTTGTGATAAATGGAATCATGAATTCTGCTGTGTACCAAAAGATTCTGAAGGAGAATGTCCGGCCATCTGTTCGTGACCTCAAGCTGAAATAAACTTGGGTTCTGCAGCAGGACAATGATTCATAACACACCAGCAAGTCCACCTCTGAATGGCTGTAGAAAAACAATGTGAAGACTTTGAAGTGGCTTAGTCAAAGTCCTGTCCTGAATCCTATTAAGATGCTGTGGCATGACCTTAAAAGGTGGTTCATGCTTAAAAACCCTCCAATGTGGCTGAAATACAACAATCCACCACAGCACTGTGAAAGACTCAATGAAGGTTTCCGCAAACGCTTGATTGCAGTTGTTGCGTCTAAGGGTGGCCCAACCAGTTCTTAGGTTTAGAGGGCAAACACTTTTTTACACAGGGCCATATACGTTTGGATTTTTTTTCTTCCTTAATAATAAAAACCTTCATTTAAAAACTTGTGTTGTCTTTGACTAATATTTAAGTTTGTTTGATGATCTGAAACATTTAAGAGACAAACATGCAAAAAAATAAGAAATCATGAAGGGGGCACTTTTTCACAACACTATACATACTCATCTTTTTGTGGTAACATGTTACAGATGATTTTCATGATCAAATGCAAATGTGAAAATGCTAACTAAATTCTGTACTCACAGTTGTATTTGATTTAGGAGAATACAAACATAGAACATATATGTGCGTCTGCATTTCTGTATATTATAGCTGGAAATTTTAATTAGGAAAGTTTTTTTGATATTCCACTTTCACTGTCCTGTAAGACTCTGATGTGTTACAAATTAAATTAATTACCTTTTTTTTAATTACATTTCATCATCTTTATGCTTCAGCTCTGGCAAAATAAAATGTATTTGCAATTGTTGCAATTGCACTTTGATTGTTTATGAAGAACTCCTGGCAAACACTGTGGGTGGGATGGCCAGGAGGATTGGGTGGGGGTGTTGTAGTAGAAATAGATGAAGTAGTCTAATCTTTGGTGGCACTAGTGCGTAAGTAGATGCTTCTTCTTCAATTCTAGAGAATTGAGCCAGCAATAAAAAATACTGGCTGCTGCCAATATAACAATCACCAGCCATGATGCACTAACACGGGACATGCAACTATAAATAAACTATTTAACTACATTTACATTTTAATTTACGAAAGGTTCTGAATATTCTACCACAGATTTACATCTTAATGAGGACAATGAATAATACAGACTCCACACTCACCTGATACAGTCAGTGTAACAGCTGCACTGGTGTGGGTGTATATGCGGCCGTTTGGCTGTGTTCCCTTACAGGTATAAACACCTGCATGATACTGACCAACATTAGAGATTTCATATTCCTTCCTTTTAGCATCACTGAGAAGATTATTATTCTTATACCATTCATAATTCCAGTAATCTCCACTTTCTATTTCACATGTCAGAGTGACTCTCTCTCCCATCAGTACATGATCAGCTGGCTGGACTTTCACTGTAGGTGTTGGTCTCTCTGTTTAAAGAAAGTTTGTGATATGCATACTCATAACCATTTTATGGTAAAGTATCACAGACTTCTTTAAAATGCAAATTTCAAAATGTAAATAGCTGCTATTTTATTTAAGAAAAGCAGAATCCTATAAATGATTTCACTTTCACTGTGCTATAGGACTCTGACATGTTAAAAATGAAATAAATTTACTCATGTATATTACATTTCATCATCTTCATGCTTCAGCTACAATAACATATTTTAAATGTTTAAAATGTATTTCAGCATCTTTAAGGCTCTCCAGTCAATCAAACACTGTGGGTGGGATGTGGGGAGGGGGTTTTAAATGTGTGGTGTGTAGTAAGAGAAACAGGTACAGTAGTCTAATATTTGGTGGTTCTGGTGTGTAACTACATGCTTGTTTAGAATAAGGAGGAATAGCATCTGTTACTGCTGCCTTATAACACTTACCAGCAGTGATGCACTAACACAGAACATTCAAATTTAAATACACAATTAAACCACATTTACATTTTAATCTGTAATAAAGTCCAGAATATTCTACCACAGATTTACCTGTTAACAGAGGAGAATAGATTAAACAGACTCCACACTCACCTGATACAGTCAGTGTAACAGCTGCACTGGTGTGTGTGTAGATTCGGGCTGTTGACTGTGTTCCCTTACAGGTATAACCACCTGCATGATCCTGACCAACATTAGAGATTTCATATTCCTTCCTTTTAGCATCACTGAGAAGATTATTATTCTTATACCATTCATAATTCCAGTCATCTCCACTTTCTATTTTACATGTCAGAGTGACTCTCTCTCCCATGAAGACATGATCAGCTGGCTGGACTTTCACTGTAGCTGTTGGTCTCTCTGTTTAAAGAAGACAGGTACTGTTAAGTCTTATACACTCTCTCTGAACCTGCAGGACAGTACAACATTCACTCTCTATTTCTCTGTATGTTGTGTACAAAACTGGCATACACGATCACGTAAGCAGTTTCAGGTTGTGCACATGTACAAATACAGGATGTGCTTCTCTTTTCTTCACACAAAATGAAGGAGGATCAGACAAAAATGGAAGTGTCTCTGATCAGATGTCCCACTGGATTGACTGAAATCTGAACAGCTCTCTGCAGCCTGTTTGTGTTCATCTTTTAAATCCATATTCCGGTCCTGGATAGTGTATTATTGACAAGCACTTGTAAGAATTAACATATGACATAGCCTGTGGGCTTAGCCATGTCAGCACACTTGGTCATGTCAAAGAAATTCCATCAAAAAAAAAACTTTATATAGAATTTCAAATAATGTTTATTTTTTATTATTATTATTATTTTGTAAGTATTACATTGATGTTGTTAATTTCAGCTTCTGAACTACTTCTTAAATCTGCAGTGTATGACTCATTTATTGGTCAAATGTAACGGGGAAGGATGACTCTTAGCCTCATGCCGAGGACACGTCCTCCTCAGTCACTTCTTTACCTGCTGGTTCAGTAGAGTCTGTAAAGGCACTTGAGAGCTGCATTTTTCATGACTCCGTTCTGATTTTCACACCACCATCACCAACTATTAGACTTTCCTACCAGCGTTCCTCCTCTCCAGAGTTGTAACTGTTCACACCTGCTTCATGTTGTTTGTAATTACTCTGATAGTCTTTAACCTCAGACGTTAATCAGGCTCTTTGTGAAGGATTAGCAGCTCCACTGTTCCACACTGAGCGGATCTTTATCTATGATCTTTCTAGTGTAGGATTTGTTTCTGGCTTTTTAGCCCCTTTAGTTTATTTGCCTGGTTTAGAAGCTTGTGTGTGAGTGAACTCTGACTGTTCTCTGGCCACTCTTCTGACGTCTCTCTGGATTTGGTTGTTGTGGTTTTGGTTTGTTTGAACTACACTATTTTGTATTGTTGACCCGTAAAAATACTGACATTTAAAATAAAGTTATTTAATGTTAATAAATGGCACAAGAGATTCTTTTATTGAAGCATCTACATGTTCAAACACTACGGTAAATGTTTGAACTACGGTAATATGAAGATGCAAAAGTACATATAACCTGTAGGTGTTGTCTATGTGGTGGTGATTTAGACTGGAAATTAAAAAAAGATGTTTTTATAGCAGTAACAAACCTCTACACACTAACCTCTTACTGATAGAAATACAGAGAGAGACTCACACTCACCTCATTATAACACTTACCAGCAGTGATGCACTAACACGGGAAATTAAAAATTAAATACACAATTAAACCACATTTACATTTTTAATCTGCAATAAAGTCCAGAATATTCTACCACAGATTTACCTGTTAACAGAGGAGAATAGATTAAACAGACTCCACACTCACCTGATACAGTCAGTGTAACAGCTGCACTGGTGTGGGTGTAGATTCGGCCTGTTGACTGTGTTCCCTTACAGGTATAAACACCTGCATGATCCTGACCAACATTAGAGATTTCATATTCCTTCCTTTTAGCATCACTGAGAAGATTATTATTCTTATACCATTCATAATTCCAGTAATCTCCACTTTCTATTTCACATGTCAGAGTGACTCTCTCTGCCATGAAGACATGATCAGCTGGCTGGACTTTCACTGTAGCTTTTGGTCTCTCTGTTTAAAGATGAGAAATATTTTTTTTGTGATACACAAACTTATAACCCTTTTACACTGAGGTATAATGAACTTATTGCATTATCAAATGCAAATGTGCAAATACTAACTCAACTCTGCTTATACGGTTGTATTTTATTTAAGACGATAAAAAACTAAACGTGTATGTACTTCTGCATTTCTGTATATTATAGCTTTATATATCAATTTTAATTGGGAAAAGCACATTTCTTTTATTCTTTTTGACTCTGATATTCATTAAATTGGTGATGCCCTGTTCGGTAGCGGCTACATCAGCTCCCATTAGCGATGTGTGTTTTAAATGTACTCTCTGTCCCGACACAGTCAGATAAGATATTAGCCTATAGTCATAATACTTTGCTTAGACTTCGTGCATCTGTTTCATCCAGTAACGTGCAGAGTGGTTTAAGGGCTTCAGAGAACAAAACACTCCGTGAACTGGGGATTCTACGCCAGCCAGACCCAGAGAGCTACATGGTCCCCTGCGAACACCAACCGTTGCAGGAAAGCGGTGCGAGCGGAATAGCGGCACATGGACGGGTGTTACTCCAAGGCTAAAGGCTATCCCACACAGATCCCTGCTTCCATCCATACTGCTGGCCAAGGTTTGCTCGCTGGAAAACAAAATGGACTATCCGAGACTGGATTGGACCACCCAACGCAAGGTGAGAGACTGCTGTGCCCTGCTGTGTTACCGAGACGTGTCTGAACTCCACTGTTGCAGATAAAACCATTAGCATGGAGTGGACGCTCTCAAAAGCAAATCACAGGGAGGTGGTGTGTGTATCTACATCAACAACAACTGGTGCACTAATGCTAAAGCTGTATAGCTTGCGTATAATCACGTTGGTTTTATACGGGCCGCAATATTTAATTGCCAAATAAAGGGCAATTCCATATTTTACAAGACGGGAGGCAACCCTAATCACAGCTGTGTACATTAACCACAGTGCTAACACAAAGGAAGCACTATCCACTCTGTACCAGTCTGTCAGCACGATGCAGAATGCCAATCCGTACTGTGTTTACATTATAGCAGGAGACTTTAACCAGACCAACCTGAGGACTGTACTACCACATTACCACCAACATGTGAACTTTGCACCCGAGGAAAACACACTAGACTGGGTGTACACAAACATCAAGAAGACATTCAAAGCAGTCCCATACCCCCACCTTGGAAACTCAGACCATCTCTCTGTTATGCTCATTCCAGCATACAGGCCACTGCTGACCAGAAGCAAGCCAGCTGTGAAGCAGATAAGGACCTGGCCAGAGGGAGCAGTTTCAGCACTTCAGGACTGTTCTGAATGCACAGACTGGAATATGTTCAGAGAGGCTGCCACTGTCAATCATCACATCAGCTTGGAGGAGTATGCTAAGTCTGTGACAGGATATATGTCCAAGTGTGTGGAAGATGTGACTGTTACCAGAAACATCACCACACGTGCCAATCAGAAACCCTGGCCCACTAGTGACAGCGTATCCAGTCAATCACAGACTATAGGCCACGCCCTCCACCCAGCAATGACAGCACTGACTTTTTCCACATACTCTACACCTACATCAGAAGGTTAGAGGAAAGCAACACCACCCCAATAATGAAAGCACCCCTCAATCCGGACGATGAAGTACTGTCTTGACCCGGCTGACGTCCGGAAGGGCCCTACGTAAGGTCAACCCTCTGAAAGCTGCAGGTCCTGACAACATTCTAGGGTGTGTACTTAAGGAACGTGCTGACCAACTGGCATTTGTCAATGCAGATATCTACAACACCTCCCTGAACCATCGTGCCTCAGTGCTTCAAAGCCACTACCATTGTACCACTGCCAAAGAAGTCATCAGCATCATCACTCAATGACTACCTTCCCATAGCACTCACTCCTGTCATGATGAATTGCTTTGAGAGACTGGTCAAAGATCACATCACATCCAGACTCGATCCACTCCAGTTTGCATACCAGTGCTCCCCCAGTGCCCTCAGTGCTCCACTGATGTCATATCATCAGCACTTCACCTGAGCCAGACTCATCTGGGGAACAAGAACAGTTAGGTGCGGACGCTCTTGATTGACTTCAGCTCCGCCTTCAACACAATCATCCCCCAGCACCTGGTAGGAAAACCTGGTCCATTAGGCATTGGCACCCCACTGTGCAATTGGTTATTGGACATTCTCACAGATAGACCACAGACAATACGAGTGTGAGGAAACACCTCCAAAACCACCATCATAAACACTGGAGTTCCCCAGGGATCTGTGTTGAGCCCTATGTTATTCACCCTGTTGACCCACAACTGCTGTGCCAAGTACAACTCAAACCACATTATTAGGTTTGTGGATGATACCACAGTAGTGGGCCTCATCAGTAACAATGAGATAAATGAAAATGCAACATCAGTCACTGGATTCATCAGGAAGTGTGTGGATGATGTGACACAAACAAAGCAAATTTGCATACTTCCAAACCAGAAACCATGGATGAACAGAGATGTCTGCAGTCTGCTCAAGGCACGTGATGCAGCCTTTAAATCTGGCAACGGTGAGGAACTCAAAGCTGCCAGACACAACCTGAAGGCCAGCATAAGGGCTGCAAAACACCAACTCAGACCCCAGGCGCATCCAAGTGGCAAGGGATCCAAGTGATCACTGATTACAAGAGCAAAGTCAGTACCCCAGTGACCACAGACGCCTCCCTACCAGCTGAACTGAACAACTTTTACACCCGCTTTGAGACCTCAGCCCAGGCCCAGTCCTCAATCACTGCCTTGTCCGACAGCACGGAAGAGGAGCCACCACTCATACTGGCTGCAGATGAGGTGAGGAGAGCACCAATGAGGGTTTCAACCCGGAAAGCCACGGGCCCAGATGGCATCGCAGGGTGGACACTGAAAGCTTGTGCCAGCAAGCTGGCCTCCACCTTCACAGACATCTTCTACCTTTCCCTGGCACAGTCTACTGTTTCAGTCTGCTTCAAAGCCACAACCATCATTCCAATCCCAAAGAAATCCATCATCACTTGCATGAACGACTACCGCTCTCACACACATAGTGATGAAGTGCTTCGAGAGACTCATCCTGTCTCATATAAAGAGAAGCCTTCCCAGCACCTTGGACCCACATCAGAACAGATCTACTGATGATGCGATTTCCCTGGCAATCCACACTGCACTCAACCACCTGGACAGCACTAACAAGTTTGTCGATGACACAACAATAATCAGCAACATCATCAAAGATGACGAGGGCCCATACAGAGAGGAGGTCAAGCTCCTCACAGAGTGGTGTGCCGCCAACAACCTCTCCCTCAATGTCAGCAAAACCAAATAGCTGATCATTGACTTCAGGAGGGGGGGGAGAATGCACAAACCACTGAGCATTGGAGGTGCGTTGGTGGAAAGAGTGAGCAGCTTCAAGTTCTTGTTGTCCACTTAGCTGAGAATCTTACTTAGACGCTTAACACCTCACACATTGTCAGAAAAGCCCAACAATGCGCCCACTTTCTATGTTCTGCTGACTGCAAGGCCCTTCAGAGGGTAGTAAAGACTGCACAGCTCATCACCGCAACTGCCCTCCCACCCATACAGGACATCTACGACAAGAGATATCTGAGGAAAGCAGTCAACATATCCTTAGACCCCACACACCCCAGCCATCCCCTCTTCCAACCTCTGCCCTCCGGAAAGAGGTGCCGGAACACCCAAGCCAGAACCACCAGGTTCAGGAACAGCTTTTACCCTAGAGCTGTCAAACTGGTCACACCGTCAGAAGCTATCAGAACATAACTACACCTCTAAAGACTGCTACCAGAACATAACTACACCACTAGGACTGCTACCAGAACATAACTACACCACTAGGACTGCTACCAGAACATAACTACACCACTAAAGACTGCAACCAGAACATGACTACACCACTAGGACTGCTACCAGAACATAACTACACCACTAAAGACTGCAACCAGAACATGACTACACCACTAGGACTGCTACCAGAACATAACTACACCACTAGGACTGCTACCAGAACATGACTACACCACTAAAGACTGCTACCAGAACATGACTACACCGCTAGGACTGCTATCAGAACATGACTACACCACTAGGACTGCTACCAGAACATAACTACACCACTAGGACTGCTACCAGAACATGACTACACCACTAAAGACTGCTACCAGAACATGACTACACCACTAAAGACTGCAACCAGAACATGACTACACCACTAGGACTGCTACCAGAACATGACTACACCACTAAAGACTGTTACTGATTTCTAGCCAGAATCCCCCAGCACACGGTGCTCCACTACCTCACAAGACTGTTTGCACCGCACTTTAACCTTAACCTGTATACTTGAACATCCAGCTGTGTATTTATATTTATTTATCTATATTTATTTATCTTACTTAACATCTGTACTAAGCATTTAGCTATTACCTGAACATCAAGCTACTATTCTCCCATCTTCCCTGTACACTTTATATATCTATGCTGTTTAAACCACATACTTACTGACACTGCTCTTACACTTTGGACATCTCCTGTACACATACTGTACTGTTTGCACACATTGTATTTGTCTTTGCACTACACTATTTATATATACACATATATATATTGTTATACTACACTGGAGAAGGAGCCTCGTTATACTCGTTTAGTTATACTGTACAACCCCGTGTTGGTATAATGACCAAAGTTGAATTGTGTCGTGTACTAAGTACCCAACAAAATAAAAGGGTTTGTGGTAAAAGAAATTACCGTAATAGGCTCAGTAGGCTAGTTTTGTTTAACTTTATTTTCTACGCCACCAACATTATTAACACTCGTGTTTCTGAACCTCCTTTTCTTTTCCATCGCTGGAACACAGAGTTTTTTACAACAGCACCACCTACTGGGGGTATCATACACAACTTATTGAGGAAAAACCCTCAACTACAATACACCACAAATTGAATTGTATGATGACTCAGAGATGACCTACAGAGAGGAGGTGAATCAAGCACACTCCACCCATAATCTAAATCTCAAAATATATACATCATTTATTGCAACAATTTTTAATGCTGCTAATTTATGTGCAATAATCACACTGTTTATTATATCTATCACTTTACCACTTTCCAGTGTGAAGTTTACAGCTACAGTGTTATGTTTACATTATATGTTACAGTGTGTAATAATATTATCACTGGAAAACACAGCAATATTTTTTATACAAAGTGCAATATTTCTGTGCAAAGTATAATTTACTATTTTTTTTACTTGTTTTACCTCTTCAATCTATCTATCTATTTATCTATCTATGATGAAAATTACAGACCTCTCTCACCTTTCTAGGAGAAGTAGTAGAACTTGCACAATCAATGGTTAATTAAACACTTTTTTCCCCACTGTATATTTATACTTATGTCTCGTCTGCACTGTTATGTTACAAGTATGTCTCGTGTGCTTGCCCTGTGTTTATATTTGCACGTTTGGAGAAACGCTATCTCGTTCATGCACTCCTGTTTTAAAGTCTGAATGACCAAGTTCACTTTGACTTTGAAATGTAACTGCAGAAGAGTGAACTTATTCTGTATAAACATTTCACTGTCAGTCTAAAGGCCTTCTGTCAGTCAAACACTGCAGGTGGGGTGTCTGGGGGGAGTTTTGCTGGGGTGTGTTAAAGAGATAGGTAATATAATCTAATGTTTGGTGGTTCTGGCGTGTAACTAGATGCTTGTTTGGAATATGAAGGGAGCAATAGCATCTGTTACTACTGTTATTGTAACACTCGTCAGCCATGATGCACTAACACAGGACATGCAACTGTAAATAGACAGTATATCTACATTTACATTTTAATTAGAAATAATACTCACCTGATACAGTCAGTGTAACAGCTGCACTGGTGTGTGTGTAGATTCGGCCTGTTGACTGTGTTCCCCTACAGGTATAAACACCTGCATGATACTGACCAACATTAGAGATTTCATATTCCTTCCTTTTAGCATCACTGAGAAGATTATTATTCTTATACCATTCATAATTCCAGTAATCTCCACTTTCTATTTCACATGTCAGAGTGACTCTCTCTCCCATCAGTACATGATCAGCTGGCTGGACTTTCACTGTAGCTTTTGGTCTCTCTGTTTAAAAATGACAAATACATGTAAATGGAAAATTCTAGCAACAGACAGAATTGAACACCCATTTTGGACTTTAACTGACTTAGACTTTATACATTTGGAGTGAATGAGTGTTTAATATTTTAAATATGTTTAAATATGTTTATTTTATTCAAACTAATGACTGAATGATTCATTAGTCATTATAAAAAGTCAGTTTTATGAAAGGAAACAGAAAACATGACCTACCTCTCACTGTAATCCTGACAGGAACACTGTACTCTGTATAAACACCTCCCCTGCTTGCTCCGCACTGGTACTCTCCTGGATTAGACACTGTTATATTGTATGTGTTCTGAGATGGGGGTATATACTGAGAGTCTTTCTTCCAGTAAATCGACCATGTAGCAGGCGGCGGCAGCTCACAGGTCAGAGTAACTGTGTCTCCAGTGTAGACTGAGCTCTGAGGCTCCACCCTCATAGTTGCTTTGATTACACCTGTTGGTGTAAAATGATGAAGTCAGTAAAGCTGCTTTTCTCTCAGAAGCAGATTTTAGTGAGGTCTTTTTTTAAGAGCGGATCTACAAGGCGCAAGCAAGCAAGGACTAGCCCCTCTCAACACACAGCCCGGGTCCCGCGCAGATTAATGATACAGACACCAAAGCCAAAAATTAAAGTTCATTTGAGTGAAACTTCAGCAGTTCCTGCACAAGCTTCCTTAATTCATTCCCACGTTTAACAGTTCGCTCACTCGCTCACCTTTAATCACCTCATGCTCCCATCATGTACAAGCAAACTGAAAGTGTCAGTGATTTCAAGGGTGTAGTTAAAATGCCAATTACTTTAAGGTGGCAGAGAATTTAAGGTAGCACTAAATTTCTAAGTGGTAGGAGTGCATTTAAGGTGGCAGTGAATGTATGCCAATAGGAGTGAATTTTAAGGTAGTAGGGAAGAGATTTAAGGTGGTAGAAGGGAATATAAGGTGGCAGGGAATTTAAGGTAGCAGTGAATTTAGCGTTGCTGGGAATTAAAGAGGGGTAGGAGTGAATTAAGGTAGTAGGGAATTTAAGGTGGTAGGAGTGAATTGAAAGTGGGAGGAGTGAATTGAAGATGGTGGGAAATTTAAGGTGGGGTAGGAGTGAATTTAAGGTGGAAGGGAACTTAAGTTTGTAGGTGGTAATTTAAGGTGGCAGGAAATTTAAGGTCACAGGAAATTTAAGATGGCAAGAGCCAATTTAAGGTGGCAGCAAACTTAAGGTTGTAGGTGGAAATTTAAGGCGGCAGAGAATTTAAGGTGGTCGGAGTGAATTTAAGGTAAAAGGGAATTTAAGGTTGCAGGGAATTTACAGTGGTAGGAGTGAATTTAAAGTGGGAGGGGTTTTTGAGTAGCAGGAAATTTAAGGTCACAGTGAATTTAAGGTGGTAAGAGCCAATTTAAAGTGGCAAGGAATTTAACGTGGTAAGAATGATTTTAACATGGTATGAAATATGAAAGTGGTAGCAGTGAATTTAAGGTGGTGAGGGAATTTAAAGTGGAAAGGAATTTAAGGTGGCAGGGAACTTTAAGTTACCAGGAATTTAAGGTGCTAAGAGACAAATTAAGGGGGTAGGGAATTTAAGGTGGTATGAGTGAATTTAAGGTGGTTGGAGTGAATTTAAGTTGGCAAGAAATTTAAGGTACGAGGGAATTTAGGGTGGCAGTGATTTTGAGGTGGTAGTAGTGGATTTATAGTGGGAGGAATTTTAAGGTGGCAGGGAATTTAAGGTCTCCAGAAATTTAAGGTGGTAAGAGCTCATATATAAGGTGGCAGGGAATGTAAGGTGGAAGGAGTGAATTTAAAGTGGCAGGGAATTTCAGGTGGTAAGAGTGAAATTAAGGTGTCAGGTAATTTAAGGTGGTAGGGGTGAATTTAAGATGGCAAGGAATATATAGTGTTAGGGAATTTAAGGTGGGAGGGAATTTAAGGTGGCAGGGAATTTAAGGTCACAGGGAATTTATTTTGGCAATGAAGTTAAGGTGTTAGGAATTAATTTAAGGTGGCAGGGAATTTAAGGTCACAGGGAATTTATTTTGGCAATGAAGTTAAGGTGTTAGGAATTCATTTAAGGTGGCAGGGAATTTAAGGTTGTAAGAGTGAATTTTAGGTGACAGGGAAGTTACGGTGGCAGTTAAAGTGGTAGGAAGGAATTTAGAGTGGCAATGAATTTAAAGTTTCAGTGAATTTAAAGTGGTAGGAGTGAATTTAAGATAGAATGGATTTTAAGGTGGCAGTGGATTTAAGGGGCCAGTTAAATTAAGGTACTACAGCTTTTTTTTATACATTTCAATATATTTTTTTGACTTTTTCAAGCCAGCTTAAAGTTCACAAACTTTCCTGTTCTAGTATATATTTTATGTTATATACTACTTACATTTCTGAGTATGATATTGTAACCTCTTGCTGAGAAACAGCTTACTTTGTGCACTTTCTAATAAAATTTACACAAATAATGTACAGGTCCTTCAGATATAACTGTTAAAGTTATATAAAATATTATTTTAATTATTGTTATTATTAATAGTTCCTTGATATTTAACACAAATAAGGCTTTACAGTCTCATCTCAAGAATCAGTGATTTGCATTGGCACAGTTGAATCAGGAGAGCTCCATACACCAGAACATCCAGGCTGTAACGTGTCCACTGTTTGATGGTTGAAGCAGATCATCTGGAGCTCTGAGCTAAAGTTTTGTCTCTGTTAACTTCAAAATCTTGAACCCGGTTGAGCTGTTTGGTTCTATGTTTATGCCTGTACAATGGGCAGAGCTGGGAGTTGGTGCCTTGGAAGTGCAGATGTGAGCTGTGGTAAGAGAGGGACTCAACTGTATTAGAGGTACCTGACTGCTTTGGAGTCCATCGAGAGTATTATTGTCACTCAGCTGTATTAGGGTCACTCGACTGCTTTAGAGTCACTAAGCTGTATTACAGTCACTAGGCTGTATTAGGGTCTCTCGGATGCATTACGGTTACTCGGATATATAAGAGTGACTCAGCTGCATTACAGTCATTCACTGTGTTAGTGTCCGTCAGCTGTATTAGGGTCACTCGTGCTGTATTAAGAGTCACTCGACTGACAGTTTGGCTGTTCGTCAAGACACAGGCCGATCCTCGACACAAATTAAGGCCATTACTGGTGCTGACTGCAGCTCAATAACCATCAGACGGCATCTGCGAGGGAAGGGCTTCAGAAACAAAAACGTCTTGAAAGGCCACGTCTTCTTCAACTCCACAAAACTGCCCATTTGGACTTTGCAAGAGAGCACAAAACATGGGACACTGAAAGGTGGAAGAAAGTTTTATTCTCTGATGGCTTAATGGTCCTGATGGCTTACAACGTTACTGGCATGACATGGAGATCCCACCTGAGATGTTTTCTACACGGCACAGTGTGGGGGGCACCATCATGATTTGGGGTGCTTTTTCCTTCAATGGAACAATGGAGCTTCAGGTTGTACAGGGGCGTCAAACAGCAGCTGGCTATGTGGAGATGTTGCAGAGGGCATCCCTGATGACTGAGGGCCCTCGTCTGTGTGGTAATGACTGGGTTTTTCAACAGGACAATTCTGCAGTTCACAATGCCCGACTGACAAAGGACTTTTTCCAGGAGAATTAGGTCACTCTATTGGACCATCCTGCATGTTCCCCTAATCTAAATCCGATTGAGAACATTTGGGGATGGATGTCATTTTTTTGACATTTCAATTTTTGTTTTTTGGTGGGTTTTCAGTTTTTTTGAGACATGGTCTTAACTTTTAATCACCTGATGAACAGCCTATTTCAGTTAACTTGTTGTTTTAATAAATTGGCTGCTCGAAATCTTTTGTCTCTTGCTCCTATTTCTTCTTTTAGCATTGTGGAGATCTACTTAGAACCTTCTTAAGATCCAATAGTGCAAAGTGAAAAGTCTTGCAATTTTTTAACTGAACTTTAGATTTTGATCAGGAGTGTATTATGGTCACTAGGCTGTATTAATAGTCACTCGGCTGCATTAGGGTTGCTCGGCCGCATTAGGGTCACTCTGCCGCATTAGGGTCACTCGGCTGTATTAGAGTCACTCGGCTGTATTAGAGTCACTCGGCTGTATTGGAGTCACTCGGCTGCATTAAGGTTATTTAGCTGCATTAGTCACTCGGGTGTAATAGGGACTCTCGGCTGTATGAGAGTCACTTGGATGTATTAGATTGACTCGAATGTATTAGAGAGAATCGACTGCTTTAGAATCACTTGACAGTATTGGAGTCACTCAGACTCCATATAACAGTCTGTATAACAGTCACTTGGCTGTATTAGGGTGTTTCAGCTGCATTAGAGTGACTCTTGAAAAAGCATTTAATTTACTCTTAAAAAGCAGTGTGACTCTGACACAGTCTAGTCATGCTTATACAGCCGAGTAACTTTAATACAGCCAAGTGACCCTAATACAGCCGCATTACTTTAATACAGCAAGGTGACCCTAAAGCAGCCGAGTGACTCCTAATACAGCCAAGAAGAGTATTAGAGGATGTATAAGGATGTATAAGAGTGACTCAGTTGCATTAGAGTCATTCACTGTTGTAAGGTCACTTGGCAGTATTAGGGTAATTCAGCGGTATTAGAGTCACTTTGCTGTTTTAAGGTCACTCGGGTGCATTAGGGTTACTTGGATGTATAAGAGTGACTCATATGCATTAGAGCCATTCACTGTATTAAGGTCACTCGATTGAATTAGTCACCCAGCTGCTTTAGGGTCACTTAGCTGTATTAGAGTTACTTGGCTGTATGAGAGTCAGTTGGATGTGGTAGAGTCACTTAGCTGTATCTGAGTCGTTTGGCTGTATCCCTCAATGTATTAGGGTCACTCAGCTGTATTAGAGACACTCGGCTGTATGAAAGTCACTCGACAGTATTAGGGTCATGAGGCTGTATTAGAGTCACAAGGCTGCTTTAGAGTCACTGTGGAGATTTCAATCCCCCGGCTGTATTTAGGCTCGGCTGCATTAGGGTTACTTGGATGTATAGGAGTGACTCAGCTGTATTAGAGTCATTCAGCTGTATTAGGGTAACCCGGCAGTATTAAGAGTTACTTGGCTGTGTTAGTGTCACTTAGCTGTATTAGTTTTACTCGGGTGTATTAGAGTCACTTGACTGCATTAGGATCACTAGTTTGATATAGAGCCACCTGGCTGTATTAGTGTCCCTCAGCTGTCCTAGAGTCACTTGACTGTATTAGGGCCACTCAGCCGTATTAGAATCAGTAAATTGTATTAGAGTTACTAAGCTGTATAACAATCACCCCACTGTATAAGAGTCACTCGGCTGCGTTAGGGTCACTCGACCACATTAGAGTCACTCAGCTATATTAGCTTTGCCGTAAAAGGGTATAGCACTTACATTCTGCTGCGTTAGTGCACTTATCAGCCTAGTAGAATAGTGATGATACTGAGGGAGTTATTGTAACACGTATGGATGTCAAGACAGGTCAGTTAAAAACAGAGTTGTGTTTCAGTTTTACATAAATATATAACACTAACACTGATATGGGCAATATTTATTAAGCTACACACACCGAAATGGTGTTTCTGAGTGTGGCATCAAACCCCCATATCTCAGTATGCAGCTGGAGGTGCCTAATGACTTTCTGAGATACATACAGCTTAAATATTCTCACACAGTGCCTGCAGATTTTGCAGTAAGGGTGGGGTGTCAGCAGTGGTGTGTGGCATTGTTGGCGCTGACCACGATGACCTGCTGCAGTCTTTGGCGACGGTGCTGTGGTATGTACATATTGTGTTCAGCTGCACATATAATGACTGACTGTCATACATATACACAATATAAACTGTCCCATCTGCAGCCATGAATAAATTCTGAATAGGCCTCTGGAAAAGTGTGTGGGCCCACATTAACCTACGCAAGATATGCTGCAGTGTTATAACTATACTGGGAAAAATCATCTGTAGTAGCTGTGCAAAACAAACTCTGTGAATACGTGCTGCTCCTCAGAGCTGGTTATGGTAATGTTAGTGTATTAAATATGGAGAATAAGATGTGAATGTAGGTGTAGATGAAATATAGTGAAATACTGCAGATGTTCATGTAATGATTCACCTTGAGTGTGTCCACAGTGGACGAGTACAATCAGCACTAAAGGAGGAGAGAAACAGAGAACATGATGCATTAGTGTGGAATATCAGCTGCTACCACAGGTAGAATGGATCAGTCTGAAAAGGCCGTGAGCAGCTGCAGAATCAGATCCAATCAGACAGTGTGAGTAATAATCACCATCATCATCACATACACACTGTTTACTGTTCACCATCACCACGACTACTGTTACCATCACATGATCAGAATGAAGAAAACGTGTCAAACTGCATACATATGTGAATAGTTAAATAAATAAATAAATAAGACATTCAAATTTGACATTTAATTCTGACATTTCTCAAGATCCACCCTGAAGATTCTTTCCGTTTATTATAAACAGCACGTTTTTTAAATCAAGAATATATTTGATTTATGAGTGTATAAATGACAGGATTCCCACTGGGGGTGGACGCAGCAACATACAGTGGGATCAGGTAAAGTGGGACACTTATTGTCGTATGGAAAGAAAAACCCAGTTACTGCACATATTTTTTTCCAGCATGTGTTTTCCCCCTGTTGCACTCTATTAAGGTACATCAAATAAAAAGAAACTTATCTATTAAATTCTTCTTTAAATTATTGCATATACATTGAACTTTTACACTAAATGACATTTTACACTAGAATGACACAAAAGTGTCATACAGAAGTTTCTACAAGTTTCTTCACAAATTTTTTAGGTACTAAAATGTTATATATTGAAAGAAGTAAAATAAATACATAAATAATACTGCAGACATCTAAAACAAGCTACTTAAATAAAAAAATAGATGTTTTTACATGGAGTGAAATCTTGTACATGGTACATTATATATAATGAGTATTTATGAAATGACACAAGCCTGCCTGTATCGAATCCACCATTTATAGAAATATGTCTTATTTTATTTTGTGTATATTTTGTAGTTTTGTATTGCTCTCTGAACATTGTCTTATTATATGTGAAATAATATTTTTCTCTATGATTTTGTAACATTACTGCACCACTTTGTTCATATTTAATGAAAGTCATTTAGAACAAAAATGTCCCGAAGATCAAAAATCAGTTTTATCAATGAAATATCCCAAAATAAACCAAAAAAATGAAATGCATCTAACGTTGTGTTTTATTGTTCCTACACCACTATGGACTTTATCAGCATGTAACTAGTAAGGTAGCACACATGCTCATGGTCACACTCTGGATATGGTTATCTCAAAGGGTCTCATCATATCAGCCACTGCTAAAGATGTCGCTTTGTCAGACCATTATTGTGTTTTCTTTGAAATGTGTACCTCACTGCACATAAAGACCAGAGAAGTCAGCATTAAGAAAAAGAGAAGGTTTATAAATGACTCCACAGCTTAAAAACTGCAGTTGTGAAGCCACTCTCGAAAAAGAAAAATCTAGATACAACCTTTTTAAATAACTACAGGCTGATGTCAAATCTACCTTTCAAAAAAATTGTGTTCATACAACTTACAGGCTTTCTGTCCATAAAAAAAACTGTCTCTACAAATTTCAATCAGCATTCCAACCAAATCATTCCACTGAGACGGCTCTAATCAAAGTTATTGATGACACTCGCTTAAATACAGATTCTGGAAGACTGTCTTTTCTACTACTGTTAGAAAATGTATCTGAAACTGTGTCAGTGACCTGTGGTGTCCCCCAGGGCTCAATTCTTAAGCCACTCTTTTTTAATTTATATATACTTCCTCTCTGTAAATCCTACAGAACTATGGGACATCTTACCATAGCTATGCAGATGACACTCAGATCTATTTAGCCCTACGTCTGAATAATTATGGTCCCCTCGACTCACTGTGTAAGTGCCTTAAGTACATTACTGATTGGATGGGTCAGAACTTTCTGCAGTTGAATAAAGATTAAACGAAGAGTATTGTATTTGGGAATAGATATGAGAGGCAAAAACTAGCTGCATATCTGAATTCAATATCCCTAAAGTCTAAAGAGCTAGCCCGTAATCTTGCTGTACTAATAGACTCTGATCTCCGATCTCAGTCAGTGCCGTCACCAGATCAGCTTTCCATCACCTTCAGAACATTACATCAGAGATTACCTGTCTAAACCAGACCTGGAGAAACTCATCCACACCTTTATCTCCAGCAGGACTGATTACTGTGACAGTCTTCTAACAGGTCTTCCAAAAATACAATCAAACAGCTTCAGCTGATTCAGAATGCAGCTGCCAGAGTTCTCACCAGGAGGAAAAGAAGGGACCACATCACTCCCTTTCTTAAATCACTACACTGGATACCAGTCTGCTACAGGATAGACTTTAAAGTCCTGTTACTGGTCTATAAATGGCTCAGTGGCTCAGGACCAGCATATTTATCTGAGCAGCATGAGCTGCAGATCATCAGGAACAGGTCAGTTAGTCCTGCCTAAGGTAAAGACTAAACATGGAGAGGCAGCGTTTAGCTACTATGCTGCTGTTAATGGAATCAGCTGACAGAGTGTATTAGAAAAGCCCCAACAGTAGATACTTTTAAATCCAGGCTGAAGACATTCCTGTTTGATCAGGCTTTCAGCTCAGTTTAAAACACCGTTATTCTCCTGTAACTGCACTCTTTTCTCAGTCTTCTGATTAAATATATATATATTTCATTTAATGATTTTAATGATTAACCATATTAATTATATTTTAATGACTTTTAAATGATTTCTTTTGTTTTTATATTGTTTTATGTTTTTGTATTTTCTCCCTTTGATGTAAAGGACCTAGAATTGTCCTTGTGTATGAAAGTGCTATACAAATAAACTTGCCTTGCCTTTCCTTTCTCTCTCTCTCTATTTCCCTCTTTCGCACACACTTACTCTCTCTTTCACCACAGGTAAGTACAGACACTTTAGGCGGAATAATTCACATACACTAACCGCTCATTATTAAAACTACAGAACATACATTTCATCATAAATCAGAAACAGGAAGTGGAATGTAGTCACACCATATAGTCTAAAAAGTCTAGATACACTCTTTCTGTACTCAGTTCTCATCAGTTCACCACCTCTCACAACAAGACCAGACTGGAGCTCATCATCAGAGTACCTGAAACTGGAACTCCTGATACTTTAACTGACTTTAACATCTAATAAAAGCTTGTAGAGCAGCTGAACTACACACCATTACTTTATCAGCAGCTTCATACAGCAGCACTGACTCTAATGCAGATATAAAGAGAAGCTTTACTCACAGAGCGCCACAGAGAGTGACCTGACCTCCATCCTGACCCAGTGACGACTGACTGACTATTCTGTGTTCAACATTTCCTGTGTTCTTACCCACAACGTACACGCCTGAGAGAGAGACAGAGAGAGAGAAAGAGAGAGAGAGAGAGAGAAAGAGAGAGAGAGAGAGATGGGGTGGGGGTGGAGAGACACCAGATCTTCAGGACATGTGATGTGACAAAAAAACTTTAACCTTGGCGCTGAACATGGTGGCTACACACACAAATTTTTTAGATGTCTCCACTAAGACAAAAGCAGGACTTGACACTGAAGATGTCCCACCGGCATTCTGAGTCACATCATGGCAGTCTGGCCCAAACCATTGCAGTGTTTGGTGACGTTGACATAGTGTTAAGGGTAGTTGTCTTAATGGTCTGCGTGCATGTGGTCCCTCATCGTGCAGCCATCTGCCAATGGTGCTGGCAGTCACGGGATGACTCATGGAGGGCATCTCTGCTCTGGGCATATCTGCAGTTGTGGCTGTTGGATGTCAGACTAAACTGTGGAGGTCCAGAATTGAGATCTGTGGAAAACTACTTTCTAATTTCTAATACAACACTAGTTGTCATGGATTCATTCAAATCTGAACCAGTCTAGTACTGAGCCAGAGATGTGACCCCAGTTCTGCAATCATTCAAGAAAAATCCCATGTTCCTAGTCATTTCCCAGTGCTATCTCAATAATTTCATTAGGGAATATGATATTGGAGAGAGGTCTCCAATAACAATATTCCCTAAAGGCCAAGCACTGAACACTGTTTTGACTAGGAATTACCACTGAGTTTTCCTCAGTACTCTGAAGATTTACAGGCGCTGCTAAAGGGCTAAGAGAGAGTTTGGAATCCGTTTCACAGATACACATGTGAATAAATAGATTTAGTACATCCACTAACGATAAGCTATAACCCATCATGTGTACCAGCTGCTTATGTTATGACAGGAATTTAATCACTAAAGAATGTAGCACACTCATAATATTAATAATCTGAAAATAGTTTAGGTGGGATGTTATAGATCAGCAGGTTTAGTTTAAGAGTAGACCCACTGTGCTGGATTGTGGGCCTCGGTTCCCTCCTTTGCTGGACAGCTACAGTCACATGGAGCATATAGATGGGTTTCAGTTCCTCGTTAGTTGATGATGTCATTGCCACTAGAACAGAGGTCAGACCACAAACGCATATCTAACTCCTCTCTGCTCTCCGCACCGAGTAATAGATATATGTATATGTATTTATATGTATATGACCACTGAGCTGCTTCTATAGTTTTTAAGTCCTGTTTATTTCTGAAAACCTCCCACCCAGCACACAGTTAGTCACGCCATGCTTTAAATAACCTATATGCTCCTCCTTGTGGTGAAGTACTAGAGCAAGAGTGACCAGTAGAGCACAGGTAGCTCTGACTCTGGCTAGGGGTCAAACTATAAACATATCTGTTACTTGGAGACTTAAATATCATTTCTCTTATTTCTCCCACACTTCAACATCACATGTGCATTGTGGTCTGGTGAGTAAACATTTCAGATGGTTTATGTTTATATGTGAAAAACAACAGCTCTATCCCTGTTAAACATTTCTCAGCCAGCCTTCCTACAAGGAGATGGAGAATACAGGACTTATGGAACACTCATAAAAATATGAAACATACCAGTGCTGTATTCAGTCAAATTCAGCCACTTAGGTGTTTCAGCAGTGAATCCTCTGACTGTACTGGTTTCAGAGATGCCGAGACGTTTGCCTTCTATAATCATCCTGGTGTAGCTACACCTTATTAGTTTATAGAGGCCAGCACCACCCAGTAGCGGTTCACTACAATACATTATATTACAAACATTATGTTGCACTTCTGTCCAGCACATCACGGGTTAACAACCCTACTGACTCCATATCCCAAGATCCACCTAGCAATCGCCTCGTCTGAGTTTAGATTGAGACACCCGTGTAACCTCCTATTTATACTGTGTTGTTTGTGAAGCACATTGCAAAGTATCGTCTCTGTTCTCAGTGCGTTCCAAGCCTTTTTGTATTTGTATTTTGACTCCCTGTTACCGTTTCTTCCGCTTGTGTCTCTGACAGTTTTTTGCCTTGCCCGTATTGCTCTGTTCACCGTGTTTCTGACCCTGCACTCTGCTCTTTGGATTTGCCTGCATATCTTATCAAACCTTTTAAGCCGTATCTGCTCGTGTCCTACTTCTATTGGACCATGACACATTAGAACTGAATAAATGTCTCTTTAATGGACATATACACAACTTTATTTTTTATATTATCTCTTTATATGGTTTCTAGTCTGTAAAGAAGATCATTTTAAAAAAGTACATAAACAATAAGAATATATAGACAAGTAAAATATAAATATAGACTCACTGTTTAAAACTACACTGTACTCTGTTTTTCTTGTAGAGAATTCAAAAGCTTGAATGTTGTTTGACCTCCCTTTCAGCTTTTCAGTTTCTTTATTGATATCAATGCTGTTGAGTTTGTGGAAATAATGGACGCTGTGTTCTCTGGCTGAAAGAGGAAAAGGGCCATCTAGACCATTACTAGCATAAAGTTCAAACACCAGGGTCTGTCATGGTGGATCGGAGGGGTTTTAGTGGGTAACTGGCACATCTGTGAATAGATAAAGAGCAAATGCAGAAAGGTGTGAACCTGGGTACTACCTGCAGATACAAGTTTTCAGACCACAGAGGAAGAACTGAGTGTGACAACGGACTGCAGTACAGAGTTCAGGGGTAAGTTCATTCCAGTACTTAGATTTTAATTTCAGTTTCTCATATGGTTTATGTTTATGCTGTTTATGATGTTTATGCTGTTTTACTGGAAGTCACCACAAACACACGTTTAACTCCTCTTTATTCTCAGACTTCTGTGTCTTAAAGTACACAGACATTTTACAGACAAGCACATTCACTCACACACTTACACTTACACACTCACACCTAGGAGCAATTTTAGCATGTCCAAATTACCAGATAGCTTGTCTTGAATGGGTAGGTTTGACATCATGAGACATACGAATGATTCAAATTCACACTCACATATGACTTAAGCAAAGATGGCCTTAACCTCAGTGTCCACTTAGCAGAGGATCTTACTTGGACGATGAACACGTCACACATTGTCAGAAAGGCCCAACAACGGCACCACTTTCTACGAAGGCTGAGGAGAGTCAACCTGCCGCAGCAGCTCCTCTGCATCTTCTATAGATCCACCGTGGAGAGCATGCTGATGAGCTGCATCACTGTGTGGTATGGTAGTGCCACTTCTGCTGAGCGCAAGGCCCTTCAGAGGGTGGTAAAGACTGCACAGCACATCACCGCAACTACCCTGCCACCCATACAGGACATCTACAACAAGAGATGTCTCAGGAAAGCAGTCAACATATCTTCAGACCCCACACACCCCAGCCACCCACTTAAGCTGCTATTCTCCCACCTGCACTGTACACTTTATACATCTATACTGTTTAAACCACATACTTACTGATACTGCTCTTACACTTTGCACATGTCCTGTACACGTACTGTACTGTTTGCACACATTGTTTTTGTCTGTTTGTCTCTGCACTACACTATTTATATATACACATATATTCTGTAACTGCACTGGAGAAGGAGCCTGACTGTGTTTCCTTATACTGTACAACCCTGTATTGGTATAATGATAATAAAGTTGAATTGAATTGAATTGAATTAACGCTGTACCTGTGTGACTATATGAAGTCATCCTTTTGCGCATTACGACTTGTGCAGTTGGGTTGGTAACATCCTTTGCAAGTAAGGTATGGCTCAGAGAAGAGTTTGAAAGCAATTTGAGAAGCAGGAAGAGATGAAGAGGGGTTGCATTGTAAGGCTCCGGGAAACAGGAGGGTCTTATTGACGTATAGCACCACACCTGTCATGCAGATATTAACATAGAATGCTGTTGGCGGCAGTGGCTAGAAGAAGGCATGCCCTCAATGAGCCATCCTGTTAGTGCCAACATCATTGGTAGCTGGCTGCACAATGCAGGACTACATGCAAGCAGACTGTTACGACGACAGGACACAATTAGGAACCTCTACAACTCTCGACGCCTGACTTGTTGCATTATCAAACATGGCGACCCATCACCATACTGAGAGACACTACTTCTGTATGTATGACCCAATAAATAGTGCCCATATCAGTCTATATTTATCAGCATTGATTCTTCCTAGGATCTTTTCCAACAGCATTGCGATCCGACACCTCCTGTGTGCAACTATTTCTTTAATGAGGAGTGTATGTATATAATAAATTGATGTACTGCTTATATTTATTGTTATAACATCAAAGTAATGTTTTTTTCAATAAAGGACCACTCAAGCAAGACATGCCATCACCAAATTTATCATCATTAGTTTATGAATATTTTATTATAATAAGCTGAACAATAAAAAGACAAAACTATGCAAGAGGACTAAAATTAATTTAGCATTAAAACACAAGACTACAGAAAATATATAATCATTTAAAACAATACCAAAAATAACTGGTAATGTTTAAATCTACCAGATCTTAATTCTATCCTCCCTGACAGGGACTAAACAGATGAGATTTAGAGTTAGCATGTTTCTGTAATATAGTGTCAGATATCTGAAGGGTTAATGTCTATCAAAGCCACTAGATTAATAAATAAGGTAACTGCACTTGTGTTATAGCATTTAAACCCCTGGTTCCTGTCACCACCATCAAAACACTTTTTGTACCATTTGACCCCCAGCACGATGGACACTAGCAAATATGGAGACACCGCCATTAAACTACTGAGCAGCACTGAGACTGGAGCTCCTGAACTGGATGACCCTGATACACACACACACACACACACACACAATAGCAGTTTCTGTTAGTGAATAATGTAGACTCACTGTGCACTTCCTTCCTCCAGATTCAGACTGACACCAGTAAACTCCAGTGTGGGATGTGTAGAGGGAGCTGATGCTGCATCTAGATCCTGTAACTGATGAACAATCTGACACCTCCCCACTGTTTGTGTATTGCTGCATTCTTCTTTCAGGATCAGATGATCAGAGAGGCTGGAGGAGATGTACCTGAACAGGCACAAACAATACACATGTAGCATGTTGCTAAATGTTAGTGCTAAGATAAATAATAAATATAATGCATATATACATTAAATCCTTTCTATATCTCCTCACCAGTGATCCATAGAGGCTGTGGAGAGCTGTACTGTGTCTGATAGGCTGGTTCTCCTCTCTCTGCTCTGCACACAAACTCCTATGTGACGTAGAGCAGCAGGACTGAGAGTGTAGGAGCCTCCAGCTTCTGTACTGCTACCTGACAGGAGCTCTACACCATACATAACATTGCCATGAGCATCTCTTATTTGAAAGCTGGTTTACAGAGCTGTTCCTTTGTCTGTAGGTTGTAGAGGAGGCTGTAATCTTACAGCTTGGATTCACTGAGTCTCCTTCAGCCAGCCAGCTCTGTGGAGACAAACTTAGTAACACCTGAGCTACATCTGACAGAGAGAAGATGAAGAATTGAACAGACTCATTTTATCAGGCTTTATGGAAACCACAGCTTTAGTAGTCTCTGTAAGACAATCACAGTTCCCAACACAGTTATTAAAATCAATGTTGTGATATTAAATGAAAATTGTGCTTATCATTAGTAGTACATTAAGTATGTAATAGCTTTCTTTCAATTGTTCTGTTGGAATATTTTTCCACACTTTCAAAGTTCAGTCCTAGAAGCCGATTGCATTTTTTATCAGGGTCCAATGGCTAATGATTAAGTTACGCCTGCCATCTAGTGGCGCTGCGAGGTTGGTGCAAGCCATGGATTCGGTCTATAAAGACACTGTTTCCCCCGTGTCAAGTCAATTACTGGCTTGCAGAAGGTAATAGGGGCAGTTAGGGGGGCTACCCCCCCTCGCTACCTCCTCAAAGCAGGAAAACTAGCAGGGGACATAGTACAGGAACGGAGGCTCGAGTTTGGTTGGTGCAGCTCAGCTGATTGGGAAGTGTCCCATAGTTAGATTGAGATTGGGGGTCTGTCTATCCCTTGTCTGTTAGACACTGGGTCCCTGGTGATCCCCATTACCTCTCAGTTCTTTGAAAAGCAGTTACAACAGCTTCAGCCTTCTCTACAGTCACGTCCTTGGCTACAGCTAAAAGCAGTCAATGGCCTAGATATACCTTACTTAGGACATTTAGGATATAGGTACACATTCTTGGTAAGGCTTTTACCTAAAAGCTCTTATGTGGTTAATATTCAGCATTTTAAGCCTTTCATTCCAGGTGTGGTGGGGATGAATATAGGTGTTATCAGGAGTTATTTGTACAGCATGTGACTTTCCTGTTCTTTTGAGGCCCATTCCGCAGCTTAAGTGTAACCCCTATCCCGTTTGAATATTAGAGACAGGGGTCCCTGAGTTCTTTTTACGACTTTACCAGTACTGATTACCGTCTTTTCCAAAACCCTTATGCTACCTTTAAAAGAATAATAACAGTTCACACTGATATAGAAGAAATAAAATTAGTTTACTGTATATTTGAGTTTGTTTCACTGTAAAGATTCTTAAACGTTCAATGTTTTCTTTATACACCAATAAGACCTGACTTAGCAATTTTAAAATATAATAAACCCCACAGTCTCTAATGACAACCTTCAAAATACCTCTTTGTGTTTAGTAATCCTTAGAAACAAATAATACAAAAACATGGCATTAGCCCATACTGAAGAATGGAATGTTGCTCATGCACAATACCCCAAAACGGGTGGAAAGGGACAACAATACAAAACGTTGCAGGCCTGGTTCGGTGCTCGGGAATGTAGAGACCAAAAACAAACGGCCGCTTCACTCCAAAGAGCTAACTAAATGTGAGAAATCAGACTACCTTTTCTCTGCAGAGGTGTTGAATAAAAGCGATGGATGAAGCCAGTACTGGCAGAACGCAGTTGGAGCGTAGAAATGGTGGCGTGGAGAGTCCGTCTGCTGCCGAAGGAAAGGGTTGGGTGAGGTGATCGTCCCTCGTCGAACTGAAGAGTTCAGAATGGCGGAGCTGCCGAAATGCTAGCCAGCATACCGTCAGGCTACTTAGCAAGGCCGGCTAAGTCCGTTACACCTAGTGCTGGATGATATGGCCAAAATTTATATTGCAATATATTCCTTAATTTCGGTCGATACAATATTATTCCGATATCGATATAAATACTTAACATACTTAATACTTAATACTTAACTTTACAAATTTACTTTAAAATCTGTAACTAAAACAGTCTAAAATTTAATTGAATTCTTTGAAACCTCCTCACATAAAACTATATAATACTTAAAAATGAATAAAAATGGTCCAAAAAAATCAATGCTCACTTTTATTTGCACATAGCCTTCATATACAAAAACATGACATCCCTGTCAAACATAAACCTCCAGGCATTTTCAATATAAATAACCTTCACTTTAAATTAAAACAGAGGCTTTTTCTTATTCTTATTCTCGACTAACATCCTTTTCCTAAAGCCCTCGTTTTCCACCGGCATCATGTCCTTAGCCAAAAAGTTTGTAACAGCTGTACTGATAGTGGATTGTGCTTAAGAGAACACTGTTAGTCATGTGATGTCATGTATGGAAAAACCGAGGAGTAGGCGGGGCGGTGGGGCAGACGGAAAATAGCAGGCAAGCTGTAAGGACGGAGAGCGTTAATAAAAGTTCCAAGCCAAGACAAGTTTCAGTCTCTAGTGTGAGTTCATGACATGGTGTCAGAAGCTTAAACTACAAAGAACCAACGCATTCCGACAACGTGAGGCACAACTATGTCGAAGTTTTCACCGCCGGACCCGTTTGACTTTTATCAGCCGTCGTCATGGCCATTGTGGAAAAAAAGGTTTTCCCGCTTTAGGGTGGCGTCGAAGCTGGATAAAGAGAGCGGCGAGGTGCAGGTGAACTCTCTACTTTATGCCATGGGTGCGGAGGCAGAAGCGGTGTTTAACTCATTTTCTTTGGGGGACGGCGAGGCACAGAATTACGACACTGTGGTCGCCAAGCTAGACCAGCATTTTGTGCCTAAGCGCAACATTATTCACGAACGTGCATGTTTCCATAGACGAGTCCAAAACAGCGGAGAGCCAGTAGAATTATTTGTGCGCAGCCTCTACGAGCTGGCAGAGTACCGTGAATTCGGCACAGCGAAAGATGAACACATTAGAGACAGAATAGTAATAGGCCTGACTGACAGTGATGTATCACAGAAACTGCAGTTGGAACCCGAATTGACACTAGAAAAAGCCATAACCGTCGCACGCCAGTCCGAGCAAAAAAGCAGCAGGCAGAGAAACATGTGGATGAGGTGAGAAGCAAAATGGCGCGGAGCAGCAACACAAAAGCAAATAATACAAGTTATAACAAACAAGAGAGACACAAAATGGAGAGAGACAACTGTACAAGGTGTGGTTGGTCGCATAACGGTCGGGAGCAGTGCCCAGCAAGGAACAAAACATGTAGGAAATGCAACAAAGTGGGACATTTTGAGAAAGTGTGCAAAACGAAGATGGTGAAGGAGGTAACAGCTCACGTGGAGCAGGAGGATTTCTTCTTAGGTTCAGTGAGTAAAAAGCACAACGATGATCACATGTGGAATGTGCACATCTCGGTAAATGGCACAGTAACAGATTCAAAATAGACACTGGCGCAGACGTTACTGTAATGCCGCTGAGAACTTATCTGAGCATGAAACAGTGCCCCTCTCTGGTGGATGCAGGTAGTACCGTTCACAGTCCTGGAGGCCAACTAAAATGCTTAGGGAAATTTCTAGCTACCTGTGTTTACAAGGGGAACAGATACAAGTGCTGGATGTATGTAATTGATGGCCCGTGTACCAGTAACCTCCTTAGTAGAATGGCCGCATGTGAAATGGGTTTAGTCAAGAGAATAGAGGAAATCACTGCTAACATCTTCCAAGATGTGGGGCTCTTGAACTGCAGATCAGTGAAAATTGAACTAAAGCAAGGCGCTGTCCCATATTCCCTCGCAACACCACGGCGTGTCCCTTTCCCCATCCTGCCTAAGGTGGAAGAAGAACTTGAACGCATGAAATCACTAGGCATCATAGCAGAGGTCACTAAGCCAACGGACTGGTGTTCCCCGATGGTGCCTGTGATTAAGAAAAATGGCAAAGTTAGAATATGTGTTGATTTGAAAAAGCTCAACAAGGCAGTGAAGCGTGAAAGATTTATACTGCCTACCTTGGAGGACATTACACCAAAGCTCACTGGGGCAAATGTCTTTTCAACATTGTAAGCCTCTAGTGGATTTTGGCAGATACCACTCCACCCAAGCTCAATGCGGTTAACGACCTTCATTACTCCCATTGGAAGATTCTGTTTTCAGCGACTTCCCTTTGGGATCACCTCTGCTCCAGAAATCTTCCAGCGAGAGATGAGCACACTGCTGAAAGACCATCAAGGGGTAGTAGTAGTGATGGATGACGTCTTGGTGTATGGGGAAAACCAGGAAACCCATGACCAGAACCTAAGAGCAGTGTTGAGGACAGTGGAGAAATCTGGGTTAAAGCTCAACAAAGACAAGTGCCATTTTTGCAAAAATGAGATAAGGTACTTTGGGCACATCATAAGCAAAGATGGGATTCAACCAGACATGGATAAAGTCACAGCAATCACAGAACTGCCAAGTCCCACCAACGTCACTGAGCTCCGGCAAATGTTAGGTGGTGAACTACCTAGGAAAATTCCTTCCTGACCTCTCAACAGTACTCCACCTAGTCACTGAGCTGTTAAAAAGGGATACGCCATGGATTTGGACAAGAGTACAGCAACAAACATTCGAGAAGGTGAAGTCAATGTGTGACGCGGCTTACCATATACCCATTAAATTACTAAGCCCCCAGTGGTCAAAAGAGGGATAGCACCCACTAAGAATTTGGTTATAAAAAATAAGAATCCGACTACGCCACCTGAGGAATCTCAACTCAGGAAATTACCCTGGCTAATAAGTACCATTCAGTACAAGGCAACCCAGGTTCGACTGTTGATGAGACAGAGACCTGTTTTTCCACAATCACAATTTTATGTTCAGAAAACTTGTTTATTTCAAACAAATTAAAACTTCACATGTTTAGACTAAAACAATAAAACACTTAGCTATTGCTGTGAGATAGATCAATAGGCATAAAAGATTAATTAAAATTACCATAAAATAATGGCAGACACTGAATAAACTGGCTGCCAGCCGCTCAAAAAGAAAAAAATAAACACCAATCAAAAGAAATAATATACTTAAACCCAAAAAGAAAACTTTCATTCAAATAAACTCAAAAAGAATAACCAAACAAGTCAAATAGAAATAAACCAAAAAAAAACAAACACGGAAAACTAATACAGTTGTGATCAAATTTATTCAACCCCCACTGAAATAAAGTGTTTTGGCCAGTTTGACATTGATTTTGATCATTTCAGTCATCTTATTTACAATTATATCAAAGAGGCACTTATAAATTAGACAAATATAACATAATATTTATGATGGAATAACCACAAATGTCTTTACTGTGCTCACATCATTATCAGTTTTATTCAACCCCCTAGTGACATTATTTTTTAGTACTTAGTACAACATCCTTTTCCAGTTATGACAGCTTTCAAGCGTGAAGCATAGCTTGACACAAGTGTCTTGCAGCGACCTATGGGTATCTTAGCCCATTCTTCATGGGCAAAAGCCTCCAGTTCAGTCACATTCTTAGGCTTGCGCACTGCAACTGCCTTCTTTAGGTCCCACCAGAGGTTCTCAATTGGATTTAAGTCTGGTGATTGCGATGGCCACTCTAGAATGTTCCAGCCTTTCATGTTCAACCATGCTCTAGTGGACTTGGATGTGTGCTTCGGATCATTGTCCTGTTGGAAGGTCCAACGTCTCCCAAGCCGCAGGTTTGTGACTGACTCCATCACATTTTCCTCCAAGATCTCCTGGTACTGAAGGGAATTCATGGTACCCTGCACACGTTGAAGCTTTCCTGTACCATTAGAAGCAAAACAGCCCCAAAGCATAATTGACCCCCCGCCATGCTTCACAGTAGGCAAGGTGTTCTTTTGTTCATAAGCCTGGTTCTTCCTCCTCCAAACATAGCGCTGGTCCATTGTCCCAAACAGTTCTAATTTAGTTTCATCTGACCACAGTACACTGTCCCAAAACCTTTGTGGCTTGTCCACATGACTTTTGGCATACTGCAGTCGACTTTTCTTGTTCTTTGGAGTCAGCAAGGGGGTGCGCCTGGGAGTTCTGGCATGGAGGTCTTCGTTATGCAGTGCGCGCCTTATTGTCTGAGCTGAAACTTCAGTGCCCACATCTGACAGGTCTTTTTTCAGTTCCTTAGCAGTCACGCGGGGATTTCTTCAGGTAGCGCACAGCAGTCGCGGTCAGGATACTTCCAAAATGCAAACAAAAATATAATCTAACGAATTTAAAAAAATGAAAACGAAAAAAATAACACAAAAGTAGAAAACACAATAAACAAAGAAACACAAATACCGCAAATGAAATTAACTGCGTCGAACCGAACAAAAGGAAAACCGACAACAAAACAATTACAGCCCCTGGAGCTGTTCAAACGGCTGTAATCACCAAGCAGCGGAACAACCAGCATGTGGTGTAACCAAGACGGGAAGAATCAAGAAAAACAGCAGCACCACGGACGGAGGAGCAGCTAGCAAACTTAAGCCTCCTTTAACGGAGCTGGGACTGTCTGCGTCGGCGTTATGAGACGCGACGGCTGGTAGAAGAAGGAGGGTGGCGGGCAGCGTGACGGTTCTAGCGAGATATAATTAAAATAAATACCAAAACTAATAAAAAAACAGACATTGTAAATAGGGACCATGCCTACCTGGAGTAAAGCTGGGCAGCAATGCAATGGTGCAGGTATAAAGCAACAGAGCAGCAAAGAAGCGAAGCGGAGCCTGAGCAGGCCTCGGACCACACGGCACAACACAGCAACCAATCACTACCAATAAATACCAAACAAACACCCAGTTACTTCACACACACTACAACCCACAAAAAAATAGAAACGGAGTACCAACACCCATGGTCCTACCTGCACTGATCAATAGCAAAACGCCACAATTGTGCCTCGATCCACCACACCAAACCACATGCGAACTCACGGCCAAACCACCGACAAGGTCAAGTTCACCGTAAGGGGAGGAGCCAAACAGGGCAAAACGACACACTAAGCCCTCCTACTCCACCTTTTTATAGGGCCTAGAGTGACGTCCCACAATCACCCATATTAACCCTTTCCTAACTGTTAAATGAGGAAAAACAAACAATCTGCCACATTCTGCCCCAACTTTTTGAATCGGCGCCCCGACGATGAACCGCCAAGACAATCCCAACTACTAGTTCCATGGTCTAAACGGGGCAAACTTCTCGCTAGACACCACTCTTACTAAATTATTGGACCCTGTACTCAGTGGACCAACCGACCTAGGGAGGTGATGAACATTAGCATGCTGTCCCGCTGTAGTACGTTTAGTACGTCGCAAAGCTGGCAAACTGGAGCATGATTGCTCCCCTGAAGAAGACACTACTGGAAGGGAGCTGGTCACACCCAAAGCTGGGTCCAACCTGGGTACAGTCACCAAATTTTCACCAGCAGGCCCCCTCCCCACATTAATATTTTGCACAGAACTTGCCAAGGGCTCACCAGGATTGACTGCAACAGTGCAAGGAGAAGCCGTTGAGACCCACACACACAGGTCATCATCACTGACTGAATCACCCTCTACCACAGCTGGAGTGGGGAGAGACCCACCAGGAGGGGAAGAAAGAGGCTCTGGACATAGCCTAGCCTTTAACATGCTCCTATGTACATGTTTTACCTGCTGCAGGTTGTTCGCAGGTGCTATGGTATACACAGCCCCCTCCCCAGTTGGTGCCTTTAACACCCGATAGACAACAGAACCCCAGATGTCTTGAATTTTATGGCGACCTCTCAAGCTATTATCCCTCAGGTACACCAGTTGACCCACCTGCAGAGGTGCCTCACGCACCTTCTGATCATGACGTTCCTTTCGACGACTGGCTGCCTGCAACAATCTCTCCTGGGCACCATCAAAGGCAACCTTAAGTCGGGCCTGATGTTCAGACACCCAATCATGCACATCCCCAAACAGGGGCTCCGACACTCGCCCTAGGAGGAAATCCACCGGCAGTCTAGCGTCCCTCCCGAACATTAAAAAGAAGGGTGACTCGCCTGTACCCTGATGAGGGGTAGTGTTATAACAAAAGAGAACTTGGGGTAGACAAGAAGGCCAATCCCGCTTCCTTGTAACAGGAAGGGTACGCAACAAATTGTGAAGTGTCCTATTGAACCGCTCGCACTGCCCATTTCCAGCAGGGTGATATGGGGTAGTCCGGGACTTCTCCACCCCATATAAACTACAAACCTGCTGGATTACAGAGTTCTCAAAACTCCTAACTTGGTCAGAGTGGATCCGACTGGGTATACCGAATTTGTAGAACCATTCGGCTAAAAGAACCTGCCCCACTGTAGTCGCCCGCTGATCTCTGGTAGGAACTGCCACAGTGTATTTACTAAATACATCAGTGATGACCAACACGTTCTCCAGTCCATTTGCTGCAGGCTCCAAGACTGTAAAATCTACAGCCACAATTTCGTTGGGTCTAGATGCCAACAAGTGCCCCATGAAACTGTGTGGCCCTGACCCAGAATCTTTAGCCACTTGGCAGCGCTCACATTCATGACACCACTGCTTGACATCTGAAGACATTCCAGGCCAATAGCAGCGCTCCCTCACCAATTCAGAGGTCCGCTCTACCCCCTGATGGCCATGTTCCTGATGTAAAGAGGTCAAAATTTCATCTTTGAGGGCTGCTGGCAGGAGAAGCTGCAAGTTCTCCTCCCCTCCCTCAGAACGGAACACCTGGCGAAACAGAACCCCATCTTGCTCCACCAACCGATCCCACTGGCGCAACAGGGCCAACACGGGCCGAGAAAGCTGCCGTCTCTCTTCTGGAGTGGGCTGCCTTTGTTCCCTCCAGAAGTACCAAACATGCCTCAACACTGAATCTACGCCTTGAAGCTGACCAAGATCTACTGAAGAGGAGCCAGGGAACACAGAAACTAAGGTCTGGGTGGCAGGGGTTCTACTGTCCAAACCAGACATCTGCCGCAAAGAAGCTGGAAGAGTGGTGCCAGGCAAAACTTGCTCAGCCAACCTAGATCCCAGGACATACTGCCGAGAAAGGGCATCGGCATTGCGGTTACTCCGACCGGATCGATACTTGATTTCAAAGTCAAAGGCAGCAAGCTGGGCAGCCCAACGGTGCTCCATAGCCCCCAGTTTAGCAGTTTGAAGATAACTCAAAGGATTGTTATCTGTAAAGACGATGCACCGATGACCCAACAGGTACTCCCGAAATTTTTCGGTCATGGCCCACTTAAGAGCCAAAAATTCTAATTTCATGGAGCTGTAGTTGGTCATATTGCGCTCCGTAGGACGAAGGCCACGACTGGCATAGGCCACTGGCCTAAGGCCACCATCCTGTTCCTGGGAAAGGACAGCCCCTAGACCGTTATAGCTAGCGTCTACCTCCAGGACAAAGGGACGTGAAAAATCTGCATAAGCCAACACTGGGGAGGAGACCAGTTTTTCCTTCAATGCCTCAAAACTATGTTCACACTCAGGTGTCCACGCTTCCCCCACCGACTGACCAGATCCCTTCTTGGACTTTGTGCCGGTCAGCTTTGCCACCAACCTATGGAGAGGGCCAGCTAACTGGGCAAAACCCTCCACGAAACGCCGATAATAGCTGGCGAACCCCAGAAAAGAACGCAGTTCAGACACATTCTGAGGCCGCTGCCACTGAGCCACTGCCTCAACCTTAGCCGGGTCGGTAGAAACCCCCTTAGCAGAGATAACATGCCCCAAGTACCCAACTTCCTTCTGAAAGAAGGCACACTTCTCCCATTTGGCCTTTAGCCCTTCCCTCTGGAGTGGGTCCAGAACAACCTCCAGCCGCTGGATATGCTGAGAGACAGAAGAAGAAAATACCACAATATCATCAAGATACAGAAGTAAAGACTGGCACTGTTGATCACCAAACATCCTCTGCATGAGGCGTTGAAACGTACTTGGGGCATTGCAGAGCCCAAAGGGCATACGATTCCACTCAAAAAGGCCGAAAGGAGTGCAGAAAGCTGTTTTGTGTCTATCGCCCTCAGTCACCGGTACCTGGTTATAACCACTGGCCAAATCCAAGGTGGAAAACCAACAAGCCCCGGACAAGGCATCTAAACTCTCTTCAATACGAGGCAAAGGGAAAGCGTCTTTTCTAGTCTTACTATTCAGCTGCCGGTAGTCCACACACATACGCATGCTCCCATCCTTCTTCTTAACCAGAACGATGGGAGATGCATATGGGCTACTGCTCTCCCGTATAATCTGGGCCTCAAGCAGCTGATTAATATGGGCTTTCACTACCTCGTATTCTGAAGGGGGAACCCGTCGATAACGCTGCCGCACTGGAACCTCATCCAATAAAGGAATATCATGAGAGATTAAATTGGTGCAGCCCAAATCGCTCTCATGGGCAGAAAAGACAGTCTGATACCTCTGTAACAAAGAGCGAACCTCAACCTGTTCCTGCTCTGATAACATGGACAAGTCCAGTGACTCCAATTGTACAGGACTAGCAACTGCTTGTGAAGACATAGTTGCAGTAGTGAACCTCTCTTCCTCAACCCCAGAAGGTAGGCTAATGACTTGCGCAAGGCACAACGAGCCTAGATGAACACGAGGGTGCAACACTATCTCTGTGGTGCCTACATTAACCACCGGAACATACACAGTTCCTCGGACAACCGGTAACAAACAGAGCGGAACCAGCAACCCTGCTGGCAGCCCACCCTCAGGGGGCTCCAGCAACACAACCTGACCTGAGAACTGCTCTGGACAAGTACTGGCCACCCATTTCATTACCCCACCTGGCACCCGGATTGCACGGGCACCTCGAACACTGGCAATGCCAGACAGATCCCTCGAACCCTGGAAAGCAGAAGAATGACACTGTTGCAACGCGTCCAAAATGGGACCTGGGGCCTGAGACACTGAAGGCAAGTTGAACAAAGAGGAACCATGCGTCCCAAACAACTCCTGGTAACAGCGACTGATAATGTTCATGCCCAAAACGCCAGGAGCCAAAGAAGATGCACCAGGTGGGTCCTTAACCACAAGAATACCACACTGAGGGATAACCTTACCACACAATACGACATCAAGCTCCAGATAACCAACATAAGGGATATCAAGCCCATTAGCAGCTCGAAGACGCAACCAATGGCAAGACTGAAGACGAGCAGGACCCCAAGACTGAAAATGCTGCAAGAAAAAACTCTGTTATGGTGGACACCATGGACCCAGTATCCACCAAACAGGTCACAACTACTTCCCCAATTGACACTATAATATTAGGACAGGACGACATCAAACACTGCACATTGTCCGCCTTTGAGCCCCAAAATGCCCCTTCTGAGCTTTGGCTCCGCAGCTCAGTGGGCTTCAGTTTTCCGGATGCGCTGCAGAGGAGGGTCTAGCCCTATTAAAGGAAGCACCCGAAGGAACACTAGTACGGGAGCCAACACGCTCCCCCTCACACTCCCTCGCCAAATGACCTGGCCGCTGGCACCTATGACATATAACCCGAGCAGAAACAGAAGGCCGGTTTGGCCTAGACGATTGCTGTAGAGAAGTCAGAGCTTGAGTCAACTGATCGATCTGTCCCTGTTGCCGATTTAGAAGCTCCCTCAATTCCCCGAACTCTGATCGTGGGGTAATTGCTGAGGATAGAGGAGAGCTCCCCTGCACACCATACCGTACCCCATAAGCGGCAGGCAAAGAGAAACTACGTCCCCTAAACCCCCCAGGCAACCCTTCCCTCTCCCAACGCATAGCCTCCCCTCGCACGTCCAAAAGGGTAGCACCAGGCTGCCGACGGATAAACTGTTTAAGTTCGCGACGAAGGGAGACATCCAAGACATGCTCAACAAACTGATCTCGGAGCAATATACCTACATCAAGGGTGCCAGCAGGTGCCTGTTGCTCCACCTGCTCCATCAACGCCATTAAAGCTAATGAAAATTCTAATAATGTCTCCCCCTCCTGCTGCTGTCTAGAGAAAAAGGCCTGCTGTAGGGTGACATAAGATGAGGCACAACCATACAATTCTTTTAAAATATCAAATATTCTAGTGGGATCACTTCGCTCTGTGCTGCTCCGGTACTTTATCTCTCTACGTGCTTCTCCCTCTAAATGATCAAAAATAAAATAAGCTTGATCAATGGCCAAAAGGTGTCGAGCCCGCATACACGCCTGTACCTCCTCTATCCATTCAATTATACCGATACCGGATTTACCATTAAACATGGGGCACTTCCTGTCCCTAGGAACGACCACCAGTCGTTCAGTAGTAGAAGGGCTAGCAACGGCAAAAGGCTCATTAACTACAGAATTAGGCTCATTAACTACAAAGTTAGGTAAGCTAGGACCTGCCACCGAAGCACCCTTCTCTCGAAGGAGACGTTCATTATCAGCCTGAAGCTGAGCTACCAATTCCCTAAGCTGTTGCATTTCCTCCTCCATATTTAGCAAGGGCTTACTCCAAGTTACCAGAATAAGAAAACAGCAACTCAGGTGGATGGCATACTGAAAGAGGTACTCAAACACATCAGGAAAGGTTGGCCAGATAAGATGTTCAAACTCTCTTCATCACTTCGACCATACCATGCTGCACGGGCTCATCTCTCAGAACTGGATGGCATAATCTTGTATCAAGACAGGCTAGTAATTCCGGCATCTCAACAAGAGGATGTACTGCAGCGCATTCACGAAGGACACCAAGGGCTAACCAAATGTAGAGAAAGAGCCAGAATTTCAGTATGGTGGCCCAGAATCAGCCAGGATATCACACGGAAAGTAAAATCCTGTGAATTCTGTGTGGAGAACAAACCATCCTACATGAGGGAGCCACTGATTACAACACCTCTTCCTGAGGGTCCCTGGCAAAAGATTGCTGCAGATCTATGTGAGTATGAGGGAAAGAAATACCTCATTGTAGTGGACTATTACTCTAGGTTTTTAGAGATAGCTCAACTATCCTGCATTACCAGCCAGCAAGTCATTGGCAGGTTCAAGGACATGTTTGCAAGATGGGGCATTCCCATAGAGCTAGTGAGTGACAACGGAACACAATTTGTCTCTGCTGAATTCAGAGAGTTTCAGCAGAAGTATGGATTTGTGCATACAACATCCAGTGCCCGTTACCCGCAGTCAAATGGTGCAGCTGAGAGAGCTGTTCAAACTGCCAAACGCATCCTGAAACAGCCAGATCCACATCTTGCGTTGATGTGCTACCGTTCAACCCCAATCAGTGCTACTGGGGCGAGCTCAGCACAGTTAATGATGGGTCGTCAAATTCGCACATCACTTCCAATGCTGGAAAAGAAGATGATACCTCTCCCTATCAGCGATGCTGAAGTCAGGTGGAGGGATCAAAAAGCTAAAAGGGCTTACCAGTTCTTTTACAACAGGCGACATTCTGCACGCCCACTTCCTGAGATGCAACCTGGGCAAAGAGTAAGAGTCAAGCTGGACACTGAAAAACGTTGGCGAACACCGGCTACAGTCATGAGCAAGTCTTCTGAGCCAAGATCATACGTTGTCCAGACAGAAGATGGCACTGTAACCAGAAGAAATCGGCGTCACCTTCAGCCAGTCCCAGAGCCTGGAGAAGCCGTTCCACCAGCACCACCTAGTGGAGACAACTGTGTAGCTGTTGAGCCATGTGAGCAGTCCAGCTCTCAGGCGCTATCTCCTCATCTGGTAACTTCTGAAGACACACCTAGGGCTACTTTGCAGCCAGCCTTACCTCAGTCAGAGACTGTGACATCCAGGGGAAGGGTGATTAGATTTTAAGCACGTTAAAGAGACACTTTTCAGTTGTAGGAACAGTAGCTCTCCCCCTGGGCAGAATAATCCCTATGTTGCTGCGGACAGAGGGCAGTCTACCCCAATGTCCATAGTTTTTTGGAGTTTAATTCCTAAAGTTTTCAACATTTTTAAATGTTCACGAGCTGTGCATTTTATAGTTTAATTTTGTTATACAAAGCATCTCTTTGGTGCATCTTTGTTAAGAAAAAAAAAAAAAAAAAAAAAAACAGTTTGTGTGCAGGCCAGTACGAAAGGGGTGGAGCCTTGATGGATAGGGTCTGCCCTTTCCTCAGGCTAGTGAATTGTGCTTAGGGGCAGAGAACACTGAAAGTTGTACAGGTAAATGTAGCCCCCTCTAGGCTATGCTATATGAGTAAGCTAAGTTTGTGCTCTATTACTTTAATTATGAGCTGTTACTAAATGCTTAAATAAACCAGGAATTGTTATCAAGACAGGCTAATCCAAGAACCCTTCTGAGTAATATTTTACCTCAGTGATAAATTAAATATAGCAATAATAATACTAATAATAATCTAATAATAATAATAATAATAATAATGATAATAATAATAATAATATAGTAAGTTAATTCCAAATATCAATTCCCTTTAATTACATAAACATAAAAAAAACATTACACAACTGTTTTTCAAGTATGAATTTGCAGATTAATACACACCAACACTGTGGGCCACCTTTCATTCAGATTGTATCAGAACCCTTTAAACTGACCTGGTCAGAAATATTAAATAAAAGAAAATAAATAAGGGGTACCCCTTTAGTTCTCGGAGTGGGTCTCAAACGTGGCGGCCCGTTCGTTGCTTGTGAACGCGGTGGCCTCGAACAAAATGGCCGCTTCGCGCTTCTTCACAAAACACTCGCCTTGTTATGACTCAATCCGGTTCCATGATAGAGAACGGGGGGAAGAAGCTGCTGCTAACCTGCTTCGGAGAGGGGAATCCAGCGTTGCCAGAGGAAGTCTGAGCCCACGGTTGCTCAGACTGCTGCCTGGTTTTCCCGAGTTGGTGTAGGATGAGCACCCGCTTCTGGTCTTTAAGTTTATAGTCCAGTTCACTGGGAAAGAGAACTTCACTAAACTTAACGACCGAGTTAGCCGGTTTGGCTAATGCTAACGGAGCTTAGTGCTAGGAGAAACAGCGCCTCCGAACAGAAATAAACTGTCCGAGGGAGAGTTTCACCTCGTCTCGCACGCTCGGTCAGCACAGTACATTGAGGGGTTTTCTGGTTGACAACCCGGCACTTGACTTCACGACAAAATAAAAATATAACGTGTTTTACATTACAGGTTATTCTCCGTAGTGGCTGCGTTTACCTCTTGCCTACCTCAATTCAAGGAGAGAGAGCTTCACCCATTATATAACTCCAAAAGAAACCATAAATCCTCCACTGCTACAGTAAAGGACAGGTTTGGCCAGCCCTGTGTCCTTGCATTTGGGTCCTCTCTACACTGTGACAGTAGGATGTTTGTGCCTGACAGTTATTTGGGCTATACTACATTGGTTTAACACAACATCCCCCTTTTGGATTCAACTTCAGTGTGGGAGAGGTATCAGTGTCTTCCTCCATCACAGTATGATCTGGTTAAGGCAATACAGGAATCAGTAGAACATACAGTAGTGAGCCCTAGTACTAACCGTTATGCTTCGTCCATAGCGGTTGTTCAAAAGAAGGATAGGTCAATATGGTTGTGTGTTGATTATTGTCAACTCAATATCAAGACTAATGCCTAGGATAGAAGAGTCTCTGGAAGCCTTGAGTCAGGGAAAGTGGATCAGCACCTTGTATTTAGACAGTGCATATAATCCCACTAGTGGTCCCAGTAGCGGAGCAAAATAAAGAAAAAAACAACATTCTGTACACTTTTTTTTTTTTTTTTTTTACTTGCCAATACTGATACCAATACTTACTTAGAATGAGGCAATCATTATGTAGTACTTTAGTTATTAATGTAAAATGTGGCAATGAAATCAATATAAAACCAACATGGGACAGGGCAGGACCTCTAATTTATTTGAACATGAACTTTTTACCTTTACAAACATTTAATCACCATGCTTTCAGTGACAATGTGCGCCACTGAGGTAAATTATCGCTCACGTTAACGTAAATATTTTAAAAAATATTAATCTAACGAATAAATAAAATGTCGGCTTCTGATGACTGCTTAAAGTAGTATTTATGAGAGTTTGTTGAATGTTTTGGCGACATCATCACACACGCAGACCTTAGAGGGTTGAAGTGTAGTCCAGAGAATAAAATGTAAATTAATTATAGACTGACACAGTCTACAGTAAACAAGTATAAATTAATCAATTTGTTGTTTGACATTTTAGAATTGAATAGACAGCCTTATTGTTCATCTCTGGAACTGTCCATCTTTTATTTTAGTATTTTACCGCATTCCACCCTCAATACATTAGCAACATGAGGTGCACGCATATTACCTTGGATCGTGAGGCGTTGCGGTGGAGAAGAGTGGGTTTTGCTCCACGTCAGTAAATCGCTTCTGTACAGCTGTAGGTAAAGTGCGTGTCATTGTTTTGATACCCTGCTCCTCATCAGTTTCTTTCGACAGCAGTCTCTGTAATACGGTGATAGCGGGAATCACGTCAGAGGCTAATGCATCATTCTAGCATACAGAATGTGCTGTTCCGCCGTGTTTTCACGACTTGTTGGAGACATTTCATTGGCTGGTTGAGCTGCAACTGAATGTCTTCTAAGCGGGAATACGCTAAAGTAGAATGTCTGAAATGCCCAACAACTCTGCGTCCGACTGCTGCAGTGTCAGCGACACTCCGCTGTGCAAGCAGACCGTTGTTTAATGCCAGCTGAAGTGTATGTGCAATGCATGAAAAGCTAGGCAGTCCAGCAACATTCATTGCCTTTACCATGCTTTTAGCATTGTCACGAACCACGACTTGGACAGAACCTTTAGGAATGGCATACAGATAACACAGCACCAGTGACAATCAGAGGCAGATTTGTGGTGCGAGGAACTGTCTAGGGGAGTCCAGGTTTGGGATACCCTTCTTCCTGATAAGGAAATGTGCAAATGGGTATTGTGGAAAGCATCACTGCAGGAGCTAAACAGCCTCCACATACCCCGCTGCTATGTACCCATGTCACTCTCCGAAGTTGTGTACACAGAACTGTGTATCTTTTCTGACACATCAAACTGGGCCATAGGAGCAGTGGCTTATTTACAAGCAGTTACAGAAGAGGGTTGTTTGTGAAATGGGATTTGTGTTTGGAAAAGCAAAATTAGTACCACATCTCAGAATCCTGTGAGCTATGTGGAGCTGTACTTGTGGTAGAGATGTCAGAACTTATACTGGGGGAAATGGACCACAAGCTGGATTCAGTAAAATTCTACAGTGATAGTAAGTTGGTTCTTGGTTACATCTGTAAACACTTCTTTGTGTATGTGAATAATCACATGCATCACAGAACCCAGCCGATCTAGCCATCAGGTATGTACCTGTATCAAAGGTCATGGACACTATGTGGTTCAAATGACCCAACTTTCTTCACAAGCCTTCAGAACCTGAAGTGCATGAGCTATTCCAACTTGTAGACCCTGAGACAGATGTGGAAGTCAGACCACAAGTAACGGCTTTCATTACTCATATCGAAACCAGGAAACTTACCTCTGCACAATTCCAATTCCCACAACACAGGGCCTACATATGCATCAATACACATGTGCAAAGGATGGCAAAGATGCAGCAGGCCACGAACCCTGGAAGAACTTGCAGCAGCTAAGAGGTTTATCTTTGAGTAAGTTCAGAGGGATGCTCTAAAAGCAAATAAAGAAGTCTCTAGTTCAAGTCCAATCTTGAACCTTGACCCCTACATGAGTGATGGGTTGTTGAGAGTTGGAGGACATACTTCCCTTGAATCAGAGGTAAAAAATTCTATCATACTCTCAAAGTAAAGTTATGTAAGCAAGCTGCTCGTGAAACACCACCACACAGAATAAAACACCAGGTGCGGCATTTCACTGAAGGAGCCATTAGGGCGGCAGGACTGTGGATTGTTTCTGGCAAGAGGCTGATTAGTTCTACACTCTATCACTGCGTAACATGCTGCAAACTCAGAAGGAAGTTCAAAGTGCAGAAGATGGCTGACCTCCCTCCAGAGCAGCTTTATACATCTCCACCTTTCATTTACGTGGGGCTGGACGTAAATTTGATCATGGACAGTGGTCACTCAACGCATCCGAGGAAATGCCGCTCACAGCATAATATGGGCTATTCTGTTTAATTGTATGTGTACTAGAGGTGTTCACATTGAGGTTATAGAATCTATGGACACCACCAGCTGCATTAATGCATTGCAAAGATCCTTCACAGCTAGAAGACCAGCGAAGCAGCTCAGGTCCGATAGAGGAACCAGCTTTCTGTACTAGCTGGAATATTATCAATTGAACACTAAGTAGTTGCTCTGGATAAGAGCGTCTGCTAAAAGGCCTTAAATGTAAATGTAGTGCGTGTCTTTAGACCACAGAGAAAAGAGCTGAGCGTGAGAAGTGACTGCAGTACAGAGTTTCAAGGTATAAAGTTCATTCCCCCACTCAGGGCAGCAACACCAAAAAAACATTGATGTAGAAAAGATATAATAAGTGTGAAAGATAAATGGTTTGATGTCATGGGGCACATGTCCAGAAGACCTGGTGTTACTCCACTTCCACCCGTACCACAAAATCTTGCAAGAACTTACGTAAGAAAATATTCAAGCGCATGAGAAGGGTTATTACAGGACACCTTTGGAACCATTATACAACTCTATGCCAAGATGCCTGGCATGCTGCACTAGCAAAAAACATGGAGACCCAACACCGTACTGGGCGACACCCACTTCTATATGAGTAGCTTAAAAAAATATTTCCCACATCAGTCTAAATTTAACATAAATTTATTCTTCCTGGTAACTTCCAGGTAATCTTCCCTCCCAGCAGCACTGAGATCTGAAACTTCCTTTCTGGGTGCAAATATTATTTTTATGAGGATTGCCAATGTATATAATATATTGATGTAATGCTTATTTTATTGTTACAATATTAAAGTAATGTTCAGTTAATTAAAGGACCACTCAGCAAGGAATATGGGTTGCAAAAACATTCATCACC
>JAMWET010001929.1:0-28707 GCA_024036415.1 Prochilodus magdalenae | reverse complement strand
CTTTTGGAGGTTCCAGGATTTGAGATTCCTTCATTAATTTTCTGACATTTTCTCTTTCGGGTGGATTTGAGCTTTTGAATGTGAAGAAGGAGCCCAGTTTTCTGATAAAAAGAGAAAGGGAGCAACAATAAAATATAGATCATATAGTAATATTTAGTTTTAGTACTATTAACAAACAGCAATTATGACATTACGGCTATAACATCAATATGTTACAGTGTCATCACTAAAGGACGTTCAGTAAATCCATTAATAGAGTTTTATCCACATATAAAGGTTATTCATATGATTGTGTGTTTCAAAATATGTGTTGAACATGTGGTTATGAAATTTTAGGGGGTCATTAATTTTGTATTATGATGCTGAGTAACAGTAACCTAGCTTGTTTTATGTGGTTGTTTTATTTAAGGCTAAATGTCTTTTAGGAGTTCTGGCACTACATGCTCAGTTTCAGTCATCACCACAGCTGAGCAAAGCCTAAATCAGAGGCTCAGTAAATATGATGTAGGATTCACTCTTGTCATAATTCAACATGAGTAAAGTTTATTTATTCTCACTGAAGCTACTCTGTAGCTAAACAGCAGCAAGCATGGCCACATGAAACCTCCCGAGCTCAAGTCCTGCAACTCATGAGCCCATCCTGCTGTTCTCTGCAGTGGCCACCCATTCATGATGGTGATGGACTCAGGCTCTGGTCGGCTCAGTGGCGGCTTTTAGGTAAATATATTTCTGTACTGTCCTTCACTAGAACCTGACGGACCTTCTTACTAGTAGATTCCCCCTGCATTAGTGTTGTATTGATGAATCCATTTTATGGTTTGCTGGATGCTTTGCACAGATTTAGCATAAGGCATGTTGGGATGTAGGAATATTGTGGATTCAGTGATGAATGTTAATAATATAACCATCATAATTTAAACTCTAGTTTTATTTAAATTAAAACTTTAACTGAATGTACAGAATGAATAATCATGTAGTCCTGATCTCTTACTGGACTGTAGTTTGTTGGCGAGGTCTGTCTGGTTCATCTTCCTCAGGACATGCAGTGTGATCTTCAGCGCTTCCTCTCCGACACTCTGATCCTCCTCATCCTCCACCTCTCTCTCAGAGCATGCTGGGTAATCCAGACTCAGTAGCTTCATAAACCTCTTCAGCTGATTCTTTACCAGAGAGATGAATCTGTCCTCCAGCTCCTGATTAAAGAATAAAGAGTGAAGAATAAAGAGTAACAAATAGAAACCGGTTAACTAGAACATCAGTGTGGTTAGCTAGAACATTAGTGTGGCTTTATTCAGATAAAAGTATGATATTTACACCATTTATATATTAGTGTGAAGGTAAGACAAGTTTATTTTTATAACACAGTTCATACCAAAAAGATATAAAAATAACTTTACATAAATAAAAGGTTTAGCATGCAGTATCTGAGAAATAAACATATGACTCTTCTCTCAGGTCTCCCTGACACCAGCGATTCTCCGGACTCCACTTCCCAGAGTGCACTACCTGATGACGTCACAAACACATGTCCTCAGTCTTCCAATCATTGTTGAGGTTGCCCGAGTTTTAGCACAGCTGTTGTCGATTACCAGTCTGCATTTTAGCCCCACACACACACGAGCACTATGAAGTTTTGCCACACCTTTTCTCTACAGCGTTTCTCCACATTCTTCGGCTCGTGTCTCTGGTTTTGATCTTTCTGAATTCGATTTACTCTCTTTTGCTCTTCCCCTTCTTGATCTATCGCCTGATTGTTTTGACTGCCTGGTTATGGACCTCTGCCTGTCGTACTGTCTTTGACCCTGCACTACCCCTTCTGTTATGATTGCCTTGCTTTGCTTGTTGCGTTTGACTATCAGAGTGTCGAATAAACCTTTTGGCTTTTAGCTCTGCGCGCATGGAGCCCAGTTCTTTGTCCCTGACACCTCTGCATTATATATAAGGGATAAAGCTGAATGACTGCCTGTTACAAGTTACAAGACAAAACGCCTCATCATTCTATCTAACCAGTAATTCTTCAAAAATTAACAAAACAATGATTCTAGTTATTCAAAAACCTACTCTGACATTAAACATATTGTAATATATTATACATATTATACTAAACTAAACTAAACTTTCTGTTTAACTTAAAAAATAAAAGTTTTAATTAGTATGAAACAGGAAATTAAAAGAACAATAACCAGTGTATTTCATGTGTTAACTTATTATTTAACATTTTGTCAAATCACGGTTTTAATGTAGCACAGTGATTTAATTTCAATATTTAGGTTAAAACAACAAATCAGTTTTTACAGTGTTTGCTATTTTCACACACCTTAAACAAGAGCTCCACGTTTCTCTTGGTAGATTCTGATGTCTCCTTCTGTTCTCTGTGCAACAAATATAATACTGTTTTAATGACTGTATATTGTAGATAAACTCCACAGCACTTTTAATACACTTTCGCATGCTAATTTCCACTTTTAATCATCTACACTGTAAGATCTCCAAAAACCTACACAGTTCACACCAAAAGTGGTTAAGAATGACATCACATCCCTGCTACACTGAATCAAAGCATCACATCACTGCTACACTCATTCAGTGATGTTATGATTGATGCTAGCTAGGAAACGGTATCATAACCTGGACTATCTGTATGATGCAGAAGCAGAACATAAACCAGAGAGGAGACATGCTGATGGTGAAGTGTGAACACTCTTCAGTGGAGAGTGTGTTATTGGATTTGTATTGTGTCTATGTTTATGGAGGACTTAACTGTATTTAGCTGTAGAGCCAATAAATAAGTATGTGGAGGATGTTGATGACTGTTGTGGTGAAGTACAGAACTACAGCTAAATCTATAAATGACTGTTATGCTAACACTTTTCCAGTTGATGTTTACATAACACTAATGTAGATTAATTATGTTGTCTATCACATAATTCCTAATCACACCCAATCACATCACCTACAGCCTACATACCACACATTATACATATAAATAGTTACAAACAACAATGAACTATTAATGAGGTTCGTATTAGCTCTAGTTAGCTCTAAATCTTATAGACAGCAGCCAATATTAAAACCCAAAAAAAAACAATGTTAATGACTGAATAATAAAATAATGTGGTTTCTAATACATATTTAGTTTTGAAATCCAAGTTCATGTTGCTGTAAATATTTTAGCAGAATATCTCAACATCATGAATGTGAAGATGATAATTATTATTAAGAATAAACATTTGGACCATAATAACTGTCCCTACATAAAGACAAGTTAGTATAACTGTGGACAGAATTTAAATTTACACTGATATGAATTTGGCTGAATGCTGTCATAAGAAAACAAAAAAAAAAACAAAGACACATGAACTGGAATGACTGTTAGGAAAAACAGGAAAATCTCTAAACTTTTTATTTGTGATGAGCACTTTAAAGGTCAAATGTTTTTTTTTTTTTTGGAAATGTACTTACTAAAAATTCTAATTCAGTAATACTTGAGAAAAAAAGTATTTGCTGTGCTAGAATTTGACTGCAGGTTAAATGCAACTGCAGACTCCTACTGTACAGTACAGTATATAGTTATTGTATGTATAATGTTCTGTTTTACACCAAATAATGAACTTTAAATGGACTTAAATATTATCATGCTGCTGCTCCTGTTTGTTTAACCATCTGTCAGAAGTATAAAGGCACTGAGACATTTTCCCATTAAGACCCTGGAGTTCATAAAAAAAAGATGCAACACGTTTTAATTGGACTCTGCAGTTTTAAAACCAAATCGTTTAAGAACTAAATACAGATATTCCCATCGAACGGCATCAAATGCCTTCTCGGCATCCAGGCTAAGAACTAAAGATTCAGATTGGCTGTTTCTCATATGAGCGATAAGGTGAAGAGCACGCCTCACATTGTCCTGAGTATGTCTGTTTTTTACGAAACCTGTTTGATCTGTGTCTATCAGGTCTGGGATAATATCTTCCAATCTTATTGCTAGTATTGATGCAAATAACCTATAATCTATGTTAGAACAGAAATAGGTCTATAGGAACCACATTCTGTTTTATCTTTACCTGTTTTAAGGAATTACTGAGATTACTATGCTTGTCTCCAGGATAAAGGGGGCTCTCCCCCTTCACAAGACCATAATTAAAACAGTCCCTTGAGTAGACGGTATTATTATCTTTCTAAAGGTTTTATACCACTCCCGATGGGTAGCCATCGGCACCTGGCATTTTATTAGTTTTCAGTCTTTGATATAAGTCTTTATTTATTTCTTCCCCTCTGTTATCTCCTGAGTTAGTATTCTATTTTGGTTCAATTCCTATAGATGGTAAATCTAAGGACATCAGAAACTGTGACGCGTCTTCTAATTCGGCTGCTAAGGGTTGGGGTGCATATAATTTTTGTGGTAGTATTTTCTCAAAGGAATGTTGTAATGTGTCTTCCATTTTGTTACATAATTTGTTAGTTTGGGGGTCCCTTTTATTTTGTGTATAAATCTCTCAGCTTGTTGTTTACGTAGTCTCCAACGCCAATTATTTTCTTAAATTTTGGGCCATTCTCATAATAATTTTTGTTTAAAGTTAGTTTCAAATTTCTGCTCTATTTGATGCTCATATAAATCATTTAAAAGTTGCTTTGTATTTTGAATCTGGTTCAACGAACAACTGGTTTCATTGTGTATCAATATGTTTACTTTCCAGGTGTGTTTTAATGTTTCAGGTTTAAATCTCTATTTGTTTTTCTTTTTCCTTTTTCCTGCGAAACTGTCCCCACATTATAAGTTTGCCTCTAATAACCCGCTTTTGCGGCATCCCACAGTATGTTGGGAGTTACCATTCCATTATTATTAATAGTCATATATTCTTCAATTTCTTTCTCTATAAATTTTAAAACATTGAGGGTCATTGTCAGAAGACTGGTGTTAAGTCTTCCATAGGGTCTCTTTGGGTTTGTTGTCTAAGTATAAACTTAAATATACACCTGCATGGTCAGAGATGTCCCTTACCCCTATATCACAAACTCTGAATCCTGTGTCTCTCTGAATTAAACTAAAGAAATAATCAATTCTTGTGTAAACAAATGTGCATGGGAAAACAAAAGTAAAGTGTTTTATCAAGTGGATGGAAAATCCCGTCCAGATATCTACCAAACCAAGATTCTTTGAGTAATTTTATTAATATATGTTGCGTCTGGGTTAATCTTTCTTGTTTTACTTGAAGAATCCAATGAGGGGTGGTAGATGGATATTCCAATCACCCCCGCATATCAGCACCCCTGATGTTTCCAAAGATATCAGGTTAAAAATTTTCTTAATCAACTGTTGATCACTGCCTGGTGGTCTGTATACATTCAGCAGTGTGATTTCTTTATGATCAAGAAATCCCCTAACCATTATGTAACAACCCCTCTTTGTCAGTAATTTTGTGAGGAAAACTGGAAATTTATTCTGTTTGAGAGATAAGTATAGCTAATAACCCTCTTGTATTTTTTTTTTCAAAAGAAGAATAATATAGGTTTTTAACCCCATTTTCCGCAGCTTCTCATGTTCAGTATTTGAAAGGTGTGTCTCTTGCCAGAAAATTATGTCTTGCTTTTCTTCTTTTTTCATTTTAGATATTGCTTTACTTCTTTTGATAGGATTGTTGTAACCCATTCACATTGAGAGAAATTACTTTATATTGCTGATGCCTGCATTTCACTAACAGAAGAAAAAAACTCTTTACCCCCTAAATATTTGAAATATCACACTGTTAACCTGAACAATGGATCTCTGCCTAAAAATCCAAAAGGAAACTTAACTTACAAACCCTCATATTTAACAACAGTGACCTCCATCTCTGAAGTGTAAACTCAACTTCTAGGTTAGGACAGGGAAGCCCTTAAATCTAAGGGAGCCTTACCTAGTGCGACCTGGGTATTTTCTGATCATTTAGGATCAGAACACAGTGGCATACATTAAAACGCAAACATCAATTACCAGACATACGGTCAGTTTCAAGACGTAGGTTTACAACAGGAAATTCTCTTGTATCTTATATGTATTACAACAAAAAATATATACTAATTACTATTTACCAGACATTTTCTTTTATTCCTCTCTCTCTTTTTCTTTTTTTTTTTTTTTTTTTCCATTTCTCTGGAAGCCATTCAGTCCGTCACGTTAGGGAGTTCTTGTGTTGTATCACTGCGGTGACGAAATCCTTCTAGCTTCTCCTGAATGTGCATCAGACGAGCTTCGCGGTGTCGACGTGATGTTCCGCCCGCAATTCCCATGAGAGTTGTTTCATTCTCGTGGCAAGAGTGCTCCTCGCTCTGGGACCTCCACGTCCAGGGAGTCCATTTCCCCTTTTCCCATCAAATCCTCTCTCGCCTCTGATGCGTTGTTGTAAATAGCTGGCCCGTCGTCAAAAAAGACCCTGAGTTTCGCCGGGTAAAGCGTCTGGAAACGGAGTCCCTTTTCTTTAAGCGCTTTTCTGATTGTGGAAAATGCCTTTTCTTTTTCCTGAGTATTTCGGGGGGGTAATCTTTGCTCAAAAAAACACTCTTTTGCCTCCGTGGTGTATCTCTTTCTTTTTCCCAGGCAGATCGTAGAACCAGTTTCTTTTGTTTTATACTCCCTGGAAACAGACCACTATAGACCTTGGGTTGGAAACCTTGGTGGTGGTTTTAGGTCCAAGGGACCGGTGGCAGCGCTGTAGGCCGAGGGTGGTGTGTTGAGAGGAGATAACTCTGTTGTAATAAAACTTTTCTAGAAATTCCTCCATATTGTCTCCCTCCGCTCCCTCCGCAATTCCGTGTATTCGTATGTTATTTCTGCGTGAACGTGCCCTCCAGCTCTGTTAGCTGTGCTTGTGTATTTTCTTGGAGCTCTAAAACGTGGGAGAGCACCTGCTTAGCCTCTGTGCTCCACTCTTCCATTTTTTTTCAGCTACTCGCCGCTCCGTCTCCTCGACTCTGCCGGTTACTTCTTTCAGGTCGGGACCCGATAGAGTTCAGTTTCTGGTTGACTTCTAACCTAAAGTCCACCCAGTTCCTTTTTCAGCAGTAGTAGTCCCACCGTTTCGCCCAGCTCTTTTTTCATGTCCGATCCCCACGAATCCCTTGTATCTCGCTAATAATGTTAGCTTGGATAGCTTCCATAACTATATGTCCGGCGAGGTTGCTAGCCTCGTTGCTGGCATCTTCGTTTTCATTCGAGGGTTTATCGTCCATCTTAAGGTTTTGTTGCAAATTTCCTCTTGTCTTTCTTTTCTGTCCCCCTTCCATGACATAAAACACAACTTTTCGAATTCAATACTCACTATTTATTTAAGGGGGGGGAAAGACCGTCTGGGAGCCTCGAACTTAAGCTGCTACTTGTGTCTGCGCCATACCGGAAGCCGGACTCTGCAGTTTTAACATCATTCTTACCTGAACTCTGTAGATCTGTTACCCTCTCTGAAGTTTATTAATTTATTTAATGACTGGTCACTCTTCATGGACACACAGCTGGGTTCAGGTGAGTCAGATCTCTTACCCTGATCCAGTCTGAAACGCAAACAGACATGACCTGAGTATTTTATAGTATGTGTGTATGTGTATGTGTGTGTGTGTGTGTGTGTGTGTGTGTGTGTGTGTCTGTGTGTGTGTGTGCGTGTGTGTGTGTGTATGTGCGTGTATGTGTGTGTGCGTGTGTGTGTTTGCGCGCACGTGTGTGTGTTATTCTTTTTTATTTATTAATTTCTCTGCACATTGACAGGTCACTCGTGATGGAGACTCAGACGTCTTACACGGGGGTGTAAAATCAAATCCGGATTTGATTACCAATCTCACAATCAAATCATTAAAAATGTGGTTATTGTAGTGATCAAGGAATATCTGGACAAACAATGAACCCTCTCCCCAGGGCACAGAACTGGCCCCTCTAACAGGCCTTATGTTCCCCTTTTGGCCTGCCCGTAAATCTCACCACACATCTTATCACAAGATCAGGGACGGGGCCCCAATGTCTGCAACATCTCCCTGTCCCAACAAAGGGGCCCTCATGTGACACGGCATTGCGACACAGACCCCCTAGCAGGCCTCACTTACGACACCCCTCTGGTTCCACCAAGAGCCCTCATGCGACTGGTGTGTGACCCCCTACACCAGGTCAAAGCCACGAATCAGAGGTAAGCTCAGGCCCAACGAGCGAAAGAGACTACTGTGTGTTGATGTCCAGATGGAAAGCCAGCAGCTAGTATAGGTAACATTAGCTACTAGCTTTTGCTCCAAGCTAACAAAATATCATGAGGGTGGAGTTTATTTTATTTAGTCTATTTCCACATGTTACTTCTGTCTGATCATCACAGAGTCTCACTGTGAACCAGCCAATCAGAGCAGAGTTTATCCGATTACCCAAGAGATCACCAAAAAAGCGGTTAATAGCTCGTTTCATTCTAGGACCAGATCACAGGGTGTAAACCACTTCTGGGTGTTTTTGTTTTACCCTAACCCGTCCAATCACATCCCTTCTTTGTAGAATTTACAAAAAATTCTGAATAAATGTATTTCATGGCACATTTGCATTTTCACCCATGTTTTTGTTTAGGTTTCTGTTTAAATCTCTTTGATTTTCATGGCTTATTTTGGTGTCTTCTGCTGTGTGACACATGCACCATGTGAAAACAATAAGCTCCTGGTCTACTTTATAAATACTGAGGAGAATATGAATCAACAAGCCAAATAAAGAAACAAACATCTGTCACTGATAGACTTGACCAGTCAGATTGGACTATTTAAACTCTGAGTGAAGGACACTCGAACTAGAGAACAGGGAGTTTACACCAAACCACATTATTATCTCACCTCTCGGGTTTCAGGGGGTCCTGTTCCTCAGTGGAACTCATTTTGGAGGTCATCGTCCCTCCTTCACACTGACTCCTGTAACCACACACACACACAGTCAGCTATACTTATTTGCTGTACCTGACAGTTGTTCTCTTGAACACAGTTCTACCAATGTACATAAATTTATATAAGCAGTTGCACAAAGAGCTGCACCCAAAAGGAATCACAACCGACAGGAATGAAACTTGGTGGATAGGTTTGACACTCAGTTGCACATGTGATGTAAGCAAGGACGAGCCTTATCACTGTGACTGACTGACTGACCCAACAGCCACAACTGTGGACATTCAGGGAGCAGTGATGTCCTCCTTGACTCATCCTGTTATCCTGTAAGTATCAGCACAACTGGCAGACGACTGCATTATGTAGGATTACATGCACGCAGATCGTTATGATGTTCCTTAACACCACGTCAATGTCGTCAAAGACTGCAATGGTGTCGTGCCAGACTGTGATAGAGTGGCACATGGAGACACTACTTCTGTATGTGATGATTTTTTGACTGCGTTCATATCAGCTTAACATGAAATACATGAAACAAGACCAAGGAGCTGATAGTGGACTTCAGGAAGCAGGAGAGAGGTCACACCCCCATCACCATCAATAGGGCCACTGTAGAGAGGGTCAGCAGCTCACATCAGTGCAGTGTTCACATCACAGAGGAACTCACATGGACTGAACACACCACACGGGTGGTGAAGAAGGCACAACAGCGCCTCTTCTTCCTCAGACGGCTGAAGAGGTTTGGCATGGACCCCCGCATACTCAGAACATTGTACACATGTACTGTGGAGAGCAATTTAACTGGCTCCATCACCACCTGGTATGGAAGCTGCACTGCTATCGAGCGGAAAGCTTTGCAGAGGGTACATCACCGGGGTTCAGCTTCCACACCTCCTGGATTTATACACCAGCCGCTGCCTGAGGAGAACCAGGAGGGTTCTAAAGGACTCTCACAGCTGCTGAGTGGGAGGAGGTTCCGAAGCATAAAGTCCAGAACCAGACCCCTCCGAGATAGTTTCTTCCCCCGAGTCATCAGGCTACTGAACAGCCAGTAGTGCTGATGCACCGGTATATGGACCTGGTTCAGCACATCTCACCAAAACCATCTAAACCATGATCTCCATGGAGACTCATCACTCTGCCCTTTACATTAGCATATTATACTCACACATATAGACTGACCTACTGTTACCTTCCATCCATATTGTATATCTGTAGTGTATATATATATATATATATATATATATATATATATATATATATATATATATATATATATATATATATATATATACACACACATACATCTATATTCTATGCCCTGTATATACCCTGCATCTCTCATCTACCTCAGCCTTACCATAGTGCTATACGGTAATGTGTACATCTGCATATATCAGATTATATATCATATATCATATTATTCATAACTTTTATTTATAACTGTAAATTAGTATAAACAGAGATTTTGTGCTTAGTATTGTATATATTTATTGTCTATTTATATGTTTGTATTGAAGTACTGTATATGTTTGTATTGAAGTACTGTAAGGGACTATGCACCTAAGTTTTTCACTCACCTTCACACCTGTGAAAATGTGATGTGACAATAAAAAGTGATTTGATTTGATTTGAAATAAGAGCCCTGTGTTAAATCCTGAAAAGTTCATTTGCATAAACTACAACTACAGTTTTGTCAAAGTTGTGTTAGCTGGTCTAAGAGTTGTAGTGCATCACATGAGCTGCACCTAATAAAGTTCTTTTGTAAAATTCCAATCAAACATTCAAATGTTGATCAAATAATTTCATGAATCCTGTTAATAAAATGTAGCATGTTCATGGTTTAATGTCATTTCATCATCTTAAAAGCTAAAAAGCTTCAAATTTTGCATCAGAGATGCCCAGATATGTCCTTATGGGTGTATTCCATGTTGACGGACGAGTCAATCAGATTTCACCCTGATTTTCACCTCCATTAAAATACTCATTTCAGCCACATCATATTGTTCCTTTGATCATATACTACAGAATCAATAAAATAAAATCATTTCAGGGATCTACTAAGCAGTGACTTGAGCCATATCCATGGACAAAAAGGAAAATGTCCGATCTGTTGCTCCTCAAACATACAGCTCATTCACAAACCACTATCTTAAACCCGAACACAGAAGCTCCTCTTCTAAATAAAAGCAGAATTGGAAATCATTTAATCTCAGTTTCCAGTGTTTCCCTCTAAACAGCAGACACTGTCTTACTGGAAATGTACTGCTCCTGTGTTCATAGTCCACTGTAGATCCCTGCTTCCTGTATAAGCACTAGTATATGCACCTGGGATAATCACCCTGCTGCAGCACCTTTCACTAAACAAAGTTACTGAACACAGTATTCCGAACGATGCAAATACCCAACCAACTTTACCTCACACACACACAAGTAGTCACATCTCCTTAATGACTTCACTTGAAAGTTGATCTGTGAAGTTTATTTTGTTCTTAAAGCTTTAAAGAATCATGTTCGATGTTCAGTGCAGATTTAACAACAAGCTAAAAACATCACCAGCTTCTTGCTTGAATTCTCTAGTTCCACCCTAAATGTTGCAGCACTTACAGTCTGGGGCTTCAGGCTACTGAGGCAGTCAGGCCCCAGTTAAGGTGGTACAGGAAATGGGCAGGTGTGCTTATTATAAAGCATTCAGATGTTGGTAAAATTATTAGGTGAAACCAGTCATCAACATGCATCATGTTCATGTTAATGACATCTTACTGACTTTACCAAAACTCTGTCAAGTGAGTCAACCATGTCATATTTAGAGAGCTCTCCAGGATCTGTAGTTTTAGTAGGTATAACAATAAAGTTGAAACAGGGGAATTGTAACAAAAACTGGTGAATGGGCTCATTAAAAAATATTTCATATTAAAGGATTAAAAGATTACACAATAATACATTTGAAACACTGGGTATATTATTTGGTTTATTAAAAACCTGCGCAGGTTTGGATTCATCTAGTGTATTTATTTATGTGACCTTCAGTGCTGTGAACTGCTGTGACAGAACTATACCACACAGCTAAACTGTGTGATGCCAACTCTCCTGTCCTGTGAAAGATGCTGGGGACCACAGACTGTTTCAGTGGACTGACCACCTGAACATCAGTCCTGTTTAGATTCAGACAAGGTAGGTTACAGTTATTCGGTTAATGTACCTTTAACAGTTGGGATCCCTGGGAAGGGAATGAAAAGTGCCGACATCTCCTTCCCAGCCTGGAACACGTTGGGGGTGTGAATACTGAATATGAGTCTGTTCCATAACAGTTTAGGATTTTGGAATCGGCCGGTTTTACCGTCCTGTTTCGGAAATGCAGGATTTGTATTTGGAGGAGAATCAACAGTGTTTGAGGTTCACGGTGTGTCAGTTTTATTTTCTTGGGTCAGAGAATTTCCGCAATTTCAGTCCTCTGTATGTCTTGTACATATTTAAGTACTGACAATAAAACTGCTCGACTTGACTTATGTACTAATCTCTGCTTTTGTAAGGGTGCCATAGACTGGAACACTGTATTAACATAATCCTATCTGAATAATGAGTGTTCAGTTTTTAGAACTGACATACCATGAATCTGAAACACGCTTGTTCCCCCTTCAGATACCCAACAGTCTCTACTCTACCCAACATGATTCTCCCAAAATGTACATATACCAGCCCAGCAGACAGAAACACGATGGAGCAACAAGAATGGAGGACTATACATGAAGAAATCTGTCCTGGCTGTAAGGGGGATGTTGTTCCTTATCATTCCCTTCCCAGTCATCTCTCAGCAGGTATGAATTCTGTTCATCAATAAATGAGGCTGAAACGGACTTCCTATTCACCAGTTTATAAATTGAATATATGAGTAAAAAATAGCTTAAACTAACATTACAGTCTGTAAATTGTATTTTCCTTGCACTACACTGATGCAAAAAAGAAATTTGCCAGTGATCACAAGTTTAGTATTTAAATAAAAATATTGATGCTCATTTTCAGGTACAGATTAGCTTTGACATACAGTGATTAAATTAAACTTTGTCACAGCAATGTAAATAAGAGGTCCAGTATTTTTCTGATCAACACAGCAGCCGTTGAAAAATTTGATAATGATGATAATAATAATAGACTAATAAAATAATATAATGATTACTAATTACAATAATTATTATATATTCATAATTGGAATTAATAGACTAAATAAAAAAATTTGCTGTGCGCTAATACAGTATGTCCACTATGGATAACATGTTGTCTATATTTAGTGTTAATATAGAAATCTCATCTGGCATCCAACAGCACAACAAGACACATATCGTTATTCTCTGGATGAGCCTGTTTCTGCTGTTTCCACTCCCAACTACCTGTGTCATATCCATTACATCCATTCCAGATCTGTATGGTCTGTACGGACTGAGAAATCAGTCACTAACATTAACATGATCTACACGCTGCATTAAACACATGTATTTAAAAAGGAGGGAACGTCTAGTTTTTCATTATGTGGTCCCATTAAAGAACCATATACAGGAAATACACCGATCAGCCATTACATTAAACCCCCTCCTAGTTTATATCAGCTCCACTGACCATATAGGACACTCTGTAGTTCTACAGGTACAGACTGTAGTCCACCTGTTTCTCTTTGTACTGTACTACCCTTTTCTTGAATGGTCAGGACCCCCACAGGACCACCACAGAGCAGGTACTATGTGGGTGGTGGATCATTCTCAGCACTGCAGCGACACTGACGTGGTGGTGGAGTGTTAGTGTGTGTGGTGCTGGTGTGAGTGGGTCAGACCCAGCAGTGCTGCTGGAGTGTTAGTCCACTGGGTCCAGTGTTTACAGTAAGGCCGTAGCAGTGTGTTGTTCAGAGAAGCTAAACGAGTTACAGTTAGCAGCAGGTTGTTTAGCTTGCTAGTTAGCTAACGTTAGCTAGTTAGCTTCAGCTGAACTGTTCGCCTAAAGAGCTAACGTACAGCTTTAAAATCATAAACCACCGAAATATCCCTCGTATTATCAAAATAAACAACCCAGAGCTGTTCAAACAGACATTTAAGTTCAGTAAGCTCCATTAAATATCACCTACCTCTGCTGGACCGGAGCTCCGGGGCTGGAGTCCATTGGGAATGTCCGTTGGTCGGTCCTCGCGCTGGTTCTGAATCAGTGCCGCTCCTGTATGAAGACCTGAAACGGGGACGACTGTTATGGGGTTACCGTAGGTAAACCGGATTCAGGTAGGAGGTTAGAGTCATGACCCGAACCTGTTCGTTACGCGGATGTGCCGGAGGGTTCCGGATTGGAGTAGTCTGCTGTGTGGGTATATACATTCAGTTCTTCTCTGGATCGCCTTCATGAAGTCAAACAGTAAATCTTAAACTCCAGTACTGGCATTCTATCTTCTCTCCAAACAGAGTTTAACTCGTTCTTCACACGGACGGACTGTTGAATGTTTACTTTTACTTTCACTTTAAACGGGTATGGACTGGATCACTACACCATAGGAAGAAGGTCTGAATCCTGTTTACAGGTTGAAGAGGGTGGGGTCATGAGTTCTTTGACCAATCACAGAGCTCTATTCATCTCTCTGACTGAAAAGCTGAGATAAGGCCAAACACTATGTGTAATATATTTGGTGGAATTAAGCAGGAATCATTCCAGGAAACGAAAGTAGAGCAATAACCGTACTTTATTTACGTGTCTCAGGAACCTAAAACTGGGACGCACCACTGGCGTTGATTACTTGCATGTCTGCAGGTATTAGTGCCATTACATAAATAGCCCGACAGAGGGCGCTCACCTCATTTAGCTAAACAGCCAAACCCAATACATAACACTCCTTCCCCTTAAATTGTGTAGTTCCCTGACCACAAGAAAATTAAATGAACCTTAGTAAGTTTCCTTGTAAACACAACCCCCTTTTTTTTCTTTCTTTTTTTTTTTCTTTTAAAGCACAGGCAAAAATAACAAATCATACTCTCTGGTACATGAACTGGCCTGGAAACAGGACTAGAAACTAACTGTCACTTTGAAGTCCAGGAAAATCTTCCCATGGCTAAAAATTCAGTCGCTTGTGTGCCACATGCTGTCTCTGGGGGTACCTGCGAACTACCGCCCTCTGAACTGAAATAGGAGTCTTTGCAGGTGTCAGGGTAGCGGACGGTGTAGCAGGCTTCAAACTGCCCAAAGGACTGGATAAGGGTGCTGTTTTAATTTCCTTTGCAGGACTCCTTGGTGAGTGGCTTGCTTGTGAATAGAATTCACTAGGGTGCTCACCTACTGCCATCCCATCTGGCATAGAACTTGTAGGGTCCTCTGCTGGGCATGTGTCTTCCATTAGGTACCCTGATGTCTCTTTGTCTGTTTCTTTTGCATGTAGCAGATGATCAACGTGAACGACACGCTGCCCCACTCTGAACTTTTCTCCAGCTCTAACTGCTGGTATGCATGGGATAGGTCCAGCTTGGTAAAGAGTGTGCCACCTGCTAATGTTGCAAACAAGTGCGGGTCGGTCACCTCTCACAATCACTAGGGGAAGATTTGCCCGTTGTTCTTCATATTTCACCTTTATAGTGACTTGGCCAAGCAGAGGAATATTTTCACCAGAAAAAGTAGACAGCTGCATTTTGCTATCTTCCAAAGGCAAATGAGAAAGAGCTACATTGTACACCCTCTCCGACAGTGTCACAGCCGCTCCTGTGTCCAACTGCATGCTGACTGGTTTTCCCTCCACTTCTACGTCCACCATAATGCCTTTTTGCCCACTGCAGGTGGTGTAAACTGAATACATTCCAAACAATTCACTCTCATCCCCATTCTCATTAGGAGTTTTTTCTTCTGCCACATACTTTGTCTGTCCTGACCTTTTCTTTCCTCGGCATGTGCGAGCAATGTGTCCCACTTTTGAACAATGATGGCATTTCTCATTTTTAAACCTGCACACATGTGCTGCATGGCTACCGCCACATCTATAACAGGTCTGCTGTGTTTTGAACCCAGTTTGTGATGTTTTCTGGTACTCTGCATTTGTTTTCTTTTTACCAGGACTCTTGTTTCCCTTTGTGCTAACAATTTTATGTACAGTCCCAGATTCTTTTACTTTACCAGCAAACCCAAGAATGTTTCCATCGACATGGCAATTTCACATGCATTCCTGAATGTAAGAGCTCGCTCTGCCAATAACTTCCTCTGGATGGCTTCTGCTTTGAGCCCACTAACAAATCTGTATCTACTCTGGTAACAAGATTCACGCTTCTTACTGATGTCCACAACCACTTTATTTTCCTCACCAGGTTACGGAACACCGTGAAAACGGGCAACAACAAAAACACATTTCATATACATCATTTTCAGAGTTAGTTTCACTTACAGAGGTACACAATTTCAACAGTTACAATAATTACCGTGTGCGCCTATATGACCAGTAGTAGACTGTCCTCTCTCATCTCTTTTCCTCTCTCCATTAGTTTCCACTCGCAATTTCCAGGTCACGTTACTCAAACAGGAAATAGCCTCCCTAACTTCTGGTGTTGCCATAGTAACACATAGCTGTACTGCGAGCATCAGCTACAAAATCGACCCCTTAGTGCTTCATCCAAGAGATTTCCAAAATTGCAGTGGGTAGAAAGTTGTTTCAGTGCCACCATGTACTCTGACACTGTCTAATTCTCTAACTGATTTCGCTTCTGAAAACGGAACCGCTCTGCAATAACCAGGGGTTTGGGCTTGTAATGGGCAGCAAATTTTTCACTAAGCTCCTTATAGGTCAGACTGCTTGGTTTCACTGGCATTGTGAGGTTTTTCAGTAGCCGATAGGCTTCTGCTCCAATGACGGATAGGAACACACTGACCTTTTTCCCGTCTTCAACCTCGTTGGCAATCATCCATTGTTCCAGTCTTTCCAGGTAAGACTCAAAATCTTCCTGTCCCTCTTTACACTCTGAAAGTTGTCTTATCCGGAACATTGCCATGCTTGTTAGAGTCTGTTAGCTTCTTAGCTACCGCTGCCGTGTAGACTCGCCAGTTTCCTTGGTGCTCTTTTTTTTTTTGTTCAGCTTTCACAACAGACTCTTTTTCTTAAGGGATCCCATCCTCGTCGCCATTGTAATATATTTGGTGGAATTAATCAGGAATCATTCCAGGAAACAACGTTAGAGTAATAACCGTGGGGGTACTTTATTGACGTGTCTCAGGAACCTAAAAACTGGAACGCACCACTCCCGCACCATTCTTCTGTTGTTTTGTATGTAGACCAATGTATGTGCAACTTTCTGTTGGTTGAGATGTGCACTACATTGTTTTTGTGGGAAAAATAAAATATATTTGTTACAGAGTATTTGTGTGTTCTGAGTATGAAAACAATATTCTAAAATAGTTTACAACACACTTATGTATGTACTGTCTGTAGTAAGTGTCATTATGATGAGTGAAGAAGAAGTGTTTTCCATTCATCATAGTGTTTTACATTGAGCACATCAGTGTTCAACTGGTTCTTATGAATGTCTATTCATATAATGGTCATCTAAAAACAAAATACCACTTTGAGAAGAGATAACATAGTTTTGAATGTAAAGTTTCATTTTGCAGGAGAATTTAGGGGTTTTGCCCATTGTGTGTGTGTTTTTTTATTTGTGTGTAGAGTTCTGAGAGTATGAGGTATGCTTTTTCAGAAAAACTGTAAACTAGAGTGGACATCCTTTCTAGAAATAAATGACTCTCCAGAAATGTCACCATCACTGTTATGGGAAACTGGTAAAACAGCCTTAAGAGGAAGAATAATCTCATATGCCACAAATAAGAAAAAGAAAGAAACTGAAAACCAAATTAATTTAGAAGCAAAAATCTGTGAATTAGAAAATTTGAATATAATCAATCCAAGTGAAGAAAACTACAATGAAGTAAGAAAACTTAAATACCAGTTAAATGAATTAGAAAATAAAAAAAATCTATTCCTACTACAGAGACTTAGAAATTAAATACATCTGGAAAATACCTGGCAAATCTCATTAAGCAAAATAAAGCAAAAACAACAATCCCTGTCATAAAAAACGCAGGAAACCCTCAGAGACACCTGAGGAAATTAAGTCTTCAAAGATTTTTTTAAAAAGGTATATTCATCAGACCATGAGCCAAAAATAGAAGACATTTATAACTTCCTGAATAACATCAATCTTCCGAGATTAACAGAAGAACAAAAGCACATACTTGATGACCCAATATCACAGGAAGAAGTTTATAAAGCTTAAAATCATGTTCCCAACAACAACGCACCAGGACTTGACGGTTTCCCCGCCGAGTTCTACAAACACTTTTGGTCAACGTTAGCCCCGCCATTTAATAGACTAATATTAGAAATGAAACAAAATATGAAACTACTAACAAATATGAATACTGTAATATCTCCCTTCACCTTAAACCAAAGACCCTACTTTACCCTTCAGTTATAGACCCCTATCACTTATGAATACAGACATAAAAAATATAAGCAAAGCACCAGCCAGTAGAATAGAAACCATCATCCACGACTTAATACATCATGACCAAACAGGATTTATCAGAGGCCGATATTCTTTCACCAATATGCGCAGGATGCTGAATATAATTGATTACACCTCTTATCAAAAAATACCAACAGCAATTATCACCCTAGATGCAGAAAAAGCTTTTGATAGAATTCATTGGAAATTTCAGTTTTCTACATTAAATAGATTTGGATTCGGAGAACCTTATAGATTTAAATTCTATATACTGCACCTAAGGCCACAGTTAATACTAACGGATTAATATCACAACGCTTCACATTACACCGAGGCACTAGACAAGGATGCCCACTCTCCCCCTATCTCTTTGCTATATTCACTGAACCACTAGCAGCAGCAATACGTCAGAATATAAATATAAAAGGAATACAGACATGTAATATGGAACATAAAATTAGTCTATATGCAGACGATATTCTTCTTTTCTTAAAATAACCATTAAATTCAGTAACAGAAACCATTACAACGATAGAAAATTACTCAAAAATATCTGAATATTCTATCAATTGGACTAAATCCACAATCCTACCCTTAAATATGAATTTACTTTATGATACAATTCGAACACTACCCATTCCCATTTGTACTAACCACATCACTTATTTGGGTATTAAGATCTCCCCTCAGTTATCAGAATTATCCAAACTTAACTATAGTCTACTTATTAAAACAATAAATGATGACCTCCATCGCTGGGCAAACCTGCCCCTCTCTCTCCTTGGAAGAATAGCAGCAATTAAAATGACAGTACTACCAAAAATTATCTGTTTTATATCTGTTTTCTATGATTCCCATACAATCTTCACCAACCTGGTTTGAATCTCTGGATACTAATATAATCAGATTTTATTGGAAAAATAAACCACCCAGAATCAAACTCACTACATTACAGAATCCAAAGCCCTATGGGGGCCTAGAAGCCCCAAAATATCATTATTTTCTTGCAAATCAACTTCAGTATATATTAAAATGGATAAAACCCAGCACATCAGATAGATCATGGATAGACATCGAACAAACATTATGCAAAAGTATTAAATTGGCTGACTTACCATTTAGCAGTCAATCAATTAAAAAACATCCATGCTTTAACAATATAACTATATCTACAATTCTGATGGCTTGGTGGAACTTCAATTCCACTTCAAGATAACAAATTCGACACATATGCACCAACCACCCATTCTCCCATCTGGAACAACCCAGACTTTACTATCAACAGGAAAACATTAAACTTTCCATCCTGGATTGAAAAAGGCATCACACATCTCAAACACATTTATCACAACTCTACTCTTCTATCACTTCCCCAACTTACCAAAAAGGGTGTTGCAGTAATCCAGCCTAGAAGTTATAAGGCATGCACCAGCTTTTCTGCGTCTTTTAAGGATAAGATATTGCGTAATTTAGCGATATTGCGCAGATGGAAGAATGCTGTCCTAACTATGTTACTGATATGTACACCAAAAGACAAGCTGCTATCGAAGATCATGCCTAGATTTCTCAGAGTTGAGCTAAGAGTAATAGCGTGGCCATCTATATTCAAGACAAATTGGGAGAGTTTAGTTCTCTCTGCATTAGGGCCGAGTAGCAGGACCTCAGTCTTGCTTGGATTAATCTGAAGGAAATTCTTAGCCATCCAGTTTCTATTATTAGTAACGCATTCTTCAAGTTTATTTAGGTTTAAAGCCTCGTTTGGTTCGGCGGATACATGTAGTTGCTTGTCGTCTGCATAGCAGTGAAAGCTGATGTCCAAACTATGGATCATGTTACCAAGAGGCTGCATGTAAAGAGAGAAGAGGAGCGGCCCGACCACTGACCATTGAGGGACACCATATCTTACTAGTCTATGACTAGAGTGCTTATTGTTGAGACTAATACATTGATAATGGTCAGTGAGATACGTAGGACTAGGATGCAAGTAGAGGATTTGGAAGAGCTAATTAGCTTAATTAATTTATCCTGGGTGATGAAGCTAAAGGATACTAGTTCACCTATTGGGCTGATAGGACTTACGTCATACTGTGTTACTAGATTTACAGACGTATGTTGGGTTAGTGTTCTAATATGTTCTATTTTGTCATTGAAAAACCTGCTGAAGTCATCACAACTATATTTAGTTTGAATACAGTCTTCAGACTGTTTAATGTTACTAGTTAGTTTAGATATCGTGCTGAACAGGACTTTAGGATTATTTTGGTTTTTCTCAGTGAGAGATGAGAAGTAGGCAGTTTTAGCTGTGTGTAGGGCATGTTTATATTCCAGGACAGTGTTCTTCCACTCACTTTGGAAACAGTCTAATTTTGTTATACGCCATTTACATTCCAGACTACGAGCTTTTTGTTTGAGTGTGTGAGTACGATCGTTGTGCCACGCCGCAAGTGTTTTTCTTCTAACAATTTTCCTCTTAATTGGAGCCACACTATTGAGAGTTGACTGAAGGGTGGACTGCAGGAATTCAGTGGTGAGCTTTCAAGCTCATCGAGGCCCAGCGGGGCAGGGACGTTTGAAAGATCTGGTAATCTATTTATAAGGGCATCTATAGTAGATGTCGTGATATTTCATTTATACCGGTAGTGGGGCGGCATATAGACATTATGGTCTAGAACGATTTCATATATTATCAAGTGATGATCTGAGATGCAGTCACTCTGAGGGACTGTGTCTAAGTTTTCTACCCTGATTCCTCGTGATAATACCAAATATAAGGTGTGGTTACAGCAGTGAGTGGGTCCTATCACGTTTTCAATATAGCCCACAGAATCAATGGAAGTCTTAAACGCTATTTTTAAGGGTCTTGTTTTTTTTTTCAAAATTAATGATAAAGTCTCAGACAAAGGCTATATTTGTTAGAAACTTTGCAAACTCTGTAAGAAATTCAGAGTAAGGACCCGGGGGACTCTGGGGACTCAGGGGACAATATACTGCAGATAATAAAAAGCTAGTAGATCCAGGACAGGGGCTGGCTGTAACGACTGACAGACTCAATGCTCACAGATCTAAAAGAGAGGGGCCAGGTTTGTTAGCCGAGACCAGTGGGCAAAATAACAAACATATTAGTACAACTAAAGTGAACGTACTAGAGAGGAGGAAGACTAAGCTCAAGTATGCAGGTATTGGTAATAAGGTGTATAGAACGTGCATGGAAATTTAACATGCTGTGATGTTATATGCAGACAACATACATCACATATGAAACATGAAACAGGACTGAGGTAGTAAAGTGTGGAACGTATAAATAACATAAACAGGAAACTGCTCCTGCTCCTGTACCTTCTTCCAGACGGCAGCAGTGAAAAAAGTCCATGTGTGGGATGAGTGGGGTCCTTCACAATTCTGTGGGCCTTACAGGTGCAGCGAGTGGTGTAAATGTCTGTGACAGAGGAAAGAGCTGTCCTCACTATTCGCTGTAGGGTCCTGCGGTTGGAGGCATTGCAATTCCCAAACCAGGCGAGGATGTATATATATACACATTAACCCCCTTTACCATACCGCACCTCTTTAATATTAATAATATACATAATATATTTGTGTATATTTAATATTTAATGTAAATAATGTATCTAGTTCTGGGATATTTCAGTGAACTAGAATGACCAACAAACTCATTCATGAAAGAGAGAAAAGTATATCAGTAGGGTATTTATTACCCATAATAATAACTGTTTCAGGTTTACCCGAACACAGGGTGTTTGGCTTCATCCCAGCTGTTCAGTCAGAGAGCTGAATAGAGCTCTGTGATTGGACAGAGAGCTCATGGCTCCACTTCCTGCTCTGGTGCCAAACTGATCCGGTTGAACGTGAAAGTGAAACAGTCCGTGTGAAGAACGAGGTAGATCAGCGTTTGGAGAGAAGGCAGAAGGTAAATACTGGAGTTTAATGTCCGGAATTTACTGTCTGACTTTTTGAAAGCGATTCAGAGAAGAATTGATTCTCCTCCAGCAGATCCGCCTAACAGTCCGTCCGTGGTGAGAATCTGGCCCGGCTCCACTGCGGGTTCGGGTCATGACTCTTAACTCCTACCTGAATCCGGTTTACCTACGGTAACCCCATAACAGTCGTCCCCGGTTCAGACCTTCATACAGGACCGGCACTGATTCAGAATCAGCGCGAGGACCGACCAACGGACATTCCCAACGGACTCCAGCCCCGGAGCTCCGGTCCAGCAGAGGTAGGTGATATTTAATGGAGCTTACTGAACTTAAATGTCTGTTTGAACAGCTCTGGGTTGTTTATTTTGATAATACGAGGGATATTTCGGTGTTTTATGATTTTAAAGCTGTACGTTAGCTCTGTAGGCGAACAGTTCAGCTGAAGCTAACTAGCTAACGTTAGCTAACTACCAAGCTAAACAACCTGCTGCTAACTGTAACTCGTTTAGCTTCTCTGAACAACACACTGCTACGGCTTTACTGTAAACACTGACCCAGTGGACTAACACTCCAGCAGCACTGCTGGGTCTGACCCACTCACACCAGCACCACCCACACTAACACACCACCACCACGTCAGTGTCTCTGCAAGGCTGAGAATGATCCACCACCCACATAGTACCTGCTCTGTGGTGGTCCTGTGGGGGTCCTGACCATTGAAGCACAGGGTAGTACAGTACAGTACAGTACAGGGTAGTACAGTACACAGAGAAACAGATGGACTACAGTCTGTACCTGTAGAACTACAGAGTGTCCTATATGGTCAGTGGAGCTGATATAAACTAGGAGGTGGTTTAATGTAATGGCTGATCTGTGTATTTCCTGTATATGGTTCTTTAATGGGAGCACATAATGAAAAACTAGACGTTCCCTCCTTTTTAAATTCATGTGTTTAATGCAGTATGTAACCCGTGTATGTAACCCGGGCTCTCTCGTAGCCCCATTCTGCGTTGTTTTGAAATTAGACAGGACCTCGACGGAATCTGCATCAGTTTATTCTGCACAAGAGTTTTTGCACATAGACAGAAAGCATTAGACCAGCGCCAATCGCCCCGCAGATCTACCTGCCGATTAAAACCAATATGCTATTTACTCTATATGGTGCAGTTACAGTATACATGAAATTACACACTACACAGTTTGGACAATAAGCGGCCATCAACCTATGTACTGTCTAGCTAGCATAGCTTTCTGTTGCTAGTTGCAGGCCACGCTGTATTAAGCTCAATATCACCACAGAAAATCAAAAGTATGCATTAACCACAAGATGAAACACTGCTTATCTTTCAGTGGAGTCAAGTGTACATGTATTTCGCAAATGTATGTCAAAATGAACCTAAATAATATACAGAGAAAAGAACAATTGAAAAGAGGCTACCTCACACATCAGCGCATTAAAAAAAAAAGAACCAGACTGATGCTTCCTGGTATTTTACCCTTTGAATGCCCCACCCGCACTGTCACTCTTCACTATTTAAAGTAAGTTAGCTAAAATCTAGTGAAACATTTTTCACAGCATTAATCCTGCTACATGTATTTCATGTTAATGTTAGTAACTGATTTCTCAGTCCTTACAGACCATACAGATCTGTAATGGATGTTATAGATATGACACAGGTAGTTGGGTGTGGAATGTGATGACAGAAAAACAGCAGACACAAGCTCATCCAGAGAATACCGATATGTGTCTTGTTGTGCTGTTGGATGCCACATATCTATATCAGGACTAAATATAAACAATAACGTTTTTTAGTTAGTCCATTGATCCAATTATTAAAATACAATAATTACTGTAATTATTCTAGAATTATATTAGCCATAATTTTTCTATATATATATTTTTTCTATATATTATTATAATGATAATTGTTATAATAATTATTGTTATAATCAAATTTTCATGACTGCTGTATTGTCAAATGTCTGATTAGAAAAATACTGGACCTCAAATTTAAATTTATTTGATCACTTTATGTCATAGCAAATCTGTATCTGAAATGGAGTATCAATAGTTTTTTAAATACTAAAAATGTTAAGGTGGCAAAGGTATTTTTTGCATCAATAAGGTGCAAAAACTCACAGGCTACAATATTAGTTTAAGCTATTCTCTTACTCATATATTCCGTTTATAAACTGGTGAGTAGGAAGTAGATTTCAGCCTCGTTTGATGATGAACATATTCCATACCTGCTGAGAGATGGTTGGGAAGGAAATGATAAGTGGCAACATCCCCCTTACAGCCAGGACAGATTTCTGCATATATAGTGATTTCTGCATGCATAGTGTGGTTGGTGTAGCTCAGCGGACAATACCACTATCCAGAGACTGGGGTTCAAATCCCGGTCTGGGTAGCTATGCTGAGCTACACCAATAGGAGTCTTTGGGCAAGACTCCTAACACTGCACTGGCCCACCTGTAATATGAATACCTTTGTAAGTCGCTCTGGATAAGAGAATCAGCTAAGTGCTGTAAATGTAAAGGTAGTCCTCCATTCTTGTTGCTCCATTGTCTTTCTGTCTGCTGGGCTGGAACTGATGCTGGTGTATATACATTTTGGGAGAATCGTTTTGGGTAGAGTAGAGATTGTTAGGTTACACAGTCGGATGTGTGAATCAGTCCTCTTTGGTATATGCAGGATTTGTACTATGTGCGACAATGTACAAATGACGGTGTTTGAGGTTCATGGTGTGTCAGTTCTATGTACTAAACACTCACCATTCAGAAGTGTAATGTTAATACAGTTTTCCAGTCTATGGCACCTTTACAAAAAAAGAGTTTAGTACATAAAACTGACACACCATAACACCTTAACCATAACTTACTTTACTAAAAGATGCATTATCAAAGTAAGGTGAGTTAAATTTAACAGTAAAGTTTATTTGTTGTTCAACTGTGCAGGATGGATAAACCTAGGATGTTAAATCAAAGAAACAGGGCTGAGTGTACTGAAAATGCATATAGCATTGGTACAGCATAGTAACTCAGGCACCAGACTGCAACATTTAAGGTGGAACTGGAGAATTCAAGCAAAAAGCTGGTGATGTTTTTAGCTTGTTGTCCCATGCTGAAACTATGCTTAACACCAAACATGATTCTTTTAAGTTATAAGAACAAACTAAACTTCAGAGATCAACTTTGTGAAGTCATTATAGAGATGAGACTTCTTTGTGTGTGTGTAGTAAAGTTGGTTTGATATTCGTATGTTCGGATTTCTGTATTCAGTAACATTGTAAAGATGCTCAGCAGGGAAAAAGCATTTCACACTTTATTATAAATGAACCGTATGATCCACAGGGCATCTTTGAGAAGTCGACCAAACTGTATTTATGATAATTATGTTTTCAGAAAACCTACCAAAACTTCAGATTCTAGAAAGCACTCTACACCATGACTAGTAATAAGTTGGTTGACTCACTTGACAGAGTTTCGGTAAAGTCATTAAGATGTCTGAATATGATTTTATTCAGTTAATGAACTGCAGCACCTGCTAAGTGAAAATCAGGGTGCAATCTGACTGACTCCTCCCTCAACATGAAATACACTCATGAGGAAAAGTCTGTACATCTCTGCGGCAACATTTTAAGTTTTAATGAAAATGAGAATGATGAGAATGTGTCAAAACTCTGCAAAACTGTGCAAAAATCTGCAAAGTGCAAAAAAAAAAAAAACAAAAAGTAAGTGACTCTTTCACAGTTAGTATCTTGTGGGAACCTTCCTTGTTGTGCTATGAGCTCATTACTTCAACAAACGTCTTCTGTAAACCATCAACCACGCTTGCTTTAGGATTCTATGCCACAGCATTTCTATGGGACTGAGGTGCAGACTCTGACTGGGCCAATCCAGAGTGCAAATCTTCTTTCTCTTAAGCCATTCCTTGGTAGTTTTGCTGAAATGCTTTGGGTCGTTGTCTTGTTGCATACTCCATTTCCGTCCCAGCTTCAACTCCCTGACTGATGGCAGGAGATTCTGGTCAAGAATTTGTTGATAGTCCTGGGAATTGATGGTTCCCTGGATAATATGGAGTCGTCCAGATCTGGAGGCAGAAAAGCAGGCACAGACTTTCACATTTCCACCACCATCCTTCACTGTTGGGAGGAGGTTCTTCTCTTTATATGCAGTGCTGACTTTTATCCAAACATGGCACCTGTGATTGTGTTCAATTTTGGACTCATCTGTCCAGAGAATGGACTTCCAGAAAACCTCTGGTTTGTCCAAGTGCTCTCTGGCAAAGTTTAAACGTGCAACTTCTTTCTTGAGAGCAGAGGCTTCCTTCTAGCAACTCTCCCACGAATGTCATGCCTATTGATATTTTTACTTGATTGTAGACGCATGTACATTTATCCCAGATACTGACAGAGAGGTCTGCAACTCTCTGGAGGTGATGCATGGGTTGGCCTTTACCTGCGTTATTATTTTTCTGGTGCTTCTTGGTGAAAGGTTTGATGGCCGTCCACTTCTGGGCAGAGTTGCGGCGATGCTTAGTGCCCTCCATTTGTAAATGATTTGTCTTACAGTGGATGGAATGAAAGCTACAATCCTTTTTGGACGATGGTCCTGTATAGCTTTCCCCAGGACTGATGGGCTTGTCACCCAGGTGCCTTCTTCGATGTCCGCAGATGTCTCCTATTTCCTTCTCTGACATTGTTGATCTGTTCTTTATGCCTTGACACAACAGCGGTTTGGTTGGTTTCCTCTCCCTTTTAACCAGTGTGCCTCAAAACTTTTCCCAAGGATGTCTCATTTGATTTCTCTGCTTAATTGATTACTTGAGCACTCACATGTGCTTCACCTGAGTCTTTTACCTAGTTGACTTTACCAGTGCAGCTGTGATTCATTTACTTTTGCAGATGCTCTGATTCCATGTTTCATGTAGTCTGCTTGCATCTCACACATTTTATATACAAAATATTTTGATGATGAAATAAGAGAATCGTGGTAAAACAAAGGAAAATCTAAACTACTCAAACTAAAAGTAGTAAACTAGTTCACAAACAAAAAAAAAAAAAAAATATATATATATATGCTAAGCTAATATGCTAATATGTATACGTGTCTGTGTGTGTGTGTGAGTTACAGCGATTCTATCGTTTATCTTGAAGGAGGTAACGATTGACCTTCTAAAATAGAGTTACCACTGAGATAACAAATGACTCCCTCGAAACCCGACGAGTGTGACATGTACAATGTGGTATTGGTGTAATACACTCCGCTGTGTATCTTTATGTTCGAGCGTCCTTCACTCAGTCCTTTAAATATAGTCCGAATCTGTATTGTCAAAGTGCTTTTCCTATATCAACGACGAGATTGTTTTCTTCATTTGGTCTCATTAACCTCTTCCGCTTTCCTTGGTGGTGGCGACTAGAGACCGGCAGACAGCGTGGGCATACCTCTCTCCGCTAATGTGTGTGCGTCGCTATATAATGTTTTATGTGTTTCGTTTTGTACTCTTGGTGTGTTTCTCGTCTAACCATGTGCAAGTCCCAACATTGTGTAACGATCGGGAGCCCAACATTATTGGATCATGAATCGGAAAAACGGGTGCAAGGAGTCACTATAAACTTTTCAGCTCGCCATTGCTTTACCCCACACTTCTGATTGTTCATCTGACCAGATTGCCCTGTAGTTGTAAGCCCTGCGGTTGTGACCCTTCACCTCAGTGACCGGGTAAGTCACTCCGAAGACGTTCATGTCGCGAACACGTAAACTAAAGCGGGGGTACTGAAGCGTCAGGAGGTTGTCCGTGTGCTAGGCGTAGCTTAAGCTACTAACTCGGATACCACTGTCCAACTCTACTGCTCCGCAAATGTCCGTTTCTTGGGGAAAAACAAGCTGGACGAACGAGGACTCAGGCTCACGACAGATCGCCTAACCCGAAACTGCTGTGTTTTCATTTTCACTGAAACCTGGCTTCACAGTAGCATACCAGACTCGGCTATCATGCTACAGGGGCTAACAGCGCACAGAACAGTACTTTCCAAGTTTCATCAGGACGTCTCCTGTCCGACACGAGGGAAAAACACGCTGGATCACGTCTATACAAAACAAGAAAGGAAGTGGGATGGTAAGAAACAAAACACGGTAGTAGAGGGGGTGTGAAGAAGTACCAAATAGCACCGTGGAAGGAAGCAACAATACGGGGAAGAAAATGAAAAAGGTAAGAGAAACAGTGAGAAGGTGGGGAATGAAGGGGAAGAGTAAGGTGTAAAGGGATGATTTAAGTGTGTTACTGACAGGGGAGATGGGTAAGAGAGGACAGAAACAAAAGAATCGAGGCTGGAGACAGAAAGGAAGACGCAACAGACAAGGAAAGGAGATTCAGAAGGACTAGTGGTGTGGGATGATGTGAC
>JAMWET010001928.1:0-83714 GCA_024036415.1 Prochilodus magdalenae | reverse complement strand
ACAGATCACACGTCCAGAATGCCTGGTGCCACTCCACCTCCACCCCTGCCGCACCATCTGCTGGAACTGTGTAAGGATGTTCAAGCTACCTGGATGGATTATCACAGGACACCATTAGGAACCTCTACAACTCTATGCCGAGACGTCTGGCATGCTGCGTTAGCAAACACAGGGCCTGAAGCCATACTACTACATACCACAGATACTACTTCTGTAGGTGTAGCTCAATAAATATTGATCATATCAGTCTAAATGGATCATAATTTATTGATCCTGGTCACCTTTATCTTCCTTCCCAACAGCACCGCGAACAGACACTTCCTTCTGGGTGCAGCTATTCTTTTAATGATGAGTTTACATAAAACGAATGGCGGGAAATTAGATCCTTCTGGCGGCTCTGAGTCAAATGTATTCTTAGTGATTTTGATTGTTAAGTTGCTTCAAAACTAGTCGCATAAAGGTTTTACCGTCTAGCCAGACAAAAGGTGTCTGTAATCTAGGAAGTATAGCCTGAATGTGAAGAGTGAGGGCAAAGATCGGCAATAAGTACCGGCTGTCGTTAGCTGTACTTGCTGATCCCACCTGATTTGGAATGGCTTCATTCAAACCACTGTTTCTAGGCTGCAATGAAGTGAGTTACAGTGACTGGAGGTTTTGGACATGCTGCCAGTACTGGCTGATACAGAGGCTGAGCGCTGACATCCTCCAGTAACAAACGGACAGATGAAATGAAACAGGAAGGTTTCGTGTAATATTTGTCATGTAAAAGAAAAACATTTTGATTGAGTAAAGCCATTGTCTTTAATCTCCAGCGTTTCACCACCATAGAGATTCCAAAAGCATCTCCATGTTTTGTAGCCTTTATCTACTCTGGCTCCACAATTTTCTCTCCGGTATGAAGGGATTTGGTAACATAAAGCAGAGTTTCTCAACACGGGCCTACATTTCTTCTCTAGCCTAGCTCCCAGAACACCTGTACCAGGATTAGCCAATGCTTGTTTAGTGTGGGAGGTTTGCGCTGGAGCTACAAGGCTAATGTAGCTAACAAGCATAGTCACCCACTAGCATTAAAAGCAATCAGCATGGCTAAATCACTTGCCTCAAACCGTCTCTAACCTAGACCTGAATGTGTAGTTTCCGAGACCAGGCAAATGTACAGATATAGCAGTACTGCATAGCTCAAAACAGTAGTAGCAGCTACGCTTATCTATGCCATGTACTTTGTCCATAGATAACAGGGGACCAGCAGTGCCTAAAGAAAAACATCTACTTCAGACCACTTCAAGTTGTGAGTCTCAAAGAGACTTTAAGTGGTTTGAAGCAAGTACATAATGACTTCAGGTCATGCTAATGGGTGCTAAAGTCCCAAACCAAAGAAGCAAACATTGGTGAGACACCATGCCTTAGTTGCTCGAACCCATGTTTGCCTCTTATGGCTTTGCCCGAGCTTTTACGGCTTGGTTTAAGAGCATTAGGAGTTGGGCTATGGCAAATATGTGGACCATCTGGTAGACCCCTGGCCTGCGTGGAGAAACACTAATATAATACATACAGTACAGGTCTCGTATACCATGTCCTGCTGTATCCCTCCAAAACTTTCTCACGAGGAACAGCTCTGTGGGGTCCTGACCCTGCATGTCCATGATCCCTGAAGTGGCAACCTGGGGTGCCTCTGGTTTCATGTTGCCTCTCTTTCCAGGTGCTTCTGTTTCTCAGCCTCAAGGAGGTATTGATTTCTCCCAGCAGAGCTTAGCCAACACTTTCTCCGTCCTTTTGTAATATAGAATATATGGTGCATGTCCTGGAGACCCGGCTGTATCCCTGTGTAGCTCTCACCTGTATCATTCCGTAAGCTATATCACCATAAACATAAATGTATGTATGCATCACTCTTATCCAAAGCAAGTAATAATGGTAGAGGAACATAGTATTAGGAGTCTTGTTCAAGGACTCTTGTCGTTCCTGCCTGGACAAGGAGAGATCCTCTAATCATTGTGTGGCAACAGTGTTATCCACCATGCTATCCAACCACTGGGAACACATAGCATTATTTGATTATATGGGTCAAGATCAACATGCCAGCCAGCAGGAATTTACTGTAAGTGCTTAGTATCATCAAGACCCTGCCGTATCCTTCCACAGGTATCTCACTGTTTAGCCTTCACTCTGCATGTCTCCGGTCCCTGAAGCTGCAGCCTTGGGTGGCTCTGGCAACGCCTCTGTTTCTAAGCCTCCACAGGAGATTGATTCTCTGCTTCTTTCAACCTACACATTCACAGTCAGAGGCCGAGACTTTTTCAATGGTCCTCCAGGTGGTGGAGGCATCCATGAAGGAGACGGACTCATAGCCCGTTGGCCGACAGCATGGCTGGACACTGATCTTCCGAGCAGTTCGTTTGGGGAGGCTGCCGTTGGTCAGCAGTGCCCGTAATGCCAGGTCATAGTTCCCCCGGGAGCTCTGACAAGAACCCACGCAGAACTTGAAGAGGATGATCTCGTCCGAGTCATGACCCATGCCTAGGTCCCTCACTCGCATCTCTCGCCTCTCCAGTCGGCAGTCCCGGCTACTGTGACCTTGCTTTTTGTCTCCTTTCTCTTTCTTCTTCTTCTTCTTTTTCTTGTGAGATCCCTTCGACTGGGCATCTGAAGTCTCAGAGGAGCGGGGCGAGCGCTCCCACCGTGCCGGACGCTCCTCCTCTACAAAGACGGAAGGCTCTGAAAGCAACAGAGAGAAAGAGAGATTACTTCAGGGCAAACTAGCTAAGCATAGTCTTGTGCCTTCTTTAGCACCTAAAGGAGGTTCTGTAATAACCCTCTGTCACCCATTTCTGTGCACCTGACCTGCTGATGTCCCTCCTGAAGCTTTTCAAAAAAACTTTTCAATATACACCCCAAAGTGATGGCCTCAACACTTACAGAGGAGAGTGCTAATCACTGAAGCAGTAAATCACATTGGTTAGAAGAGTCCATGCCAGTCTGATCCAAATGGCAATCAATCAAATTCATGAAGGTAGCTCAATAAGTCAGGCATGCTTTTCAGTTTTGAGCGTCCCACGTTAAGTCAGTAGTGAGCACACAGCGAAAATTGTCTAGCCTTGATCACTCCCCACTAGCAAACTCACCAAATAGGCTCTGCCATGGAGAATGGCCGTCCCCATCTCCCATCTCGTCTTCTTCTTGGGGTAGGGTTTCGAAAGGCTGCTCGTCTAGCACGGCACTGACTAAGCCCACTGCATCTTCAGAATCTTCTCTAAACCAAGGCCTCTCTCCAACCACTAGGGGCAGTAGAGATACAAGCACCCAAAGAACCATCTGTGGAAACAACAAAGAGTTCTGTAAGTGTTCCATCCCCACTGCTATCCTTTGCCATGTGGACTTTTCATCCAACCTCCCACATTTTGTATCTGCCTCCTGCCAGGAACATTGCAAAAGAGGAAGAGGCCATTTTATTGGCTGAATAATAAAACAAGATAACTATAATGCTCAACGTAGTGACTGCATTATGGAAAGTGACACCCTTGGTGGTAGCCTGGTCTTGTATGATTGGTGATAACTGTAAGGGATATTGCCAGGATGGATGCTGAGTGGACATACATACTAAATGGTCACTTGCAGGGAAATGGGATGTGGTAGGTTTAAAAAAGAACTGGCTGGAGCACTAAAGTTGGGACAGATCATCCCCCCCACCCAAGCAATTTGTTACATCTAGCTATTTTGCACTTAGCTATCAGTGAATGTCAGCTGATATTGTAAAAGAAAAACATTTTGATTGAGTAAAGCCATTGTCTTTAATCTCCAGCGTTTCACCACCATAGAGATTCCAAAAGCATCTCTATGTTTTGTAGCCTTTATCTACTCTGGCTCCACAATTTTCTCTCCGGCATGAAGGGATTTGGTAACATAAAGCAGAGTTTCTCAACACGGGCCTACATTTCTTCTCTAGCCTAGCTCCCAGAACACCTGTACCAGGATTAGCCAATGCATGTTTAGTGTGGGAGGTTTGCACTGGAGCTACAAGGCTAATGTAGCTAACAAGCATAGTCACCCACTAGCATTAAAAGCAATCGGCATGGCTAAATCACTTGCCTCAAACCGTCTCTAACCTAGACCTGATTGTGTAGTTTCCGAGACCGGGCAAATGTACAGATATAGCAGTACTGCATAGCTCAAAACAGTAGTAGCAGCTACGCTTATCTATGCATCTAGCTATTTTGCACTTTGCTATCAGTGAATGTCCGCTGATATTAGTTGGTATAGGATAACACTTCATATGAATCCTGTACTTTATGAATGCGAAAGGCATTGCATGGCATGCATATCACCTCATAATGCCAGACATAATAATATATTATTGCATTTACCCTTCAGAAAAAATGAGCATTGGAATTCAGATGGAATTCCTGTTGGTTAGTTCTGGTTTCTGCTGGTTTATACTGGTTAACCAGCCAAAACATGCTCAACAACAAGTTTTTCCTCAAGGTAAATAGTTATAATGACATGCATAACACTCTATAAAACAAGAGTCTACGCCTTCATAAAGTCAGGTTCCATAATGCATTTTAATATCTATACAGTAACCAGTTGGCTAGAATAAATATTACTTATAAAAATCATATTTTTGTTCATATTACCAAACATGCTCGAGTGCTTGGTAGCCTTTGTTGTGATGGGTCTGGGAATATATCAGGACTCTGCTGTAGATCATTGGCCTGTTTATGTTTACAGTGTTGTAATGAGTGGATATTATAATGCATTATGAAACCCAACGTGACATTCTCTTGGGTCATGCATGTAATCATAACTACTACTTGTAAGCAATTATACTGGCACTATAACGCATTATACACGGTATTTAACGCCTGGTGCCTTTACAAAGCATTGTGGATATCCAGAGTTCTACCATTAACCATCTATCAGCCAGTGTTTATAATAGTTTACAGTACACAATGATCATAATCCTTATCTAACATTGGTCAAACTGCTTATATCTTCTGAAACTAGCTCTCCATCACACGGTGGAGGCAAATGATTGAAATGAATCTCAGGATATGGCGCTACCCGACGTCTATCGTTCTGTAGACCGGCTTCCTTGACTCAGATTAAGCTATTGGTGCGGCTGCTGTTACTGGTGTAATCTGTGACGGCGCATGACGTTATTGGTCTGTACCCACCTTCCAGTTTCTTCTGTGAAAGGGGGCAGCACTGGTTTTGGACAGCAGGGTGGACATCCTTCGCCTCCCCCGTACTTTTCTCCACCATCTCTTACCTGCTCAGAGAGAACAACACCGACATCAGTCCTCCAAGAGCATGAAAGCGTACAGTACCTGTCAGATGTTTGGGGAGGCCTAGCTCTTTAAGATTCAAGTTTAATGAATAAGCAGGTTCAGTTATGGGTTTGAAATAATTAGGTTTAGAAAGCTGTGCCATTTATCTTTATAGCATCTGCAAACCTGATCACAGTTATACCTTCGGAGGAGAGCCCAAGCACTCAGCACTCATCAGCAATCAAACCCGTCATGGGTTTAAGCTGCAAAGAGCTACAGTACACTGAAGGGTAGTGTTTATACGGCTACCCAACTCTTACTTTAGCCTCTTTGACAAACGAAGCATCCATCATACGTCTTTCTAAGGTGAAATCAGCCCAGTGCTTGCTGGAAATGCTTTATAAAGGATGAAGTATACACTGTAAAAACTGTTTTGTTGGTTTAACCTAACAAAGATACTCTAATTTATTAAAAGCAAATGAATTAGGTTTATTCATCCTAAAGAAAAGACTTTGAATGAATGATTCTTCCAGTCAAAGTCATTTTCTGAGTTGAGTAAAGCTTATTCAATTGGAAGTGATTTTTAATTGGCACCTTTTACAGTGTAAGTTGTTGTGAAATGGGTTATATGGGTGATTCTACCAGACTGGTTTAAAGTCAGAGTTCAAAGGTCACTTTGACTTTTAACTGAGCTGGGCTTTGGAGCGAGCTTTTACCTGGATTAGTTTATTTTATTCCAATAAGTGATTCCAGCTAGCAGGGCACATTCCCGGGCCTTTGGCTAACGTTACCTACAAGTCCTCATAAAGGTTTAAAGAAAACGCTTTAATCTTCATGGTTTAAAGAATGCTTTAGATGTTTATCATTTCGGATAAGGTTCCTGTGAGGTTATATCCTAACTAAGGATGGTCTGCAATGGTCAGAGAATGTTTTGAGGATGTTGTCAGGGCCACAGATTATGTTACATGATGAGAAGGACCTTCTCAGCTCAACATTCAGAGGATGTTTTAAGGATGAGACCGGAGAAGAACATTCTGGAAACATTCTGGAAACCAAAAGAAAGCCTCCCTGCTGAGAGCACTCATGGAACCTTACATTGCATATTCTAAGAACGTCTTTAGAACAAGTCAGTACTAGCTGGGGTGCCTTTTTTTTTCACCGCCGCAACAATCACAACACCACCAGAGGTTCGAAATAGGTTTCAGTAGTGATTGTTTCGAAAGTGACCTTTCTTAATATTAGGCACTGATTATCAGACTTTGGGCATCAAAACCATGAGATCTGGAACTCCACACCATGTGACCATGAAGAACAGGGGGATGCAGCCTCACTTCCTGCTCTAAAATGCATGGCATGGTGTAAACAAGGCTCCGCCCACAGACTAACACTGTTTCGGTAGTGACGTGAAAATGCAGGGCAGAAGACGAACAATCTTTTTTTAAAATACAGCATTTAACAAGTGTACAAGTGTAAAGGTAGGGGTCAGGGTTCGGGACAGACACCTCTTGAATAGCAGGGAGCCTATAAGTGATGATTTTGTAAATATCACTGCTGTTCAAAGAAAAACATTTTGTTTGTGTTGATTTTTGTCGATCTTTACTTTTATGCATCATTTGAACACAGCAGCTGCCGTTTACACTGTGCGGAGATGTCATGAATAATGGACCAATAGAATGGCCCCCTTTAAAAAAGTCTGGTTCCATTGACTTACATTAAAAGTTAGTTAGGTTTTTGGCCTCTCCTGTAAAGTTACCATTTTGGAGATACTTGATCTTCTTTGGACAGCGATGATATATTTAGCTTATTAATCTCTATTAAAGTCTTTTAATAGTCAATATTTAGGCCATTTATTGGCTCCACGTGTTATATACATTATAGCTGCTATACGCTGGTATCAGAAGTTAATTGAAAGCTAGTAAAGAGTGACGGACAGTAAAACCAAGCCTATCCGAAGGGACGCAGGGTGTCCCCAGACTCTTGACAGGGATTGTAAATTTGGGGGGACCATGCGGGCAACACGTACACATACATTCGCGTTTACAACCAGAGATGTCTCATAAATCATGGGCACAATGCCCTCGGAAACCGTGCTTATCGGCAGCGCCCCGACAGAGGCCAATGTAATCACCGCGTGCGGCCAGTGTCGACATGCCTGCGGACAAAGCTACAGTGTTAAAAAGAGCCGTTGTCCGCTGGATAAACAGCCTTTAGGTAAACCCTGTCAAAGGCATTCTTGACTTGGTTAGATTAGCCTGTGTAGAGGAAGAACAGTGGGGCTTCAGGCCTCCAAGGGGGTTTCTCCCAAACCACAGAGATGCAGCCCGGCTGATAAGGGCCCTCAGCAATGCAGATGTTTATTGACTCGTTGCAGCGTGTGACTGAATAACCTCGCGCCGCCTGAGCTTTCTGATTTATATCGGAGTTTAAAACAAGGCCACCGTCGCCTCCCTCGGCACCGCTCAGGCAGCGGGACTATGCCAAACAGAGGAGCACTGGAAATGATTGATGAGAAGGGGCAATTACTTGCCTGCAGAAAGTGAATAATGGCTGAATGAGGGAAGCGTGTCATGCCTGGACTCATGGGTGGTTTTATTTAGTTAGGATGGAGGACGGAAGATCAGGGATGGTTTCAGGCTTTTCACTTTCAGTCCTGAGAGGATTCCGAGTTAAGCGGGATCTGATACCAGTCATGGCGGACATGTATGTGCCGCCTGATAGGAGAAAGTCCAAAAATGAGTATGCTGGAAGGGCAGTGGAAGTGAAGGTAACTGGTCCTGGATCAGCCGTATGCTGTGAGAAACTGAGGCTGCTAGCTTCTGTTTGCAGTAGCATTGCTCACGCAGAAGGGGGCAGTCTGAACTCTAAGCATGGTTACAGTTTTCACTGATCTTTTTTAAAGATATGCTTCTCTGTGTCCTCTGCTCATCTTTGCTGGGCTGAGGAGCTGGATCATCCTTAACGTTGCTTTGAAGTGTGATATAAAATAACTTCAAAATATATAAAAATATCTTAAAATATTTACACATTTTCTGAAGATGTTGGCTTATTATTTCACAACAATGAAAATAAAAAAACTGTGCAAATGATTATTTTAAGATTTTAAAAGGGAATATTTCAGAAAGTCATTTTACATTACATTTACTGTACATCTACATCACGTTGAGATATTAGAGAAGGAGGTAAAAAAAAAGAAGAAAGAAAGAAACAAAGAAAGAATAAAAGTAACAAAGAAAGAAGAGCGTGAAAGAAGAATAGGAAAAAAGAAAGAAAAAGAGGAAAAGTAACAAAGAAAGAATGAAAGAAAGAAAGAAGAGAGTAAAAGAAGAAAAGGAAAAAGAAAGAAAGAAAGAGGGATTGGAAGAAAGACAAAGAAGAAAGAAAGAAAGAAAGAAAGAAAGAATAAAAGTAACAAAGAAAGAAAGAAAGAAAGAAGAGCGTGAAATAGGAAAAGGAAAAAAGAAAGAAAGAAAGAAAAAGAGGAAAAGTAACTAAGAAAGAATGAAAGAATGAAAGAAAGAAAGAAGAGCGTGAAAGAAGAAAAGGAAAAAAGAAAGAAAGAAAGAAAGAAAGAAAGAGGGAAAGGAAGAAAGAAAGAGAAAGAGAAAGAAAGACAAAGGAGAAAGAAAGAAAGAAAGAAAGAAAGAAAGAAAGAAGAGCGTGAAAGAAGAAAAGGAAAAAAGAAAGAAAGAGAGAAAGAGAGAAAAAAGAAAGAAAGAAAGTAAAAAAAGAAAGAAAGAAAGAAAGAAAGAAAGAAAAAGAGAAAGAAAGAAAGACAAAGGAGAAAGAAAGAAAGAAAGAGATAAAGAGAGAAAGAAGAAAAGTAACAAAGAAAGAATGAAAGGGAGAAAGAGAAAGGAGCAAAGAAAGAGAAAGAGAGAAAGAAGGAAAGAAAAAGCCATTAATGGAATAGAGAGAAACAAGGAGGAAGGAAAGAAGAGTGAGGGAAGGAAGGAGAAAGGTAGTAGCTGAGGTACACGTTCGTCTGCTAACTGAAATGAATTAGTGGATGTGTGGAGAACCTCAGTGAGAGACGGAACATCACCATCACCAAATACTACCACACACTGCAACACTGACCCCCACACACCGTCAGAAACATGAAGGAAACAGGGGGACGGATTCTCTTCTCCATGGAGGGAGTAGACTCCTATAGCCTACTGACCGAACAGGCAACAACCAAAACTCAGTAAACAGGGAATACACTACACCCTACAGAACCTCCCTCCGAGCCCCACTGTGTGCGGACATCAGGGGTGCAATGAGCTACACTGCTCAAAAATCAGCCGGCCCAGTTTACATTCAGAGAAGCTCAACTTCCCAAGACACTGTCTCAGTCCTTTTAAAGTCCGTCAGCTTCGCCAAGAGTTCATGTACACACATCCGTACCTACGGCACGTGATCGGTAAAGCATTTCTGCTCACCATTAATAAATAAATAAAAACATTTCTAAAGAGGAGCCGAGGAGCAGAGGAGCGGGGGAGCCATAAATTACACAGGGGAGAACTGACAGGAGAGCCTCTCTCACAGCAGGCCACCAAACATCTACAGGTTCAGGCAAACTGGTGTCTAATACAGCCAATACACAGCCACGCTCTCAAACACCACCGTGTTAATCAGGGCAGCCTTTATATCAGAGACCAAGAGCCGTCTCTGGAACCGGCTACGTGTGCTACAGCTCAGCTGTCTACTCTACTGTACCGTATACGAATCTGCAGGCAGGAGTTAGTACTCAGTACAGTGCCGAGGTTTAAATGGACTGACCCCCAGTTTAGTACGTATGTATGCTTGTTTGTTTATTGTTGTGTTGAAATGCTTTACAGTGTGTAATTAATAACGATATTTTAGTTTTATGCTTATGTTTATTATAATGCTGTACCTTAGAATTAAAGTGAAGACCTCAAACTATAAAATAGAACTCACAGAATTATATAGTCCACCTTAAACACCTCTAAAGCTGAACTTTACGGGAGGAGGAGCCAGCTTTCCTAACCTGCAGTGGAGGCTGATAGAACGAGGTTTATGTCTAAGCAGGTTTGGAGCCATTCTATTGGTCGGTCCCTCATGAATATTCACTAGACTGAAAGCAGAACTGGAACGTTTACATTGAGAAAGTAACAAAGATAGAAAGAAATAAGAGCGTGAAAGAAGAAAAGGAAAAAAGAAAGAAAGAAAGAAAAAGAGAAAGAGGAAAAGTAACAAAGAAAGAAAGAAAGGAGTGAAAGAAGAAAAGGAAAAAAGAAAGAAAGAAAGAGGGAAAGGAAGAAAGACAAAGGAGAAAGAAAGAAAGAAAGAAAGAAAGAAAGAAAGAAAGAAAAAGGGAAAGGAAGAAAGAAAGACAAAGGAGAAAGAAAGAAAAAAAGAAAGAAAGAAAGACAGAGGGAAAGGAAGAAAGAAAGAGAGAAAGAAAGACAAAGGAGAAAGAAAGAAAGAAAGAAAGAAGAGAGTAAAAGAAGAAAAGAAAAAAAGAAAGGGAGAAAGAAAGAAAGACAAAGGAGAAAGAAAGAAAGAAACAAAGAGCGTGAAAGAAGTAAAGGAAAAATGAGCCAGCTTTCCTAACCTGCAGTGGAGGCTGATAGAACGAGGTTTATGCCTAAGGAGGTTTGGAGCCATTCTATTGGTCGGTCCCTCATGAATATTCACTAGACTGAAAGCAGAACTGGAGCGTTTACACTGTGCAGAAACAGAGATCAGAGTTTTTACACCACTAAATATATATCAGAGGTGGAGATATGGAGGAGTGTCATACTGTGGTACATCAAGAGTCCTGACACGTTAGAGTTTTAGAGTCATACTGCCAGGAGTGCACACCTACTGCATGTAGCCCACCTGCACACACATATGCACTAGTGAACACACACACTAGGGGGCAGTGAGCACACTTGCCCCCAGAGCTTTGGGCAGCCCTATCTAAAGCACCTGGGGAGCAGTTGGGGTTAGGTGCCTTGCTCAATGGCGGTTGTGTCCTGTTGGTTTAGGGAATCAAACCGGTGACCCTCCGTCCCTTGACATATATCACACATATCCTGAACGTATTTGTATATATATATATATATATATATATATATATAAAACATATATGATGTATATATAAAACAACAATTTTGTTATATATATATATATATATATATATATATATATATATATATATATATATATATATATATATATATATATGTGTGTGTGTGTAATATATATGTGTAATATATATAACAAAATTGTTGTTTTATATATACACATATATAGTCTATATTTATGTGTATTATATATGTATATATAAATATTTTTTATAACGTATATAATGTATATATAAAACAACAATTTATATATATATTTAACATATATAACGTATATATATAACAACTATTTTGTTATATATGTGTGTGTAATATATGTAATATATATGTGCAATATATATATAACAAAATTGTTGTTTTATATATACCCATATAAATATAGTCTATATATAAGCATAAGCCCGTGGACATACATACATACATATATATGTATAGTCCATATATGTTAAGTGTAAGTCATGGTGGTATTTATTATGGTTGCGCATTGCTAAAGCAATGCGCAACTATACTGTTATCCGATTTATATTATTATTATTATTATTCCAGTTGTTCTTATTTTTCTGCCGTTTCTTCGCCGACTAACTCGTCCCGCAGTTTTCGAGATATCAACACCGTTCCAACTCCGGATTGTCCGGTATGATTGCGTGCTTCGGGCTTGTATACAGCTTTTTGATCGGATGCAAGAATTCCGAGCAGGAAGGAATTTTCCCGGAATTTTTTCCCATAGACAATGACTGGGAGGACTAATCTCGTGCATTTTTACCCTACTTCCGCTCAACCTAGAGACACCAAATCGGATACACTGGCTTGGGGCAAAGCCCTGAACAGGAATTCAGTGTTGGATTGACCCGCACTCGTTCGTTTCTCTTTCTTTTCGCATCCCTTTCTCCTCCCATAGGAAATGAATGGGAAGGAAAATTGTTTGCCTATGTACTCTGCTCCCGCTCGACCTAGAGCCTCCAAATCAGACACAAGTGCTCGGGGCGAAGCCCCGAGCCAGCATTCGGTGATGGATTGACCCGCACTCGTTCATTTCTCCTTTTTTTCCCGCATCCCTCGTTCCTCCCATAGAGTCCCAGTCATTTTTCGACACAACTAAAGCCGGATGTTTCGTTCGTCCGAGAAGCGCAAATCTTCACATACACGCTAAGGTCAGTTCCCCAAGCACTGACCCACAGTCATACTGACCCGCACTCGTCTATCTGTCGTTTATTCATCCCTCGTTTCTCCCATAGAGTCCTAGTCATTTTCGACCCAAACCAAGCAGTAACTTTTCCATTCACCCGAGAGCCACCAAACTTCACATACTCACTAAGGGTAGGCCCCCAGATGCTAATCCACAGTCATACTGACCCGCACTCGTTTATTCATCCCTCGTTCCCCCCCCATAGAGACCCAGTCATTTTCGACCCAAACCAAGCAGTAATGTTTCCATTCGCCCGAGAGCTACCAAACTTCTTGTACTCACCAACGGCAGTCCCCCAGAAGCTAATCCACAGTCATACCGACCCGCACTCGTTTACTCATCCCTCGTTCCTCCCATAGAGTCCCAGTCATTTTCGACCCAACCCAAGCAGTAATGCTTTCGTTCGCTCAAGAGCTACCAAACTAAGGGCAGGCCCCCAGACGCTAATCCACAGCCATACTGACCCGCACTCGTTTACTCATCCCTCGTTCCTCACTGAGCAAGCTGCGCAACCATCCCGCGTTTCCCTCAGGAAATGCACTTTTCTAGTTATTATTCTTATTTCGCCGCGTTTTCGTCGCCGACTAACTAGTCCCGCAGTTTTCGAGATATCGACTCCGTTCCAACTCCATATCGTCCGGTATGATGCGCTGATGTGTGCTTGTATACAACTTTTTGATCGGATGCAAGAATTCCGATCGGGAAGGAATTTTTCCGGAATTTTTGCCCATAGAGAATGAATGGGAGCCGAAAACGCGTGCCCATCTAACCCACTTCCGCTCGACCTAGAGACACCAAATCGGATACACAGGCTCGGGGCACAGCCCCAAGCAGGAATACGGTGATGGATTGACCCGCACTCGTTCATTTCTCCTTTTATCGCATCCCTTTCTCCTCTCATTGGAAATGAATGGGGCGAAAACGCGTGCCTACCTAACCCACTTCCGCTCGAGCTAGAGACACCAAATCGGATCCAAGGGCTCGGGGCGAAGCCCCGAGCCAGCATTCGGTGATGGATTGACCCGCACTCGTTCATCTCTCCTCTTTTTCGCATCCCTTTTTCCTCCATAGAGAATGAATAGGATGGAAAATTGTTTGCCTATGTACTCCACTCCCGCTCGACCTAGAGCTTCCAAATCGGATACAAGGGTTCGGGGCAAAGCCCCGAGCCAGCATTCGGTGATGGATTGACCCGCACTCGTTCATCTCGCCTCTTTTTCGCATCCCTCGTTCCTCCCATAGAGTCCCAGTCATTTTTGGACCCACCTAAAGCCGGCTGTTTCGTTCGCCCGAGAGGCGCGTAACTTCACATACACACTAAGGGCAGGTCCCCAAGCACTGACCCACAGTCATACTGACCCGCACTCGTCTATCTGTCGTTTATTCATCCCTCGTTTCTCCCTTAGAGTCCCGGTCATTTTCGACCCAGACCAAGTAATGCTTTCGTTCGCCCGAGAGCCACCAAACTTCACATACACACTAAGGGCAGGTGCCCAAGCACTAACCGACAGCCATACTGACCCGCACTCGTCTATCTGTCTTTTATTCATCCCTCGTTTCTCTCATAGAGTCCCTGTCATTTTCGAAACAAACCAAGCAGTAACGCTTCCGTTCGCCCGAGAGCCACCAAACTTCACATACTCACTAAGGGAAGGCCCCCAGACGCTAATCCACAGTCATACCGACCCGCACTCGTTTACTCATCCCTCGTTCCTCCCACAGAGTCCCAGTCATTTTCGACTCAAACCAAGCAGTAATGCTTTCGTTCGCTCGAGAGCCACCAAACTAAGGGCAGGCCCCCAGACGTTCGTTTACACATACAGTCCATACCAACCCGCACCCTTCGTATTAATCAACATCCCTCGTTCCTCACTGAGCAAGCTGCGCAACCATCCCGCGTTTCCCTCAGGAAATGCACTTTTCTAGTTTTGAATGTTCTTCTCCGCTATGCTAAGTGCAGCTAGTAGATGGACATTGTACGGTAAGATGCACAGAGGGACGTGCTGACTCACGAGATCGGTCCAGTATACGGTGAGTATACAGGCAGGGTGTTCACGCCTCTTTTCCTGCGAGGGTATGTGTATTTCTCTGATTGAGCCATACAGCATTTCTCCAAACCAGCACTGCTTCTGTGGGTGCCCTGCTCTAATGCATTCCAGCTCTCCCTGTAAGAATCTGCCTGAAGTTCGTTTTATTAAATGTGTTGGGAACCCCGGCAAACATCACACACACACTCACACATTATCAGACCTGCCTCAGACAACAATGCAGCTCCCATTTCCGGAGACGAGCACATCTGCTTGTGTGTTTATCTCTCCTCTGTGCAGTTGTGCTGTTACGGACAAGCCGTGTTTCTGGCCACCCCAGCCTCGCTCTGTCCTGATTGCCTACGCGGCTCTGCGTGTTATGTGTGATGGTAATCAATCCCACACAGTAATCTCGATTCCTCTAAACCAAGACAGAGACGGACATCTGGGAAAAATAACTACCCACATTTCCTGAAATTACAGCGTTCACACGGAAAGAGAACCAGGAAACTAACTGTCCCAGAATTCCATCTTAATAACATGGGAAAGACAGAGAGGTAGAAAGAAAGAAAGAAAGAAAGAAAGAAAGAAAAGAAGGACAGAAATAGGAAAGGAAGGAATGAAGAGGGGAAGGAGGGGAAGAAAGAAATAGCTGGAAGGAAAATAAAGAAAAAAAGGGAAGGAGAAAATATAAATTAAGAAAAGAAAGAAAAATGGAATGTGACAAAGAAAAGGAATGAAGGAAGGAAAAAGAAAAGAAGATAAAGGGAAAAAAAAGGTACAAATGAAAGATGGAAGAAAAAGAAAATAATAAATTAAGAAAGAAAGAAAGAAAGAAATGAAGAGGAAGAGAGTGGAAAAAGAAAAAGGAAGGAACTTGAGACTGAGGAAGAAAAAAGAGAGAAAGAAAAAAAGAGAAAGAAAGAAGAGAAAGAAAGAAGAGAGAAGAGAGAGAGAGAGAGAGAGAGAGAGAGAGACAGAGAGAGAGAGAGAGAGAGAGAAAGAAAGCAAGAAAGAAAGAAGAGATAAAAGGGAGGATGGGAAGAAGGAAGGAAGGAAAAAAGAAAAAGGGAAGGAAATAGAAATGAGAGAAAAAGAGAGAGAGGAAGATGGGGAAAAGGAAGAGAAAGGAGGAAAGGATATGAGCTGCATGGGGAATGGGATTTAAACAGCCTCTGAGATGATTAACGTCTAAGTAAAGTATTTAAAGAGTGTAAAACTGATGAAATGGTGAAAAGAGGAGAGGAAAGATGCTGTCTGGGCTCCCCTGGTGAGGTTCGTGATGGAGCTGTGAAGGCAGGATGGGATGGAAGTGTAAGAAGAGTAATTAGCGTCAAGCTGACTGCATTCCTGAATCATCACCACTCGCCGCACGCTGTGCGGAGCTGTTCAGTGATCTCTAATAGACCTTTGTGTGGTTTCTGACACTGTACCTTATCAAACCTGCACTGGAACCGAACGTGTGACCCGCTGCGCTGAGGAGAGAGCTTCTGACCGAACCCATCAGCAGCAGCGTGAGGGCGGTTAGGCCTGCATGGTAGCGCCCTGGCTTTGCGTGGGTCTGTTGTTTTTTGGCTAACCTGTCTCGGGGCTTCCTGTAAGCTGAGCTCATGCAGGCAAGCGAGTCAAAGGTCATGATGAGAACGGCATCTGCTTCCCAAACACGCGGCGGGACACAAGCAACTACCTGCGGGGCGTCTGTAAAGGGCTATCAATAAGGTTTATGGGACATGGAATTCCCAAAGGGACAGTGAATTATCTCTGCATCCTTTGACTGTCTCGTTAATGTCTGAGCAGAGGAGTGGATCCAGGGAGAGACGGAGTGAAGCAGCGATCCCATTCTCAGTGTCACGATCACAGCAAGCCGCCATTAGTGGGGTACTGCACTACGTTCCCTGGAGTTCCCGTGTTTCTCAATATTGAGTAACAGAATGAACTGTAGGGTCTCCAGAACTTCTAGTAATCAATACCAACGTCCAGTATAACTGTATACGGTCGGACAGCGATATCCATATATCCATAAAATAATTATATCCATAATTCAGCAGTTCAATATCCACACACTGAGCACTTCATCTACACTGCAACTACAATCATTAACCAGTATATCAGCTCCAAGTACCAGCCCCCAAAGGACCCCCATAGGACCACCACAGGGCAGGTATTATGTGGGTGGTGGACCATTCTCAGCACTGCAGTGACACTGATGTGGTGGTGTGTTACTGTGTGTGGTGCTGGTGTGAGTGGATCAGACACAGCAGTGCTGCTGGAGTGTTGTGTCCACTCACTGTCCACTCTATTAGACACTCCTGCCTTGCTGGTCCACCTTTTAGATGGACAGTCAGAGACGATAGCTCATCTGCTGCTGCACAGTGCAGTGTTGGTCATCCTCTAGTCCTTCATCAGTGGTCACTGACGCTGCCCACTGGATGCTGCCCACAGGACACTGCCCACAGGACACTGCCCACAGGACGCTGCCCACAGGATGCTGCCCACAGGACGCTGCCTACAAGATGCTGCCCATAGCACGCTGCCCACAGGATGCTGCCCACAGGACGCTGCCTACAAGATGCTGCCCATAGCACGCTGCCCACAGGATGCTGCCCACAGAACACTGCCCACAGGACGCTGCCCATAGGACGCTGCCTACAGGACACTGCCCACAGGACGCTGCCCACAGGACACTGCCCACAGGACGCCGCCCAGAGGACGCCGCCCACAGGACGCTGCCCACAGGACGTTGCCCACAGGACGCTGGCCACAGGACGCTGGCCACAGGACACTGCCCACAGGACGCTGCCGGCTGGATAGTTTTGGTTGGTGGATGATTCTCAGTCCAGCAGGGACACTGAGGTTTCCAATAGCACCACTGTGTCTGATCCCCTCACACCAGCACAACACACACTAACACACCACCACCTTGTCAGGGTCACTATAGTGCTAATAATAATCCACTAATAATCTCCCATCCTCATACCTGCCCTGTGGTGGTCCTTTGGGGGTCCTGACCATTAAAGAACAGTCTTTGTGTATGATCCTGTCTCATTTCTTAATAAAAGGTCGTCTTCTCTTCGTTGATACTGCATGCTGATGACCACTGCTCTCAGGGGCTTTCCCAGTAGAGGGGGTGGAGTAAGGGGTGCGGTTAGAGCACCTCAGCGGATGCAGCTGACCAGAGATTGTACACTTTGTACGACTTTCCAGGCTTGTTTATACCAACAGTATAAACACCACCACTAGATCCTGATCACCACCAGCCAAGCATGTCACTACATCAGCGTTTAATACTGACACCTTGTAAGTGGCTGCTGACACACACTGTGAACCCCAAGCACGGTTGTGTCCTCCTTTAAATACAAATCCAGCATGAACAAAAGGGGTCAGAGGTCAACATATAACACTGTAACAATCTTAACACATTAATATTTACACCCCCATATTATACATACAATCACGACAAAGCTACCACCATGATTTGGCGGACTGTGTGGAGAAATCTCCCCCCAGTCTACCCAGCAAGGTCACATATCTTCTATGTAGAACATCAAGTGCACATCCTCAAAAAACAGGGGGACTGCGCAACGTAAGCTTGTTGCTAGTCTTTTGCTAGGTGTTGCTAAAAATAAATGAGAGTCAATGGGAGAAACAAGGGATGAAAAACAACACATAAAGAAGTGTGGGTCAGTATGTATGTGGATTAGAGTTTGGGGATCTGCCCTGAGTGTGTACATGCAGTTTGGAGGCTGTAGGTTAAGGAAACAATAAGGTTTGGGTGGGGTTGTAATTGAATGGGATTTTATGGGAGTAACGAGGGATGGAGGAAAAAAGACAAACACGTGAGTGCAGGCCAAACCCAGATTGAATTTGTGCTTGGGGGTCTGCCCTGAGATAGTGGACATGAAATGGTGTCTGGAGTTAACCAGAAGTACAGTAGATGGGGGGGCACTTTTCTAGCATATTTATTCCTAAAGGGAAAAAAAATCTAAATTTAATCCCGGTTTTCCAAAAACTGTAGGTCGGATTAAATACCTTTGTACAAGCACACCATACCTGATCAGACCGGACATTCTGAACACTGAAAGCTGTCAATATTTAAAAACTGCAGAAGAAGAAGAAGAAGGAGGAGGAGAAGACGAAGAAGGAGAAGAAGAAGAGGAAGCAAAAGAAAAAGAAGCAGAAGATAAAGAAGCAGAGGAAGAAGAAGAAGCAGCAGCAGAAGAAGAAAAAGCAGAAGAAGAAGAAGATGAAGAAGAAGCAGAAAAAGAAGAAGAAAAAAAAGCAGAAGAAGAAGAAGCAGCAGAAGAAGCAGAAGAAGAAGAAGCAGCAGCAGAAGAAGAAGAAGCAGCAGCAGAAGAAGAAAAAGCAGAAGAAGCAGAAGAAGAAGAAGAAGAAGCAGAAGAAGCAGCAGCAGAAGCAGAAGAAGCAGCAGAAGAAGAAGCAGCAGCAGCAGCAGAAGAAGAAGCAGCAGCAGAAGAAAATGAAGCAGAAGAAGCAGAAGAAGAAGAAGGAGGAGGAGGAGGAGGAGAAGGAGAAGGAGAAGGAGAAGGAGAAGGAGAAGGAGAAGGAGAAGGAGAAGGAGAAGGAGAAGGAGAAGAAGGAGAAGGAGGAGGAGAAGCAGAAGAAGAGGAAGAAGAAGAAGAAGAAAAAAAAGAAGAAGAAGAGGCAGAAGAAAAAGAACCCGAAGAACAAGAAGAAGAAGGAGACGAAGGAGGAGGAGGAGAAGGAGAAGGAGAAGGAGAAGGAGAAGAAGAAGAAGAAGAAGAAAAAGAAGAAATCAGATAACAGTACTCTACAATCACTAATTATGTAGTTTAATCAGTGCATTTTATGGCACCTGATACATTCGTCATCCTCTGACTGCATCAGTACCAGAAGGCATCCTGAGGAACTACAGGCTGCAGCTATCCCTCAAAGCCCTTTTTGGTTTCACAGTGTTGAGACAAAACCATCCAAATCTGAGAAACAACACTGGCCTTCCCAGGGTCCACAGTAAGGAGCTGCACACAGAAGTCACAAAAACCCCACAGAGCTGAGAGATCCTGAGGAGACCCGCAGATGAGCCACTGTTGGTTCTCTACCAGCTAGCAGAGTTCCTCTCAGCGCTTCAGCTGGTTGCGTTTAAGCATCTTTGCATGCGTCTCTGCTTCTCCTGCGTAAAGGCCGTTCTCATGCGAACCAGTTGATGCCCGTGGGGCCAAACTGAGGAGCTCCAGAGAGAACAGTGCTGACGGCCTGGACACTGGAGCTCAATGATTAAAGCAGACCTTCAGCAGCTCCAGAACTTCCCTCTGCCCTCAAGCACATACTGGTGGAGGACAGGAGAGCAGGGAGGCGGCATGAACGGGACGAATTTGGGAGAACCATATATCAAAGTTAGGTAGATCTTTTGGTTTAAACATGACTGATAAACAGAGGCAATAAAAAAAATAGAGAAGCTGGGACTCCTAACATCCACCTGAAGGACCAGGTAGACCACCAACACGGTCCCCATCAGACAACCAGCAGCCTTTAATCAAGCTCCACTCTTGCTTCAGATCTGAGACCATCCTAAGGTGTTTCTGTCCATACATCCATTGTGAGAAGATCAGCTCAGTGCTATGGAGGTCTGAAAGTGGATTTAGTAGTTGGTTAAGAAGCTCCTCACACAGACACACCAATAGGATGCTGGTGTTCTCAGAACAATGGACTGACCACCCCAGACCTCAACATCACTGAGTGTGTATGGGCTTACTTCAGAAAGTGATAAACCAACTCCTCAGACTGAACATAGGGGAGCTGTAATAAAGGCAAAGAGGGAAACACTACAAACAGAAACATCTGAAATGATTACATACGTCTATATATTACTATATTCTATATTATACTGCATTACATTATATACTATTACATACAGGACTGCAGCAGGACCACTGTAAACAAAACCATCCCCACTAGCTCTGGCTGTAAGGGTATGAGCAATAGCTCGTTTTGGACTAACCTGAAAAATCTGGAACCTTTCCGGAGCATCATGCAGTACAGTACCTGGACACTTTATTAGAAACCCCTCTCTTTTAGCTTTACCTTCCAGTTAGAGGCGGCAACCCGTCTGTTAATGCACAGTTTGTGTAGGTCTGCACCAGTGGTCAGGGTCTGATTTTGGCTCTGCTCCTGGCTGGTGGTGGTCCGCTCTCAACAAGCAGTGGCACTGATGTGTATAAACACTAAGAATGGTCTACTACCCAAATCATTCCTGGACAGAAGCAGCCATCTGCTCAGAAACTGGTCATTGATGAATGGGTTTGGTGGGGGGCTGATCAACTGGAGCAATATATGGACTCCAGTCTTAACTGGACACCTAGCGTTTATAGTGGATATGTACAGTAGGTGTTTCTGATATAGTGGCCAGTGAGTGGAAGCACAAGGAAGGCGTTCCTAATAAAGTGGCCAGTGAGTGGAAGCACAAGGTGGGTTTTTCTAATAAAGTGGCCAGTGAGTGAAAGCACAAGGTGGGTGTTTCTAATAAAGTGGCCAGTGAGTGGAAGCACAAGGTGGGTGTTTCTAATAAAGTGGCCAGTGAGTGGAACACAAGGTGGGTGTTTCCAATAAAGTGGCCAGTGAGTGGAAGTACAAGGTAGGCGTTTCTGATAAAGTGGCCAGTGAGTGGAAGCACAAGGTAGGCGTTTCTAATAAAGTGGCCAGTGAGTGGAAGCACAAGGTAGGCGTTTTCAATAAAGTGGCCAGTGAGTGGAAGCACAAGGTAGGCGTTTCTAATAAAGTGGCCAGTGAGTGGAACACAAGGTGGGTGTTTCCAATAAAGTGGCCAGTGAGTGGAAGCACAAGGTGGGTGTTTCTAATAAAGTGGCCAGTGAGTGGAACACAAGGTGGGTGTTTCCAATAAAGTGGCCAGTGAGTGGAAGCACAAGGTAGGTGTTTCTAATAAAGTGGCCAGTGAGTGCAACACAAGGTGGGTGTTTCCAATAAAGTGGCCAGTGAGTGGAAGCACAAGGTAGGCGTTTCTGATAAAGTGGCCAGTGAGTGGAAGCACAAGGTAGGCGTTTCTAATAAAGAGGCCAGTGAGTGGAAGCACAAGGTAGGCGTTTCTGATAAAGTGGCCAGTGAGTGGAAGCACAAGGTAGGCGTTTCTGATAAAGTGGCCAGTGAGTGGAAGCACAAGGTGGGTGTTTCTAATAAAGTGGCCAGTGAGTGCAACACAAGGTGGGTGTTTCCAATAAAGTGGCCAGTGAGTGGAAGTACAAGGTAGGCGTTTCTGATAAAGTGGCCAGTGAGTGGAAGCACAAGGTAGGTGTTTCTGATAAAGTGGCCAGTGAGTGGAAGTACAAGGTAGGCGTTTCTAATAAAGAGGCCAGTGAGTGAAAGCACAAGGAGGGTGTTTCTAATAAAGTGGCCAGTGAGTGCAACACAAGGTGGGTGTTTCTAATAAAGTGGCCAGTGAGTGGAAGCACAAGGTAGGCGTTTCTAATAAAGAGGCCAGTGAGTGAAAGTACAGGGTAGGTGTTTCTAATAAAGTGGCCAGTGAGTGCAACACAAGGTAGGCGTTTCTAATAAAGTGGCCAGTGAGTGCAACACAAGGTAGGCGTTTCTAATAAAGTGGCCAGTGAGTGGAAGTTTGAGGTAGGTGTTTCTACAAAAGTGGCCAGTGTGTGAAGTACAAGGTAGGCGTTTCTAATAAAGTGGCCAGTGTGTGAAGTACAAGGTAGGCGTTTCTAATAAAGTGGCCAGTGTGTGAAGTACAAGGTAGGCGTTTCTAATAAAGTGGCCAGTGTGTGAAGTACAAGGTAGGCGTTTCTAATAAAGTGGCCAGTGTGTGAAGTACAAGGTGGGTGTTTCCAATAAAGTGGCCAGTGAGTGGAAGCACAAGGTAGGCGTTTCTAATAAAGTGGCCAGTGAGTGGAAAGACCAAAGCAGTCCTATAGTACCAAAAAGAACAACTAGCCGTCGAAAGTCCAGTCTGAGAGCATGGAAAGTAGAGAAATCATGAGAATTCCAGCTAAGCCTGCCGGTTAGCATCGACCGTTCTATTAAAGTGCCACTAAGAGCCTTTCCTGGAGGTTTGATAGTCACATACACCTCCGTGTGAAAGCAGCGGAAAGAGAGAGTCCTGCGTTCTCTCACTGTCCACTCCCCACTCGGCCTCAGCTATTAGAGGTGTTTCATGTGCCAGGTCTACCTGTCAGTAATGATGAGGTGTCTCGGAGCGGGATCGGCCGCTCTAAATCAGCGCCGCAATAAAGCACACCTGGAACTGCGACGGCCTGGTGGGCCTGATCATTGCCAGACGTGCTTTTATCCAGGGGTGTGAACTCTGAACAGAATATAGAGTAATATATTTACTGTATCAGTGTTGAGTCTGCTTCATCGCCCTCAGCCGTCACTCAGGAGCAACAGGCTTTCCCTGCCACGTCCTGAACTCTCGTTTCCTCCCTCTGGAATGTATATTACTGATTATGGGCCTCTGTATTTCATGCATATTGAGACATCGTGGATGTCGGTTTTACAGCATATTAAAGTGCTTGTGGTGCCGAATTCTGGTCTAATCACAGCATGTCAGCGAGTGTGAAATCTGAGCTCATAATTTAATAATCCCTTTCAGGCAGAAGGCTAGATTTCATTACTGTCAGCGTCCAGTCGCTGGAGAGTTTCAGAGATGTTGAAAGCTGCCAGAAAGACGCTTTCTGCTAAAACTAGGCTTACGTCCATAAATCCTGCAGGTTCCTCGTGCCTCTTTCCACAAAAGCAGGCCACAGCCTCGCTTTGCTACAAGACATCCATTCACTGGCCACTTTATGAGCTCCATCTACTGTACAGGTCCACTATATAGGTGTACAATAACAGATTGCTGCCCATCTGTTTCTGCGTTTATCTGCCCTCCCCTACCCCGCACATCAGTGGTCAGTATCTGACTACCGGGCTCCTGTTTTCCATATTTGGTTGGTGGATTCTCAGTGCAGCGTCGCGGCATGCTAACATTAGCTTGATTGCACGACAGGAAAAACTAGGACCAGTCTGAGTCCTGTGCTACAGCATCTCATTGGGCAAACGGGATTTCCCCCGGAGTTCTCTAAAGCTTGTCCGACCTAGCAACAATTGCTATGGCAGAATGCATTTATATGCAGAGCGTTAGCTTCTTGCCTCTGCATTGGACTGACTTGTCTTCCCCTATGATACCCAAATACAGTCATGATTAAAGGCATTTTAGGAGGTTGAAATGTTCAGTGCTAGGTTGAAACTGGCCCACAGCCCAAAAAAAAGTCGGGCCAGGAATGTTCCTGTAGTCAGAAACTGACCCCTTATGAAAGCCCCAATAATGGCAAGCACAAAGCGCACACCAGCAGATGAGCTACAGCCTCGAAAGAGCAGCACGCACCATGCCGTGCACTGCAGAGTCACGTAGCATCCCATAGGAGAGCACTACTGTAGAATATTTGTAGGCATTGGTAGTCATGCATGCATCCTGCAAGGCTGAGTGAGATTATACAGCTGTGTGACCTTTCACTTACATTCAAATACACTGTCACATTATTATGACCGCCAGGTAATATCCAGAGCACAGGCAGCAGCTAGACAGGCTGGGAGTGAGTCAGTAAGGTCCTGGTAGCTTGCCACAGGTATCTTGAACCATGCTGACTGCAGTGCATCCCACAGCCTCAGGAGAGTCCATGTGAAAGGATCCATAGAGTGGTCCAACAAGGTGGTCCCACAGATGCTAAGTTGGGTTCAAGTCTGAGGAATTAGGGAGGCAGGCTTGGAAGTCTTTGTCTGCTATTCCACTGTCGGATGTTTCTAGCTGTAGGACATGTTGCATTGCCTGATAGGAAGATCCTATCTGTCCCAGGGAAGACAATCAGCATGTATCACCACTTTTACCCATGACAGCAATGAGGGGAGTGTGTGCAGTCAGCCCATCACACACCTTATATGCCTACCAAGCCAGCTCACGACATGCTGCTGCTGTTGGAAGTAGCAAGCGGTCATGATAATGTGACTCGACTCTGAAAGTAATAACAGACTCTAATTGTCTGTGTTTCATAAAACTAATAACTGCATGTTACAATGTCTCATTTGAATCAGTGGTACCTTATTATCTGTAAGCCACATTTAACATTTCCCCTTTTATCCCTTTATCTCTCCCATCTTTTTCCATTGATTTCCCAAGAGCTTTAATATGACACAGCAAAAATCCATCCCAAACCAGCCGTACTGTTCCACACACGCTCCTGACACGAGCAAGCTCAGATTCCTCCAGTCATGGCACATGCAGAGTGTAATGGGCGGTGAAATGGGCAGCGCGGGACTGCAGGCCTGCGACGGCAGAGACAGGTTAGAGCAGAGGCTTTATTTCTTTATTTTTGCTTCTCAAACGCAGTGGCCACTGTTTGCATTCCACACGAGCGTGTAGATCAGCACTTCCCTCCAATACCAACATCCTCTACATACAGCACCACAGCCTGCAGACCACACGCACACAAATTATGCCATGGGGTTTTGCCATGTGACTAACACCCAGCACTTACAGTGAAAGCACATCCTCTGCAGCTACAGAGAGCAACCTTAAACATGGCATGCTTCCACACACAAGTACAAATCATACTATTTAACCTACATGTAGAACAGACTCAGTATATACCACAATACCTACATTTAGAGTTATACATTCAACCTAATGAAAAACTGTAGAACAGACTCAGTTTATAAATCAATACCTCATTGTGAGTTATACGTTCACATTCAACCTAATGAGAAGTGTAGGTTGTGTGCTGCAGATTCTCATTAGGGTTAATCGGATTTTTGCCATAGTCCTGTAAAGCTTGTCCAACCTAGCAACAATTGCTATGAAAGAATGCATTGGTATGCAGAGCATGGAGAAGCCTAAATGAATCACTTACACACGCTCTGGACGGTGTGCCGTCTTTTAGTGATTCTTTCCCCTCTTTTTTTGAAGCCTCTCCCAAACAAACAGCTTTAGCTTCTCTCCTCTGCATCGGAGAGTCTTTCCTTTCCCTACGATCCCCAAATACAGCCATGATTAAACGCATTTTAGGAGGGAATGACAGAAAGGGAACACTTGGGTGAGCAAGTCCTTAAATGGGAATAAATTAAGGGGGAGAGGGGCAACGGAGGAGATAATATTTCACTCCAGAGGTTCTGTCTGAACGGTTACGGAGACCTAGACAGAGAGAGAGAAACAGGAGAGAGAGAGAGAGAGCAGGAGGGACAAAGATAGTAAGAGAAAAAGAGTGAGAAAGACAATGAGAGATAAGCAGGCAGAAGGGGCCACAGAGAGGGTGAGAGACGTAGAGAGAAAGGTTGAGAGAGAAGGACAAAAATATAGAAAGAGAGAATACAGAAATAGTGTAAATGAAATAGAGGACAGGTGAAAGAAAGAGAAAGGCATGCGAGAGAGAGAGAGGCGGGGGGGAGAGAGAGAGAGAGAGAGAGGCATAAGAACAATTAGAGAGAGAGAAGAAGAAAGAAATAACGAGGACAGAGAGCAGGGAAAGAAATGAGTACAGAGAAAGAGAGTGATAAGAAGAATGAAAACAAAAATGTGAGAGAAGGGAATATAGAAATAAGGACTGAAAGAGAAATTAGGACATAGTGGGAGAAGAAGAATAAGGAGAGAGTGAGAGAGAACAGAGGAAGCACAGCAAAACGAGAATAAGGACAGAGAGAAAAGAGAGGGTAAAAGCGAGAGAAAGAAAGGGTGAGGGAACAAAAAATACAAACATAGAAAGAGAAAGACAAAAAAGATATGTATGGCAATATCTACATTTATAGTTATGCACTAAACCTAATGAGAAACTGTAGAACAGACTCAGTATATACCACAATACCTACATTTAGAGTTATACATTCAACCTAATGAGAAACTGTAGAACAGACTCAGCATATACCACAATACCTACATTTAGAGTTATACATTCAACCTAATGAGCAACTGTAGAACAGACTCAGCATATACCACAATACCTACATTTAGAGTTATACACTCAACGTAATGAGCAACTGTAGAACAGACTCAGCATATACCACAATACCTACATTTAGAGTTATACACTCAACGTAATGAGCAACTGTAGAACAGACTCAGCATATACCACGATACCTACATTTAGAGTTATACATTCAACCTAATGAGGAACTGTAGAACAGACTCAGTATATACCACAATACCTACATTTAGAGTTATACACTCAACCTAATGAGAAACTGTAGAACAGACTCAGTATATACCACAATACCTACATTTAGAGTTATACACTCAACCTAATGAGAAACTGTAGAACAGACTCAGTATATACCACAATACCTACATTTAGAGTTATACACTCAACCTAATGAGGAACTGTAGAACGGACTCAGTATATACTCTAATCTAATCTCTGCTCTCAGATGCTCTAATGTTTGCCTCTATATATTCTCTATATGGTCTCTGTAAATGAACCTTCAGATTTAGCATTTAAGCCAGGTTTGCAGCCCATCCTCAACCTCTTTGCCCTGTACTGTAGCTCAGGTCTCATTTGTTCAAATTAGGTTCAGGGAGGGGGGGGAGGACGGCCATTAGTGTGTCTGGATGTACAAACGACATTCAAAGCGTTTCCATGTCGCCCCGGTTCAACCCTAGACTGGCTTCGAGTAATAGTCTGGCCGGCCCTTTCAAAGGCTCCGACGGCTCCATGATTAATGCATCTGACCTGGCAATTGCAGAAGAATACAGCTTATTGTATTAAAGAACTGCTTCCAGCCACAAACACAAACAAGCCTACTTAACATTCTTCAAAAAAAACAAGAAAGAGAGAGAAAGAGAGGGAGAGAGAGGGAGGGGTGGGCTTTTGGTGGGAGATGATCTGATAAAGAAAAGGTAATATCTTTCATCAGTTTCTGCATCTTGTAATGTGAATGGGAAGTGGAGTAAAGTATGAAATAACAAGCTGAGAACCAAGAGCCAAACACGGCAATGTTCACTTCTGAATGGTGCGGTATGGCGTGAATGCAAAGTGCACGTGCTAAGAGGTAACCGTGACTACCTAAAGCAGTAACACTCCTATGGCGTATGGTTGTTAATGTTACTGATATGGAAATAAAAGTACAGTATGACCAAAACGCACCAACGTTCAAATATTCACTTAGCATTGGCTCATTAACATCTAAGCCTTAGCGGCTCTATCAGCCACATTTGGCCTCCAAATTAGCACTGGAGCTACTAGCCTAACTTTGCTGAAACTACAAGTCAAAATTCACCCACTCCTTCCTTACGGTCCTCTCTCAACCTGCTGGAACCGCATCCAGCTCTTTAATTTAGGGCACCGTGTGGCCCTATGATTAAGTTTCACGCTCTGCCGTGCATGTAACATGAGCAAGGGCGGCCTTATCACTGTACCTGCCTGACTATCTAAATGGGATGGGATGGATTATCACAGGACACCTTTAAAACCCTCTACAACTCCATGCCGAGACGTCTGGCGCCGACACCATACTGAGAGACAGACTTCTGTATGTGTAGCTCACTAACTATTCCCCATATCAGTCTAAACGTATCATCAGTTATTGTTCCTGGTGACCTCTATCTTCCTTCCCAACAGCACTGCAATCCCACACTTCCTTCTATGTGCAACTACATTTTGATGAGGAGTGTATCCGGTATTGCTAATTCAGAATATTTGAGATTACCTATATTTCACTGCCCCTCTGCTCCAAATTACATCAAAACACTTCTCTCCAAAAAGATGTTCAGCTGCCTGAAAAGCCATGTTGGAATCCCAGCCACTTTTCTCTGTTACAAGGTGACATCATCTCATAACACCCTCCTTAGAGCTGACTGTAGGGGCGGAACTTGTAGCAGGACGCTGCAACTGCTTCAGACTTACTGGTGGTTGTCCAGTTATATTAAAGTGGGTAAGCTGACCAATCAGAGCACACTTGGTTCATCAGGAGGCGGAGCTTAACTTATCATTGTCTATTATTTTCGGATTTTTCACTACAGATTTCCACACAATATATATATATATATATGAATATGAGAGAGAGAGAGAGAGAGAGAGAGAGAGAGAGAGAGAGATAGATGGATAGATAGATAGACAGACAGATATTTAGACATATAGATAGACAGATAGATAGATAGACAGACAGACAGACAGACAGACAGACATAGATAGATAGATAGATAGATAGATAGATAGATAGATAGATAGATAGATAGATAGATAGATAGATAGATAGATAGACAGACAGATAGACAGACAGACAGATGGACAGACAGACAGACAGACAGACAGACAGACAGACAGACAGACAGATAGATAGATAGATAGATAGATAGATAGATAGATAGATAGATAGATAGATAGATATTTAGACATATAGATAGACAGATAGACAGACAGACAGACAGACAGACAGACAGATAGATAGATAGATAGATAGACAGATAGATAGATATTTAGACATATAGACAGACAGACAGACAGACAGACAGACAGACAGACAGACAGACAGATAGATAGATAGATAGATAGATAGATAGATAGATAGATAGATAGATAGATAGATATACAGATAGATAGACAGACAGATAGACAGAAAGATAGACAGATAGATAGATAGATAGATAGATAGATAGATAGATAGATATACAGATAGACAGACAGACAGACAGACAGACAGACAGACAGACAGATAGATAGATAGATAGATAGATAGATAGATAGATAGATAGATAGATCAGCACTATAAATAAAGGGCATGAAACGATGCCATATCCTGCTTATATGATTTATAAAAAATAATCACACATACTGTATTTTGTTGTAACGGCTCAGTTGGAGTTATCTACTAGCAATGATTCCAGTAAATATAGCATTCACCAGGTAACGTCGCCAGGAACGTTGTTCCATAACATAATAAAAACTAATAATAATTATTTATTATTTAAAACTCTTATTAACAGCACAATGCTTTTTAATATTAGGCAGATTCTTGTTGTGCGGTAATCATGTGGCTATATTTTAACAACCCATTCAAACCTGGCTCAGCCAATCAGACTGCAGAACCGGATCTCTCCGTTTTATAAACAGCTCCAGACCTGGTCTGCCCCGTGGCACTGAGAGCTGTTCTTACTCTGGCTCAGCCTGTGCCACAATCAGGGCAAATTACCCAGCAGTGTCAAAGGCTAAGCTTACAGGGACAATTTGTGGCTATAACTAGACTGAAGCAACAATTACGCGGCATTCTGGAGTCAGCAGAGAAATAGCTGAAGGTGGTGTTTGCGGGGAGAAGGGGTGGGGGTGCACGGTGGGGGCAGACACATATCAAAATGAATAGGTCAAACTTTTTATTCCGTAACCACAAGGGGGAGGAAGTCAGTTCCAACTTCTCAAACAGAACATCTGCGGCTCCATTAGTTTCCAGCCCCCCCACCAAAAAATGGCCTGTTCTAACCGTCATGTCAGAGGCCTTGACAGACGGCCTGAGGGGAAGCAAGGCTGAGGCGTTAAAGGGACAGTTCAGTGAACAATCACATGCTCCTTTTTGTCCTTAACCCATGTGTGCTTGACCAACACATGCTCAGTGTCCGAAGTTTGCTTCTTTGGTTTCGGTGCTGGCAAAGTAATGTAGGCTTACATACTTCATCAAAAGCTGCACCCAGAAGGAAGTGTGGGACTGTAGTGCTGTTGGGAAGGAAAATAAAGGTCACCAGGACCAATAACTGATACATTTAGACGGATATGGGGAATATTGATTGAGCTACACATACAGAAGTAGAGTCTCTCAGTGTGGTGTCGGGCCGCCATGTTTGCTAATGCAACATCCCAGACGTCTCAGAGGTTCCTAATGGTGTCCTGTGATAATCCATCCCATGCATCTTAGATATCCTCACACAGCTCCTTCAGATTGTGCGGTAGGGGTGTAGGTGGAGTGACACCAGGCCTTCTGGACGTGTGACTCACTTTACAACAAACCGTTGATCTTGGTGCTGACCACGGTGCCTCCACACAGGGATTCGTTGGTCGTCTGACTCGTAGATGACCCGCTGCCGTTCTGAGTCACTCCATGACAGTCTGTCGCTGGTACGACCCCATTGCAGTGACGTGGTGTTAAGGACAGTCGTCGTAACAGTCTGTGTGCATGCAGTCCTGTGTCGTGCCGCCGTCTGCCAAGAATGACTCATGGAGGCATCACTGCTCACACCGTGTCTGTAATCGTGGCTGCTGGGTGAGTCAGGTACAGCAATAACACTCATTTAGCTGACGCTCTTATCCAGAGCGACTTACAAGGTTAATCATATTACAGGTGGGCCAGTGTAGTGTTAGGAGTCTTGCCCAAGGATTCTTATTGGTGTAGCACAGCATAGTCACCCAGCCCGGGGTTCGAACCCCAGTCTCCCATGTGTGGTGGTGGCTACTTGGCGGGTAGTGGTGTTATCCGCTGAGCTACACCAACCACCCATCTTTCTTTACGTCTCGTGTGGCCGAGCACAAACCTCGAATCCTCTGCACGTCTCACAATGTCAAACCCACCCACCATGGTGAATTCATGTTGTCTGATTCCTTCTGAGGGCAACTATTGTTTTGATGATGATGTATATCACAAATTAGCATCACGCTAGCTGGACACCTAAATTGAAAGCAACCTTTGGACACCAAACACTGACTACACATGGGCTTCGGGGAAAAAATGAGAATCCTATCAGGTCCATTGCTGCAGCATCCTGTGTGTCCCATTTCTGGGCGATTTTTTTTAAAGTAAATTAAATCAGTTTTTTAGTAAAATCTTTAAACTAACCAAGAAATGTGAAAATCTATAAACTATTAAAATATTAAAGGGCTCTGTAATATGAACTCTGTAATAAAAAGCTCATAAATTAATAACAAGTGAGTTATCAACATGGCTGTGAGTATATGAGCTTGTTTCACTGGGCCTCAGATTTAAAAGCACCATTCAGTAGGATCAAAGTGTGAATGACCAGCTCTGGACATTTCTGTGTCCACAAGCATACATTGTCCAACTCAGAAGCACAGAAGGCCTCTCAGATGGCCCCCAGACGGCTGCGCTGACCCTCGGCGGGGTCAGCTAAGGCCAAACTGTGTCCTTTCTGAGGAAAAGTCGCAGCAGACCGCAAGTCAGCGTTCTGCATTCATACAATTACAACCCGCTCTTTCAGGAAGGGATGGGAGGAGATAGCAGATAAGATTAAGATTTCCACATTCATAGGCACATACCGATGCAGATTACTCCAATGGCAAACTAATGAATTATGCTGCCATCATAAGTTTGGGTACACCTCCTTTTTCAGGGTCTCTTTCACACCCCCCCATATAAATAGGAACAGAGCCGAAAGCCACGTCCACGTTCTTCCCTCAAACCTTTCGGGTGTGTAACGTAGCAGTGTGTAACCTCAGCAGCAGACTGCCACCGTCTGAGCCCATTATCACAACACCATATGGTTAGCCAGAGCTGCGGTTCTAGCCGTTCATCCTGCCTAGCATGGCTGTGTCATTAGTACAGCATAGTAATATCAGTACTCTTAGTTACTGTTTCAATGCTGGGAACATTGGGAATACAACATCTAGTGTGAAATTTCCCATTCCACCTTAAATGGCCCTGCAGTTACTTTCTGGCATCTGAGGTAATAACAATTGGTACACTGTTTAAGGTGGAACAGGAAAATTCGGAAAAGAGGCTGGTGAATAAGAAGCTGAATGTCAGCAGCAGAGTGGAAATGCTACACCATTTAAGGTGGAACTGGAAAATGTGAAGCTGAATGTCAGTAGCAGAGTGTAAATCCTACACTGTTTAAGGTGGAACAGGAAGATTCATAAAAGAAGCTGGTGAATAAGAAGCTAAATGTCAGCACCAGAGTGTAAATCCTACACCGTTTAAGGTGGAACAGGAAGATTCAAACTAAAAAATCAGTCAAATAAAAAGCTAAATGTCTGTGCCAGAATGTAAATGCTACAACATTTAAGGTGGAATGGGAAAATTCCTAGAAGCTAGTGAATAAGGAGCTTAAGCCTTGTAGTTTTAATGCTGGTAGTATTAAAACTAAATGCTAGCAGTTTGATGGAGTTACGGTACGGTACTATGCTAAGAGATTTCGACAAGGAGTCTTCTTTCTTCTTGCTATAGTACCAACAAATCCAAACTGCAGCTTCAATACAGAAGCAAAAGACACTTTCTAGGCTATGCTATTGCGGCCACATTGCCGCTCTACATGGGGGCCTCCGTTGAAAGATGTCCCACTACTATGTAGATATGAAGAGCTTATCTCTAAATCTTACTGTAACAGTAAACCACCTTTGGTGGCAAGAGCTTTAAATTGTGTTCAGGCTTTAAGAACATTTCGGACAATAAAGCTACAATTATTGCAAAACCTGCAGCTCAAACCAGGTAGGATATATTGATGCTACAGTAGATACCTTAGCACAGAACTGCTATAGGCTAAACTAAACACGTTCTGGTTCATGTATAAAGTTTGACAGACAATTTGCCGAAGCAGTAGTATGTTGACCTACAGCATGTCACGGTTAATTTGTGGTCTATGCTGTACTGTGCAGTCAGAGGCCACCCATCATTTATTCCATTTCCAGTCCATATAGTGGTTACGGTCAGGTCCTGCTGGAGGCAGACACTCCATTAAGAACATCTAAACTCGCTCTCCAAGCTCCAACTGCTCAGCACCTCTTCTCTTCTTCTGCTCTGTTCAAAATAGAAGCTTAAGAACTATCCGAGCTGAACCTTCAGCATTTGTATCAGCAGCTTCACCTTTCTCCAGTTGAACACTTTGGTGTACAACCTTAGGAAATGTACTTTCGAAGGTTCTTTAGTAATAGCAATGGTTATATCGTCGCAGTCCAAAGAAAAACAAGTATCTCCAAAATGGCAACTTTACAGGAGAGGCCAAAAACCTCATTTAATTTGAATTGAAGTCAATGGAACCAGACGTCCTTCCAAACACTTTTGGGCTGTTTCTGTGGGTCCAATTATCATGAGATTCTCACACAGTGTAAACTGCAGCAGCTGTGGTCAAATGATGCATAAAAGTAAAAATGGAGATATATGTTTTTCATTGGACAGTGACGATATGTAGAACTGTGAATACTTAACGAACTGATTGAACGGTTCCTGGGTTTGGTGTACAACCTTAAGAAATGGTCCTTCAAGGGTTTCTCCATAAAGGCAACGGCTATATATATATATATATATATATTAGAGCATGGTTCCTAATTCCTAAAGAACCGTTGGAATGCCTGTATGGTTCTACATACACTCATACACTCTCAAAAGTAAAGGTGCCATTAGGGGTTCTTAAATGGCATTGTGCAAAGAACCCTTTCCAGCCCATTCATCCTTGGATCGATGGAGAACTGTTGTTGTGATGAATGCATGACCCCTATATAAAGAATCATCTTTTAATTTTCAAATCATTTAAGTTCTTCTCTACACACACAAATCTCTTTACAACATGGTTCTACAGGGAAGCAAAGATGGTTCCTCTATGGAATCACTTTTGTGCCCCCTTTATTTTCACATGCTAAGTAAGGGTGTAACTTCTTTTGGTGCTAACTCTTCAATGGCTAAAGATCCGTTTACATTATTTTGATTTTAAGGGGTTTATTTTTGGCATCTTCATTTTTTAAGTGCATTCCAGCTGCTCTTTATGCAATAACCTATAGACCAATAGAAATGGTCCAGAGTTCTGGAATCATACCCTGCTACATTACTGTAAGTAACGTAATGGCAATGTTACATTAACATTACAGTATTTCTTTCTCTTATAAGGTTACCGCCCAGAGATACGGTGTCGTATCCCAACACTGTTACTATGCTGGAACATGGAAGACCACCATTAACTTTCAAGTGGAGGTAGTGGGAGTGGAAGCATGAGTGTCTTACGCGAGTTAGCATGAAGGAATGTAGGAGACACTGAAAGAATCTCGCTGTCCACCAGCAATGGAACAGTATCATGACAGCGGTGGCCTTAATGATTGATGGTGTTGCTGTATTGCTGTTAAACTACCAGGTAAAATGTTTAAAACGCATTAAAACACATTGAAATCGTCTCACTGCAGGTATTTGTTGATGGACTTTAACTGAACCTGCTGTACAGGGCAGGATTACTGCCGGGGCGGTGAGCCCAATGTCCAGGGGCCTCTGACAACCAGGGACTTCAGAGCATTGGCTCTAAAGCTGAGTACATTCTGGCGCTAACATTGAGCTTTTTATTTTCCAGCTTCTTTAGTTTGAATTTTCCAGTTCCACCTTAAATGGTGTAGCATTTACACTCTGCTGCTGACATTCAGCTTCACGTTTTCCAGTTCCACCTTAAATGGTGTACCATTTACATTCTGCAGCTGATATTTCGCTTCACATTTGTCAGCTTCTTTAGTTTGAATTTTCCTGTTCCACCTTAAATGGTGTAGCATTTACACTCTGCTGCTGACATTCAGCTTCACATTTTCCAGTTCCACCTTAAATGGTGTAGCATTTACACTCCGCTACTGACATTCAGCTTCACATTTTCCAGTTCCACCTTAAGTGGTGTAGCATTTACACTCTGTCGCTGACATTCAGCTTCACATTTTCCAGTTCCACCTTAAATGGTGTAGCATTTACATTCTGCTACTGACATTCAGCTTCACATTTTCCAGTTCCACCTTAAATGGTGTAGCATTTACACTCTGCTGCTGACATTCAGCTTCACATTTTCCAGTTCCACCTTAAATGGTGTAGCATTTACATTCTGCAGCTGATATTTCGCTTCACATTTGACAGCTTCTTTAGTTTGAATTTTCCTGTTCCACCTTAAATGGTGTAGCATTTACACTCTGCTGCTGACATTCAGCTTCACATTTTCCAGTTCCACCTTAAATGGTGTAGCATTTACACTCCGCTACTGACATTAAGCTTCACATTTTCCAGTTCCACCTTAAATGGTGTACCGTTTACATTCTGCTGCTGACATTCAGCTTCACATTTTCCTGTTCCACCTTAAATTGTGTAGCATTTACACTCTGCTACTGACATTCAGCTTCACATTTTCCAGTTCCACCTTAAATGGTGTACCGTTTACATTCTGCTGCTGACATTCAGCTTCACATTTTCCAGTTCCACCTTAAATGGTGTAGCATTTACACTCTGCTGCTGATATTCAGCTTTATATATGCCAGCTTTTATATAGTTTGAATTTTCCTGTTCCACCTTAAATGGTGCAGCAATTGTAACTACTACAGCTCATATGTTAAAATATAACTGCAGGGCCATTTAAGGTGGAATGGGAATTTTCAAACAAGAAGTTGGTGAATGTCCTTATGGTCACCAGCCCACTGCAGACCCAAACGTTAAATGAACAGAGCCCTTACATGTAACGCTAACACACATGCTCATATCCTGTTATTGTATCTAAAATAACACTGACAGTGTGCAGAAATGTAACTGCCAGAAACAAACGCCGATTCCACATTATTAATCACTTCGGTTACAAGGGTCAGCGCCGCCGTCTGGGGGCCATCTGAGAGGCCTTCTGTGCTCCTGAGCTTGACAAAGTATGCTTGTGGACTCCAGAGCTGGTCATTCACACTCTGATCCTACTGAACCGTCTCCACAGAGCATGGATTGTAAAAGCTGAGGTCCAGTGAAACAGACATTTAATGACATTATATTGGAAAGGCTCGCTTGTTAGGGTCTATATCACGGAAAATTCATTACGCTTGTTTTGTGTTCCAGCGCTGCACATAAACATACTCGGGCGCTTAATTAATTGGCTCATTTTCAAGATGTTCCTTGTAAATAGTATTGTTTTTCTTTGAACTCCACTTAACATTTGAGTGGCTTTTGTTTTACATGGCCTCTCTTTATCCCTCACAATTAAACAGGCTGTTTTTGTTACTGAGCCTTCGGTGATTGATAGGTGCAAATGAGCTCAGTTCTGATTGGCTGGGCCTTACTCGAAAAGATTCAGGGTTCAAGAGTTTGTCCCATGGATAGATAAACAGGCAGTTGCACCATACAATGAATTAAAAACACACACATATATATATATATGTATGTGTGTGTGTTTTTAATTCATTGTATGGTGCATATATATATATATATATTTATATATATATATATATATAGATATATATAATATATATATTATATATATATATATATATATATATATATATATATTTATACACACAGTATATGTATATATATCATTGCTGTCCAAAGAAAAACAAGTATCTCCAAAAGGCAACTTTACAGGGGAGGCCAAAAACCTCATTTAAGTTTAATGTAAGTCAATGGAACCCGACGTCTTTCCAAGCACTTTTGGGCCATTTCTGTTGGTCCATTCATCATGCGATTGTCACACAGTGTAAACGGCAGCTGCGGTTTTCAAATGATGCATAAAAGTCAAAATGGACAAAAATGGAGATACATGTTTTTCATTAGACAGCTACCATATATATGTGTTTTTGCTTTATATATATATATATATATATAAAATGTACACTATAAATTGTACTGTGTATTGGACTGTTGAATGTGTGTCCTAAAGTCAGGAGCAGAACGTATGTACAGAGTGCAGTATTAGTTCAGAACTGTGCCATAGCGACCAATTACAGACTCAGGTATCCTTATTAAAAGCAGTCCAAGCTGAAACTGTCCTTTTGATTTCATTCAGGGCGGATGGGTCTAGACTGCTATGGAAGAGGAAGGTGGATTTGTTTTTCCGAATCTAAGTCATGTCAAACCAGGCTGTTCTTACAGATCCCATTCATATCCAGTTTTCCATGATACGGGCCCTTTAAGGTTGTTTCACACATTCGTTTTCTGGCAGAAAGTGGGCTAGGGTGGGCCTGCGAACATCATCAGGGGCATCTTGAGTTCCCTCCCTGCTCCTGTAGTCCTTTATGGCACCAATTAAGTAACTAAAATTATAAATGAAATATGAAATGATCAACTGCACTCCTGCTGTTTACTGTTCAGATTAAAACTGACTGGAGCAGAAGAGCTGTTAAAGCCCACGGTTACTTTGTAATTGGATTCATTTAAAATTAAAACTGGGTTTTATTCTGCAGTGTATCATTGAAATCAGGAACCGTCCCGTCCCTTTTCCCTACCTATGCCTGCTGGAGTGCTGTCCGTGGGAAACGTTGAAGAGAAACACATTTCTGCTTCTCAATGAGACGCTGTAGTGACCCGAACAACTCAAAAGAGCCTGACAGAAACGCACACAGACAGGTAATCAAGCGAGAACCTAACAGGCATGACATTCTCCGCTCTATTGAGCTCATACGAAAGTACAAACTGACCAGGAGATTCAAATCATACTGCGTACATGTGAACTTCATCGGCCCAGTGGGACAATACAGCCAACACTCACAGATATGGATGGACTGGTCTTTTGTCCGGCTCAGAAACAGATCGCCATTTGACTTCACCAACATTCACTTCAGGTTAATTACAATACCGAGCTCTGCTAATAGAGATTCATCACATTTTGCGTTTTGTGGCAAACTGAAACCTTTAAAGCTTCTCGTTTGCAAACGTGGTTAATTGTGCCATAAAAGGACCACCTTTACTTTCAGTAGACAAACATATTTATGAATAAAATATAATCTAAGAGTTTTAAACTGCTAAAGAAACTTTTATCTTTAAGCTTTTAGAAAATTAATCATTTAAAAAAATGTGAAATGTAGAACCAAAAATAAGCATCTCTTCTATGGCAACTGTGTGGGCTGTTTTACTGTGGTGTGCCCTAAGACATTGCTATTTACCAATTTCTAAATTAGCACTTATCTAAATTAACACTTATATTGGCAAAAATGCTAGAAAAATCAAAATTTAAATATTTTTTAAATTTTAAATCAAAAATTTAAATATTTAATAGGCTAAAATATGTATTTTTCAATTTGTTTAGTTTTGTTGAGTACAAAAAAGTACACAAGTACACGTTTATTTAAAAAAAATTAACATACTGGGGTAAAAAGCCATCAAATATTGCCTGTGTAAAAGTTTTATGTCCTGTTTTATGTTTTCCAATAAATCAAATTCAGCAAATAAACAGAAAGGGTTAAGAATACCTACAACTGTGTATGTGTGAACGTGCAAAACAGCTCATCATGATCTAGAAATAGCTCAGCGTCAGTTTATTATATTAACAGTTCATCACAAACTGAATGATTAGGAACTTCAGACGCGGCTGTAGCCAAATGACGTGTTCCACACTTTCACCCTACTCCATTACAGACTGCTTTGAGCCTGAAGGAGAAGTACTAAATCAACAAGACGCCACTCTCAGCCTTTCTGACACTTCCAGGCAAACCAGAGACTTTCCGGCAGCAGCCTCAACAGCACCGCACGCACCTTCAGCCCGCCAAACACACCCCGACGCTCCACACACGGTGAAAACAGAGCTGCTGACTTGCTCACAAAAACCAACCCAAACCAACCAGTGCACCTATCCGACTGAAATTAAAGGCCAGGTCTCATCAGAAGTGAAAGTGAGAGTTGATAATGAGGTTAAAGCTGCTTACCCAACATGCCGAGCATGTCTGCGCGCGTCTCTGAACCCAAAGTCCACGAGGCGTGAGGAGCAGAAACGCTGAAGCTGAGCAGGTTAACACTGCAGGAGCTAAACTCCACACAGGCTTTAAACAGGAGGAGCAGCAATAGCAGCAGGGAAGGAGGAGGAGGAGGAAGCACCTCCCTCTGGGGCCAAGCACTCTACACTACACCAATCAGCACCAGCAAAACAATAACACTAATACTAATATTCATCATAACCGCCAGAATATTTACAACTACAGTTTTCTGCTGTTCCCGTTAGGCTTTACAGTAGCCCTCGGAATCATCTGGAAAACTGCTTCATATGATTGTTATTGCTTTGAACTTCCTTACGGAGTTTCAAACATGCATCTAGGAAACTCCTTAATACCAGCAGGAGCAACAACAACAGCGTCAATACCCACCCAAACAATAACAAGGGTAATAACAATGACACCAACAACAACAACAACAACTACAGCATCAAGAACAACAACTGCGACAACAATAATAACAGCAGCATAAACAACAGCAGCAACAGTAACTCCCACCACCACAGCACAGGCAACCATATCCACAGCAATAACAACAACCACAGCGACACCAACAACCACAGCAACTGCAATCCCACAACAATAACAACAAGCACAACAACCATGACACCAACAACCACAGCAACTGCAATCCCACAACAATAACAACAAGCACAACAACAATGACAACAACAACAACCACAGCAACTGCAATCCCACAACAATAACAACAAGCACAACAACCATGACACCAACAACCACAGCAACTGCAATCCCACAACAATAACAACACGTGCAACAACAATGACAACAACAACAACCACAGCAACAGCTACAAACACAGCAACTGCAATGCCACAACAATAACAAGCACAACAACAATGACAACAACAACCACAGCAACTGCAATCCCACAACAAGCACAACAACCATGACACCAACAACCACAGCGACTGCAATGCCACAACAATAACAACAAGTACAACAACAATGACAACAACAACAACCACAGCAACTGCAATCCCACAACAATAACAACAAGTACAACAACAATGACAACAACAACAACAACAACCACAACAACTGCAATCCCACAACAATAACAACAAGTGCAACAACAATGACAACAACAACAACAACAACAACCACAACTGCAATCCCACAACAATAACAACAAGTGCAACAACAATGACAACAACAACAACCACAGCAACTGCAATCCCACAACAATAACAACAAGTGCCACAACAATGACACCAACAACAACCACAGCAACTGCAATCCCACAACAATAACAACAAGTGCAACAACAATGACAACAACAACCACAGCAACTGCAATCCCACAACAACAACAATGACAACAACAACTGCAATCCCACAACAATGACAACAAACACAACATGAATGACACCAACAACAACCACAGCAGCAAGAACAGCAACAACACCCACAACAATAATAATACATTTACAGCAATAACTGCAGAAACAGCATAAGCAACTGCAACTCCAATTAATACATGCCCCAAAAATAACAACGACACCAACAACAACCACAGCAGCAACAACAAAAAATAAACAGCAACAACCACAGCAAATCACCAGAATGATAACTCACATCACAACGGCACCAGCAGTCTATACCTGCCCCAGAAATAACAACAAATGCAACAATGACACCAACAACCACAAAAGCAAGAACAGCAGCAAGAACAGCAACAGCACCCACAACAATAATACATTTACAGCAATAACTGCAGAAACAGCATAAGCAACCGCAACTCCCATCACAACAGCAGCAGCAACAACACTAGCTACAATAAAAAAATATAACAACAACAGCAGCAATAACCACGGCAACAACAGCAGACACAGTAACTTCCATCACATCAGCACCAGTAACAATACATGCAGCAAACACAACAACCACAGCAACATTCAACTGCCACAGCACCACTACCATCAGCTGCAACATCAGCCACAACCACAGCAACCACAGGAGAGACAACACCACATCACATTCAAAACTGTTACAACAACTGCAGAAACAATGACAGCCATAGCAACACCAAGAACCACAGCAACAGCAACAAACGTGCAGCAAAACATCAACCAAGGCAACAACAACAGCCATGGCATTATAAGCATAATAACAACAGTCGCTGCATCAATAACTTTGGCAAGAGCATGAACCACAGCAGCAATACCCACTGCAACTACAACAACCACACAAACTTCAACCACATCAACACCAGCAACTGCAGCAGCAACAACTACAGCAACACCAACAGCAGCAACAACACCCGAAGCAACAACATGACAGCAACTGCAGCAACAATAACAACAACTGCTGCAACCACAACAACAACCTTGGCAATAGCTTTAACCACAGCAGCAACACCAACTGCAGGAACAACAGTTGCAGCAAGACCACAATCAACAACTGCAGCAGCAACAACTACAGCAACATCAGAAGGCAACAACATCAACAGCAACTATAACAACATGCGCAGCCGAGCGTAAAAATTGTCTCATTTGCATGTCTAACAATGTCAAACCTACCCGCCAATTTCTTTCCTGACGGTTGATTCCTTCTGAGTGCAATTGTGCTATTTGCGCAACACGACAGCAACTGCAGCAAGAATAACAACCACTGCTGCAACCACAGCAACCTTGGCAACAGCATTAGCCACAACAGTAATACTTGCTGCTGCAGCAACAACATCTTCAGAAACAACAACCAAACCAACAACCACAGCATCGACAACTACAGCAACACCTGCAGTAGCTACATCAACCACAGCAAAGACTGTGGCAACAACTGCAGCAACAACAGTGACAACAGTTGCAGCAAAATAACATCTGCATAGCACCACAGCAGCATCAGCCTTGACAATAATATCAACCACAGCAGCAACAGCAAAGAACACCACCACAGAAACAGCAAAACCACCACTGCAACAACATCTGCAGCAACCAAAACATCTTCAATCGCAACAGCAACAACAACAGCAGCAGCAGTACTAATATCAACAACAGCAGCAGTAACAGCAGCACTCATAGCAACAACTGCAGTAGCAACAGCAGTACTAATAGCAACCACAGGAGCAACAGCACTCATAGCAACAACAACAGCACTAAAAGCAACAACAGCAGCAGCAGCAGCACTAATAGCAACAACAGCAGCAGCAGCAGCAGCAGTACTAATAGCAACAACAGCAGCAGCAGCAGCACTAATAGCAACAACAACAGCACGAATAGCAACAACAGCAGTAGCAACAGCAGCACTAATAGCAACCACAGGAGCAACAGCACTCATAGAAACAACAGCAGCAGCAACAACAACAGCACTAATAGCAAAAACAACAGCACTAATAGCAACCACAGGAGCAGCAGCACTCATAGCAACAACAACAGCAGCACAAATAGCAACAACAACAACAGGAGCAGCACTAATAGCAACAACAACAGCACGAACAGCAACAACAGCAGTAGCAACAGCAGCACTAATAGCAACCACAGGAGCAGCAGCACTCATAGCAACAACAACAGCAGAAACAACAACAGCACTAATAGCAACAACAACAGCACGAACAGCAACAACAGCAGTAGCAACAGCAGCACTAATAGCAACCACAGGAGCAGCAGCACTCATAGCAACAACAACAGCAGAAACAACAACAGCACTAATAGCAACAACAACAGCACTAATAGCAACAACAACAGCACTAATTGCAACCACAGGAGCAGCAGCACTCATAGCAACAACAACAGCAGCTACAACAACAGCACTAATAGCAACAACAGCAGCAGCACTAATAGCAACAACAGCAGCAGCAGTACCAATAGCAACAACAACAGCACAAATAGCAACAACAACAGCACTCATAGCAACAACAGCAGTAGCAACAGCAGTACTAATAGCAACCACAGGAGCAACAGCACTCATAGCAACAACTGCAGTAGCAACAGCAGCACCAATAGCAACAACAACAGCAGTAGCAACAGCAGCACTAATAGCAACCACAGAAGCAACAGCACGAATAGCAACAACAGCAGCACTAATAGCAACAACAACAACAACAACAACAGCAGCAGCAGCGCTGCTAATAGCAACAACAGCAGCACTAATAGCAACCACAGGAGCAACAGCACGAATAGCAACAACAGCAGCACTAATAGCAACAACAACAACAACAACAACAGCAGCAGCAGCAGCGCTGCTAATAGCAACAACAGCAGCACTAATAGCAACCACAGGAGCAAACAAAGAACGAACCAACACCAACCAAACAAACCAGCACCAACCACAGTAACAGAAGCAACTGCAACAACAACAGCAACAACAGCACCTACTGCAGCAACAACAACGCCTGCTGGAAGACCAAGCAGCAACACTTTCCTCTTATCATTATTAATTAATTACACTTTACCCCCCCAAATAAAACTCCAGACCAAAGAATGATGAATGAACTACTTCTCCACTGTGCAAACAAATCAGACCCTCCTAAAGAAACACCTAGTTCTAATAAACACATCCACCACAATCTGGCATCCTTAGTTCCTCCACTACTCCTCCCTAACGTTCCCTAAGGTTTCTGGAGGGCTTCAGTGTGATGTACCCAGGCGGCCTGTCTTCCTGTCTCTCTTTCCGTGTGAGCTAGGGTTTCATCCCGGCTCATGAACGCGCTACGCTTTCTAAACTTGAATGTGGCCTAAACAAACTCACCTGTCCAGCTCCTCTAAGAGCGCGAGAGCGCGGCGATCAGCCAGGTATTATCCTCCACTCATACTTCATTTTAAAAGGGCCTGTGAAATGTGCGGGCTGATTGATTAAATACAGAAACAGCAGCAATACTGTTGCGATTGCTGATATGGATTAGACTGACCCATGATTCATACATTATGCGACACATTATACAAACAGCTGTCACGTCCAGCAAACCTGTGAATGATGTGGGAGCACGGAACCGCGGTGTAACCTAAAACGGTTAGAACCTGACGTGACTGCCAAACACATGTTCACAAAACATGTTCGGCGTATGCACTGGGGGTAGGGGCTGACTGAATCATGACCAGGCCCCTGACCCACCCCCAACCACCCCCGAGGAACGGGAGTTTAGTGGCCATGCATTATCACGAGCCTACTGTTTATCGCGGTTTTGACCGCTTGGATTGGTTACTTGATCCATGCTCTGCCTCTACTTTGAGTAAACCATGTTAATTCCTTAGATAAATCTCTAAATTGGCTTGGTATGTTGAAAAGCAGAGAACGTGCCCTTAAGGAGGGGGCGTAACCCTTGCACCAGAAGTGAACCCCGCATGCCCCTGTCCAATTCTCAAGACTACGGCCCTGAAAAAGAACAGGGCCTACCATGACTAAAAATGCCCCCATGAGTAAATCAGTCTGATGGATTATGCTGATTCCATGTTGGCCTGCGCTGACAAGTAACGCGAACTCCACGTCAAACCAAACAAAGCATCCGAATGCTGGCATTGCGCAAACTGCATCAACTGTTCAGGACTGTCAAAGCGCCAATCAGTCGGTTACATCACAAACTTTCCGGGCATTCGGCTTCCGTACTGTTGTGTAATCCATTGAGAGGGAGGGAAAAGTCAAATGGGTGCCTTTGGTTCTGGTTCTTAGAGGTTCTTAGAGGTTCTACTGAAATATCACAGTCTAGTCAAAACAACAAGGATCACGGGGGGGGGGCTAATTATTTAAGACATTGACGTCTACCCTAAAAGTAGTCTAGAAGTCCTGAACTGAACTTGAAACAACTATTTCTATAACTGTCTGAGGAACGTATATACAAGCCCACCTGACAAAAAATTATCCCCCTGTGACTGAAACGTACCCAACAGCATGTAATGCCTCCATGAGCACCAGCAACAGCTGTGATGGATTGGGCATGGACTAGACAGACTTTCAGGATGTCGGCTATACCAATGTTCAGACACTCTTGCATCAAAGACTTGACCGAGGAGAGTTTCCTGTAGACTAGGATTTGTGCCATAGACCTGCATGACCGCATGCTCTCATCCAGAGCAACTTACAGGGTTATTCGTTTTACAGGTGGGCCAGTGCAGTGTTAGGAGTCTTGCCCAAGGACTCTTAATGGTGTAGCTCAGCACTTGCTCCCTAGACTGGGATTTGAACCCCCGTCTCCCACATGGGGTGGTAGCTCCCTGGGGGGTAGAGGTGTTAACCGCTAAACCACACTAACCACAGCTACTTCCTTCACACTATGGTCTTTGGCACGCCCGAATGCAGTCAGTCCTTTTAGCCAATCATTAACATCTGCTCTGGAGCCATTTTCCACACATGGTATGAAACATTCACTGCACTGTAGCACCTCTTCTCAATCTATGAATCCCGTCACTCACACCCCACATGTATTTATAGCCCTATCATCGTTGTGGAACACCATCTGCAGGAGCCTGAAGTTACTGCCACCTTAAACACACAAGATGACTAATCGCTTGCCCAGTGAGCTTATTAAAACAGACTGTCAGTGCCAGAACATAATAGGGCCTATTGCATAACTCTGAGGTACACCACATCCTGAAACACACAGAACGTGGCTAATACAGCTCAGTTAATTCATAACCGGAGACATCCAAGTCACAGGAAGCAACATCTGCAACAGGGAAGACACTTGTTCCCAAGACTCTCAGAAACGGGAAGCGGAAGATCAGTGTCTCTGGCACTGAGACTGCTAATTTGCTGGAACAGAGACAGATACAGTCTCAGGTACATCAAAATGTCTCATGCATCACATGACACACACCTGGCTCTTTTTTAAAAAAATGCCTCTTTGTAATTAGGTCAGCATCAACGCAAATTCTGCATTTACATGGTCATATGTATGACGGAGTCACCGTGCCGACAGTATAAAAGGGATTCCACTGGAGCTAGGCATTCCTTGGCTCCGGTTCTCAGGAACACCTTTGCCCGCCCAAACCTCCTCCAGCTTTCCACCCCCTCTCTCCAGCTGAGTTTTCTCCACCCACAAACATGCACTCGTTCTTCTGGCACTCCTTCCACTGCAAACACCAGACTCGGAGCACAAAGCCCTGGGCAAACAAGGCCTCGCTTGCCTTCCTCTCAACAAGAAAAATGGCAAGGCAAATGCAGGGAGGCTCCGCGGTGCCCTATTAATAGAGCAAAGCAACAATGCATGCAGCTGAGTACAAGATGAAAGAAGCTGAACCGGGTCTCATGAGAGGCGCTCCGGCCATGGGTGGAAGAACGGCGTCCAGTACGGTGGGACAGCGACCTGCCGTTTCGTCGGGTAACTCATTTCAGTAGCTAACCATTCAGGTTTGATCAGATAACACGGGTGAATATTTGAGCTGTGAGGATTTCCAAGTTCCTTTTCAGAAGCACCAAAGCATGTCCCGCCTAGGGCTTTCTCCAGCAACCATCTGCTCTCAGGTGCAGTCCAGGTATTTTCCCACTGAGAATTCACACTGTGGGACCACAAACAGATGCACAGTGCTTTCCACAGGCCTGCTCCCGCAAAGGCGATTGAAGTTGCAACCGAATGGAGAAGAAACCCTGTCTTGTCAGCCTACCTGTTGTGACAGCGTTAATTAGCCAGTCACCTGAGGCATCCACCGTACATATTTCTTCATTGCTAGTGTTAAAGCAAAGGCACCCGGACAGGAAAACAATCCAGAACTCGTCAGCAGCGATGCGTGCCATCAGAAGAAGAACGACACCTTCTCTGACATAATACCTGGCTGTCAGCTTGAGCGATGAACATGAGCCTGCATTACTGAGCAGATTCGAGGAGGATTGCCCATGTGTACTCTTCGCTAAGCCGGTGAGCACAGGAACAAGAAATGTGGGCACAGAGTACACACGCAGCTCGTACACAGCCAAGTGTGATTAGGCTGGGACTCATAGCGCAGACATTTTCTGCAGTCCACTCCCACCATCCTCAATCCCCTTGGCGTGTGTCCCATCCCTTGTTGTCTGCATTCTAGCTATTCCTACTGAAATCAGCAGTGCTAGCGCTTTCTACCTTCGGTCCCAATGCAACGCAAAGGAATCTGTGTTTACAATTCAGAAAACCACATGCAGGACAGACACTGGCACAGAAGCCTCAGCAACTAAATACACTCATCATCTAAAGAACAAGGAGGTGTGGGAGTGCAGTGCTGTTGGGAAGGAAGATAAAGTTCACCAGGAACAATAAGTGATGATACATTTAGACTGATATGGGGAATATTTACTGAGCTAAACACACAGAAGTAGTGTCTCTCTGTATGGCGTCAGGCCGCCATGTTTGCTAATGTGCCAGAAGTCATTCAAGATGACCTGCTGCCATTCTGAGCCACTCCATGACAGCCTGGCACGACACCATTGCCGTCTTCGGCATCGTTGTCGTGGTGTTAGGAGAAGTCTTAATAACCGTCTGTGTTCATGTGGTCCTGGGTTGTGGAGCCGTCTACCAATGGTGCTGTCAGGACGACTCATGGAGGGCAGCACTGAGTGTCCACAATCGTGGCTGTTGGGTCAGTTAGGTAGAGCGTTAAGGCCCGTACTTGCTTACAGTAGCGTTAAGGCCCGTACTTGTGTGCAGCTGAGCATTAAAAGGGTCTCATTGGCATATCTAACATTATCAAAGCCACCCACCAATTTTCTTTCCTGACGGTTGATTCCTTCTGAGTGCAACTATGTTTTTGATGCTGAGTGTATAAGGTCACTGGGTTTGGTCCAAGTTTACCGGGATAGACCTGAATAAATGACTTATAGGTGTTCTTGTACTGACCTACCTGGTGAACCCATATTAGAGGTTTGGAATTGGTTTCTCAAGTAATCCCAAACACATTCAGTGATGCTGAGGTTCTGGTCTCTGGGCCGAGCAGTCCATTAGACTGAGAACACCAGCAGCATCTCTGTTTGATGTGTCTAGATGAGAAGCTTCTTGAACAGCTACACACCCTTTTAGACCTCCATAGTGTGGAGTTGATCTTCTCACAGTGGAAGGAAGGATAGACTGAAACACCTATGGAAGCTCTCAAATCTAAAAAATCTGAGCGCCAATTTTTGTTAGCTTGAAATGAATCAGCACTGACCAACATCGACAGTAAGGTAAGGTATGTGTTTCCCTTCTCTGGTATATATACCAATTGGACTCCTAACAACCACCTGCAAGAACTGGAAGGCCATTAAGAAACGTCTCTGTGAAACAAACTGTCCACTGTGAGAGAGCAGCTCAACGCTATGGCGGTCTGAAAGGTGTATGTGTAGCTGTTCAAGAACCTCCTCACTGAGAAATGGAGATCTAGAAACATCAAGCAAAGAAGCTGCTGGTGTTCTCATAACAATGGGCTGACCACCCTGAGTCCAGACCTCACTGAGTCCAGACCTCAACGCCACTGAATGTGTTTGATGACTTTACAAAATGCTCCACTAATTTCTAGGACAGAACTTCGGAGGTGTGGCTGCAGATTTCTTCAAACTGGAAGTAATTGAAGGTTCTGTCTCTCCAGAGGATTAACACTGGGCACCAAATCAAGAATGGGCCGGTGTCATCTAGCTTGCCTGAAATCCGACAGGCATTAACCTGTAACAAAATAAAACCCAGCAGAACAGATACTCCTGCAGAAAGCATGCTCGCAGTCCTACACCAGCGCATGAGCAGCCTGCAGGACCCTGGGGGGGAAACTACCGAACATACAGCTACAGAGTGCATGTAGCTGCACTAAGACAGCATTGACACTCCTCGGATTTGTTTGTAGATCCTCCCTGCACCATCGTCTGAACATGCAATGCTCCGAAAAGAGAGCAAGGGTCATCCAAGATCAAAGACCCAGGTAACCTTGCTGTCAAACAACCACATTTTTATTTGGTGCACACCTGTGTATCCAAACAACAGCGGTAAAACACCCTCAGTGAGCTTCAAACCGAGGCACCAAACAAGGTGCAACAATGACACTCACGGCTGAAGTTACTCGCGGTATGCATAGTTGTATGGGAAGTTTGATTATTGACTATAGTTATTAATATACAGGGGTTGGACAATGAAACCGAAACACCTGTCATTTTAGTGTGGGAGGTCTCATGGCTAAATTGGCCAATCTTCATTAATTGCACATTGCACCAGTAAGAGCAGAGTGTGAAGGTTCAGTTAGCAGGTAAGAGCACAGTTCTGCTCAAAATACTGCAATGCACACAACATTATGGGTGACATACCAGAGTTCAAAAGAGGACAGATTGTTGGTGCACGTCTTGCTGGCGCATCTGCGACCAAGACAGCAAGTCTTTGTGATGTATCAAGAGCCACGGTATCCAGGGTAATGTCAGCATACCACCAAGAAGGACGAACCTCCACCAGCATCACGTAGTGACCTGGCCACTATCCTGCAAGAAGAATGGCTTAAACTCCCTCTGACCACTGTGCAGGACGCAGTATATGTCCTTCCCAAGACCAACTGACGCTGTATTGGCCGCAAAAGGAGGCCCTACACCATACTAATAAATGATTGTGGTCTAAAACCAGGTGTTTCAGTTTCATTGTCCAACACCTGTACACGTCATTCTGTAGTCGTACTGTATTGTTACGTTATGACTGGTTTGGACTTCAGGAGCTGGAGACTTTAAATCAACAACCAACATTATTAAGAATCAAGCACCCACGTTTTAAACCGATTTGGGATCATCACCGTAACGCGATCTGGGATTCTACCACTCGGAATGACTTTGCTGACATCACAGCTTTTGAAGAATCAGTGGAATAAGTATTGCATTAGATCCGCATAGGTGAAGAACAGCTCGGCCTGCAACGTCACTGTCTGAAATGAGTCCAGTAGCGATGGGGTAATGTCTTCATATCCAGAAATCTTGACTAAGCAGTTTTCTTGGCTGGTGAACCCGTAAGCAGGACCGTGGGTAAACACAGTCGTGCGTCCGTGCCAGGTCTGAGTGACAGAACCTGAGAGCCTTTATTATTCACTCTGACAGCCACTTACTGATCTGCCACTTACAGAGTACAAATGTATCCAGTAGCAGGATCACTCTCACATGTGACTTCACATTAACCGCCGCTGTATCTGCAGGGTTACGTAACTTTTGATCCGGATGTTCTCTAAGCTTGCCTAGGCACAAACCGATCATACCATAAGCCTGGGGGGGTTGAGTCTAGCCATTTCCGTCATGTTTTTAATGGAACTATAGACAAAACAAATTTATTCATGACTTAAAATTCAGAGTAGATATTAAATCATTCATATTAGTTTACTGATAATAGTGTTTACCAAACCAGATACCAAATAACACACGGCTATTACCAAATAATTAAGAGCAGTTACTAAATACTTTACAGAAGGTCACTGAATAATTCATAGTGAGTACCGAATAAGTCATACCAGTTACCAAATCAATCGCAATAGACACCAAAATCATTTATAGAGGTTACTGAATAACAGCTTTTACCAAATATTTAATATAGTAGTTCATAGTAGGTCTCAAAGGCATCCTAGTAGCTACTAAATAACTCATAGCGGGTTACCAAATAATAATTTATGGTAGCTACCAATAGTGAATATCAAATAATTACCAAAATGATTCAAAGCTATTACAAAATAATTCATAGCCGTTACCAAATAATTTGTAGTTGTGACCAAGTAATTTATATGGAGGTTCCTGAACAATACATACATACGTTACCAAATAGTTCATGGTAGGTATCAAAGGCATCATGGTAGGTACTAAATAACTCATAGCGGGTTACCAAATAATTCATGGTAGATACCAAAATAGTTTCTGGTAGTTTCCAAATAATATATAGAGGTTACATAACAGGTCATACAGGTGTGGTTGGTGTAGCTCAGCAGATAACACCACTACCCACCTTGGAACCACTACCACATGTGGGAGACCGGGGTTCGAATCCCAGTCTGAGCGGCTATGCTGTTCCACGCCAATAAGAGTCCTTGGGCAAGACTCCTAACACTACACTGGCCCACCTGTAAGTCGCTCTGGATAAGAGCGTCAGCTAAATGCCGTAAATGTAACCAGTAATTCCTTGCAGTCACCAAATATTACATAACAGCGACCAAATAATGTATAGTGTGTACAGAAGTATTCATAACAGCTTTTAGTTGGTAAAAAAATTGATACAGGTTACAAAATAACTCATAGCAATTACGAAACGCTTATCCCCAAATAACGACAGCGGTTACTAAATCATTTCTAGTGATCACAGAATAATTCATAGGGTTAGCCAATAATTTATAGCGGAGACCTCCACAAATGATCAGAGTTACCGATAAACTCCTAGCCATTACCAAATAACTCAAAGCCGAACCGTAACCAAAAATAAATAAATAAATAATCAAGTTATTTAAAAAATGATCAAAAAATAAAAACGATTACAGCTCATAACTGGAAATGGAGATGGCCACAGATGTGACGTCAACAGAACTGTCCTCAGATGTAGACATTTTATTAAATGACTAACTTTACAATTACGTAACTGTGTAGTTGAACAGAAACAGTGCAGCAACGCTGAAGGAATGGACGTCTCAGCCTGATCTAACGTTAGGTCAGTCACATGAGTAAAAGGTTTGGTCTGCCATCATATCTGACCTACTGAGGATTATCTGATGTCCAAGATAAACAGCATTGTTCATGATATGTTTATAAAGGCTCGCAGGTTCAGGCCTCTGCATTCATGTATATCTGGGGACTGCCTGGTCATAGCAGGAGGGGGAAGTAAGCATTGTGTGTCCAGATGTGAAGGACACTGTTAAGAGTGAAGGCTTCCCCTGCGGTTCTTCAGTCCTGCTCACCCTTTCCATCCTCTCTCCACTTCCTGTTCACACCTTTCCTCCAGAGACTCACCCAAAACTCTCCATTCACCTCTTTCACTCTCTGCTTGTGTTTTGCTTTCTGGTTCTCAGAGAAGCTCAGAGGAGAAATACACAGTCAGGACTTCCAGCAGGAACCAGGACTGGAGCATTCAGAACCTTATAGGTCGAGTCTCACACACAGAGGAGGTGATAAAACCATGCTGCAGTTCTATATACATTTATTATAATACCAATACAACAGTCATTCATACTAGATACTGAATCATTTAGAGTAGATTTTGAATTATACTTATTAGAAGCTACATAATTCATTTTAGACACTTACTAATTGATGGTAGATGCTAAATAACCACATAGTAAGTTCATGATAATTTATAGAATAGTCTAGATTAGTTACTAAATAGTTAATAGAGACTGCTGAATAATTTACAGTGTGATTAAATAATAGTTATTGAATAATTCATAATAGATAATGGATTATTCATAGAAGATAATGAAAAACATTACATTAGATACAAAATATTTTATAGTGGATGTTGAATAATTTTTTTAGATTTATTAGATAACATTCAATATAAATACTGAATAATTCATAGTAGATACTGAACAAATTCCTAGTAGATGCAAAATATTTTGTAGGATATACTGAATACTAAAACATTCAAATTAGATTCTGAATCATTTATAGTAGATTTTGAATTATACTTATTTGATGCTACACAATTCATTTTAGACACTAACTAGTTTATGTTAGATGCCAAATAATCCATAGTCGGTACTTTTTTGAATGATTGAATAGTCTAAATTAGTTATTAAATGATTATTAGAGGAAGCTGAATAATTTACAGTTGTGATTAAATAATAGTTATTAAATAATTAATAGTAGATAATGGATTATTTATAGAAGATAATGAAAAACATCACATTAGATACTAAATATTTTATAATAGATATTTAATAAATCTAATAATTTATTAAACAACATTCAATATAAATACTGAATAATTCCTAGTAGATACAAAATATTTTATAGGATATACTGAATACTAAAACATTCAAATTAGATTCTGAATCATTTATAGTAGATATTGAATTATACTTATTTAATGCTACACAATTCATTTTAGACACTTACTAGACACTTTCAGACACTAACTAGTTTATGCTAGACGCCAAATAATCCATAGTCGGTACTTTTTTAAATGATTGAATAGTCTAAATTAGTTATTAAATAATTAATAGAGGAAGCTGAATACTTTACAGTTGTGATTAAATAATAGTTATTAAATAATTCATAGTAGATAATGGATTATTCATAGAAGATAATGAAAAACATCACATTAGATACTAAATATTTCATAGTGGACATTAAATCATTTATTAGATTTTTCAGATAATATTCAGAATAAATATTGAATAATTCCTAGTAGATACTGAACAAATTCCTAGTAGATACAAAATAGTTGATAGTATATAGTATATACTGAATACTAAAACATTCAAATTAGATTCTGAACTATTTATAATAAATAATACCATTATTTTAATACTAAATAATTTATACTAGATACTGAATAGCTTGTAATATTTCATTTATAGTAGATACTAAATAATTCATAATAGTCCATTTATAGTAGATGCTAAAAAACTAATTTAGGGTACATAGTGTATATCAGAGGCTGAAAATTGATAAATTCCTAGTAGATACTAAATATTTCATAGCACATTCAATAGTTAGTTAGATACTAAATCATTTGTAGTAGATAGTAAATAATTTATAGTAGACACTAAATAATTTATAATAGATATAGAATAATTCATAATGGTAAATTAATAGTAGCTGCTGAACAATCTAATATATACTGTAATGTTATTGTCATTGTGTACATACTGTCTACTTGCACAACTCTTACAGTTGAAACATTTATTTGCTGCTCTATACATTCATATATATATGTATATAGATATGCTTATATAGGTATATATTTATTACTACGGCTCTTTATGTAAATAATACTGTACTTGCACTTCTGGTGCTGGTGCTTACTGCATTTCATTGGCTCTGTACCTGTATACTGCACAATGACAATAAAGTTGAATCTAATCTAATCTAATCTAATCTAATTATTTACTAGATGCTGAATAATCCAGTCATGCATAGATGTTTTAAATATATATAGAAGTTTCACAGTGGTTCTACACGCACGCTCAGCACTTCTGGTATTTTGGACCTCAAAATATAACTGTGGTGTGAACTCTTAATGCAGACACATTCAGACTGTACAGCAAAGGTACAGTAAAGCTCTAGACCTCCAGTGGTTAGGCTGCACCAGTGCATCAGGGTCGGGTCTGGGTGACATGATGAAAGTTCGAGTGGAGTTGTATAACTGCCTTTTAGAGTGTTTTTCCCCTCAAACCAACGCAATTAACTCACATTGCTTCAAAGAACAGGCTCATTTGGGGTCTAGACAACGGCCCTATGGGTAATTAGGAAATGTGTTCCTGGTTTGATAGAGGTCACCATGTCTCACGGATGCTTGTTTGTGTACTTGTGAGCTGTTGTGTTGATGTGCTGGATATACGGTATAATTAAGAACGTGCGTCCTTTAAAAGCATCAGGGTTGGTTCTAAAACAAACAGGAAATGAAAAAAATATCTGCTGGCTTCCAGAAGACGCCTCTTGCCATTTCCGAGCCACCACAAGCTGGCAGGTCACGCCATTTGATTTAAGGAACCTTTAACCCTTAGAATTCACACCTCTACTGGCCAGTAATAATAATAATGTTCTAGATATTAGATATAAAAACTTAAAAAAAAAACACTTATATAAATATAAAAACACTTACAGAGAAAATGGGCCTCTAACAACCACCTGGAAGAACTGAAAGACCACCAACACTCCCTCCATCAGACAACCAGCAGTTTAAGCTTTCAGTTTTGAGAGAGAGGAGAACATCAAACTCCACTCTTGATTCAGATCTGAGAATGTAACAATAGTGTTACACAAAACAATACAACATCCTTCCACTGGGAGAACTACACACAACCATCAAGACGCTATGGAGGTCTGAAAGGTGGTGTAGGCCCCTGTAGTCAGCAGAAGCATTTGGTGTAGAAGTAAACATGACATTGTAAATCTAGAATTTAGCCCATACTAAAGTTATCCAGTTAGTAGCTGCTGGTGTTTTCAATGAAAAGGGAAAAAGGTGGACTGTGTGTGTGACCAGCCCAGAGTGTGTGAACCTGAATACCAAATTCTTGTTTGGACCAGACTTGGGGGGATTACTGATGGCTTGGGAAAGAAGCAGTTCAAACTTCCAAGGGGCGGGGTACCCCAGATGGTAGGAGTTTGTGTGATCATTCAAACACCTATAAGTTTCATTTGCGGATCAGGGTGTAAATCCCGGTAAACTTGGACCAAACACAGTTCTTCTCAGCTTCCTCACACTCGTCAGGGACTCAAAAACATAGCAGCACAAATAGCTGCACCCGGACTCAGCCAGCAGGGATGAAACTTGGTGGGTAGGTTGGGAGGTGGGACATTGTTCCTCAGACTTCGCAAAGTGATTCAGGTTTCACTTTCGGGGGTGCTGGTGATCTAGGGAAGGAGGGGAGATCTTATCGCTGTACTCCAAGGACTGACCCAACAGACACGACAGTGGAGCAGTCTGCGAACAGAGTGGTCACCCTCCTTGAAGTCAACAACCATCCTTTGTTTGCCAGCGTTCATTAGCAGATGGCCGCACCAGCACGACGCAGTTGCAACATGCGCACAGACTCGTTTCTTGACGAATAGACCCACCACAGTCAACATCACAAACTTCAGAATGGCAAATACAAGACCCACTTTTGTCTTGGTGAAGAGAACTACCAAATCTATGGGTGGAGGCACTGAGGTCATCGGCAAGATGAATGAGGTGTTACGTCCGATCCGGACCTGAGGTCTCCATGGAGTCCAGGATCCAGAAAGAGATGTGTTCTGTTCAGTAGAAGCTTTCATCAGGTGAGGAAAGGAGTTGAATCTAGACACATGAACAGCATTCGAACAGAAGCTGACTGGTTTAAGCTTTCAGTCTCGAGAGAGAATGAACTGACCACCCTAGATCCAGATCCTCAAATGTCCACTAAATGTTTCTTGATCCTTGAGTGCTAAACCAACTCCTAAGACTGAACTGAAAGGAGGTGTTTTCCCAGAAGCTAGCAATGAGACTATAAGAATTAAAACAAAGAGTGGGTGTTCTCACTGATATTATATTTAGCCCAGAGTCCAGAACCTGAATACCAAATTGTTTTCCTGTTTTACTTCATAAACCAATTTGAAACTAAGATTCCCCAGATAGTTTGTTGATCATTCAAACACCTATAAGTCATTTACTCAGGGCTATCCCGGTAAATAACCACAGCAGTTCTACAGTCATCAACTTCAGCAGCACTAAGAGCTGCACCCACTGCAGCAGGGATGAACGTTTATGGGGCACTGACATGTTCTCCATGCACCTGTCTCAGGTTTCACGCTGGGGGTGGTGGGGTTTCTAAGCAAGGAGGGCCGCTTAGCTGTATCCTGACCCAACAGACAGACTGGGACAGGGTGCGTGTGGCCCTCCGTCACTGCGAATAAATACAGGCCGCACGGACGATGGGAGACAACATGCGCCTGGAGCGGCTCTGGTGCGTCAACATACCAAAGAGAATCTATTTAGTGGAGCAAGATACGACTTCACTTTTGTCTTGGGCCTGAGAACTTCCAAATCTATGGGTGAGCTGAGCGGCATCGTCAAGATGCACCCTAGTAAAACCTCAGTCGCCATGAGGTCTGAATGATGTGGTCCGCACTTCAAGAAGCTACTCAATGAGTTCCCTCGAGATCACACACTCTTTAATCACAGAAGCTGCTGGTGTTCTCAGGTTCAATGTCTGTACAGATCCTGTGAGACCTCAACACCACTAAATGGTTTTGATGACTTGAGTGCTAAACCAACTCCTAAGACTTTGGAGTTGTTTCCCAAAAATAGCAGAGACTATAAGAAAGGTAAAGAGTGGACACACTGATATTATATTTAGCTGTTGAGGCTTCGGTATAAATTCCTGTTAAATATGTTTTCTTCATAAATGAATTTGAATAAATTAGTTTTGTTTATTACAGTCCACAACTCCATTTAAATAACACAGCAGAACTACAGTACAAACTTCAGGGTTCTAAGAGTTAAACACTGCACATAACGTTTATGAGGCACTGCTGTTCTCCCACCTGTCTCAGTTTATGGGGTGGTGGGGTTTCAGCTGGAGGGCCGCGTAGAGTATCCTGTAACAGACAGGGGACAGGGTGGTGTGGACAACCGTCACTGCGAATAAATACAGCACAGGATGATGGGAGTCACTGTCCTGGAGCGGCTCTGGTGCGTTAAGGAGTCTATTAGTGGAGCAAGATACGCTTCAATGGGGCCTGGGAGACTTCATCTATATGAGCTGAGCGGCTGAGTCAGTGCACTGAAAAACTTAGTAGTAGGTACGGATGATACTTCTGTAGTAGATTCCCCTCGGTCAACAACTTAATAGATACTGACACTACTTCATAGTCAGTACAGATCCTGTGAACTTAGTGAAGAATGTTTAGTACTCATAATTCATAATTCATAGTAGACACTGAATGATTTACAGTGGCTACCAAATAATTCTTAGTAGATATTAAATATTTTTAGTAAATACTGAGATAGTAGATACTGAATTTATAATAATTGCCAAATAGTTTATGGAAGATATTAAATAATGTTAGTAGGTATTGGACATATTATAGTAGATATTTAAGAAATTTTAGTAACAAGAACAAGAACATTTATAGTAGACACTGAATACTTCATAGTAGATACTGAATAACTTATAGTAGATACGGAATACTTCATAGTAGATACAGAATAACTTAGTAGATACTGAATGATGTATAGTAGATACTGAATGATGTACAGTAGATACTGAATACTTCATAGTAGATACCGAATACTTCATAGTAGATACTGAATACTTCTTAGTAGATACTGAATAACTTATAGTAGATACTGAATAACTGATAGTAGATACTGAATAACTGATAGTAGATACTGAATAACTTATAGTAGATACTGAAATAACTGATAGTAGATACTGAATAATGTATAGTAGATACTGAATAACTTATAGTAGATAATGAATAATGTATAGTAGATACTGAATAACTTATAGTAGATAATGAATAATGTATAGTAGATACTGAATAACTTATAGTAGATCATGAATAATGTATAGTAGATACTGAATAACTGATAGTATTTACTGAATAACTTATAGTAGATACTGAATAACTGATAGTATTTACTGAATAACTTATAGTAGATACTGAATAACTTATAGTAGATACTGAATAACTTATAGTAGATAATGAATAATGTACAGTAGATACTGAATAATGTATAATAGATATAGAATAATTTAAAGTAGATACTGAATAATTTATAGTAGATACTAAAAAATGTGTAGTATTTACTGAATAACAGATACTAAGTCATTTAAAGTAGATACTGAATTATGTATAGTAGATACTGAATAATTTATAGTATACTGAATAACTTATAGTAGATACTGAATACTGAATCCAGTAGATTCAGAATAAGTTACATTTTCAGAATAGTTAAAATATATTTAGTAGTAGATCCTAAATAATTTAGTGTTTGTAAAATAAAAAAAAATAATAAAAAGGAGATGTTACATTATTTTAGTAAGTACTGTACAAATGATAGCAGATACTGAATAATTTATAGCAGTTCCCAAATAATTAATAGTAGATTGTGAGTATGTTTTTAGTAGATACTGAACATAATATTGTACATACTTAATATAGTGGTTGCCAGATACTAAACTATTTTAATAGATACTGAGAAAATGATGATACTGCATAATGTAAAGTGCATACTGAATACCTGGGGGCATTTAAGTAGCCTTTAAGTTGGCAATATTAATACTTAATAGCAGTATTAGTAGTATTATAGAGCAGTAGACCATGTTTTCTATTCTCTCTGACCGTAAAACAAGCAGAAAAGGACAGAGATGCAGACTCAAACCTGTTTATAGACAATATAAACGTTATTAATTACGTAATGTAAAACGTTTAATAGCTTGGGTCTGGCTCCTGAATCCAGAGTGCGAAAGATTTTATCACTGGCATGTTTAATAGCAGGATGAACAGCACCACTAGCCCTTTAAAAGGGCAGAGTGCCCAAAACTGTGACCACATCTGCTCAAGTGTCCATCCCAGCCTAGCTGTCTGAGGGTCTTCTGGGGCCAACGAAATAGAATCCTCCTTAAAATTCAGCACAAGTAATAGAAAGTAAATAAAGAGAGAAAGAAAAGAAAATAACTGGGAGGAAAGGTGACGGGAAACAGACTTCCTATAGCCTCTTCCCCGTTTCTACAGCTGTGGGTCTAAATGGAAATGTCTTACTCAAGTTCACATAATATGTTAATAATTGTACTGTTACTTTGGTACAAACCATGTCAACTGACTTTCACATGCACCATGTACATGGATACAGTTGCTATGTTGGGCAAGCTTTTTCAGAACACCGGCTAAAATCCCATTGAGAGCTTTTGAGCAGTGCAACGATCTAAGCATTGGCCAAATCATCGAGAGTTTGATTGTCAGCGATGCCACAGCCATATGTAAACAGCAGTCCAAGAGACCATATCACTGCTCTTACCACTCGGCATACTAGCCAACATCACATCCCACATCACATCAGCATCTGCTGAAATGAAATCAATAAAGTGCAAAAAGTAGAATGCAAAAACACCAGCGGACTCCCCAGAACACGCTGAGCAAAACACCAGTGGACTCCCCAGAACACGCTGAGCAAAACACCAGTGGACTCCCCAGAACACGCTGAGCAAAACACCAGTGGACTCCCCAGAACACGCTGAGCAAACACCAGTGGACTCCCCAGAACACACTACACAAAACACCAGTGGACTCCCCAGAACACGCTACACAAAACACCAGTGGACTCCCAGAACATGCTGAGTAAACACCAGTGGACTCCCAGCACATGCTACACAAAACACCAGTGGACTCCCCAGAACACGCTGAGCAAAACACCAGTGGACTTCTCAGAACATGCTGAGCAAACACCAGTGGACTTCTCAGAACATGCTGAGCAAACACCAGTGGACTCCCAGAACATGCTGAGCAAAACACCAGTGGACTCCCAGAACATGCTGAGCAAAACACCAGTGGACTCCCAGAACATGCTGAGCAAAACACCAGTGGACTCCCAGAACATGCTGAGCAAAACACCAGTGGACTCCCAGAACATGCTGAGCAAAACACCAGTGGACTCCCAGAACATGCTGAGCAAAACACCAGTGGACTCCCAGAACATGCTGAGCAAACACCAGCGGACTCCCCAGAACACGCTGAGCAAACACCAGCGGACTCTTCAGAACACGCTGAGCAAACACCAGTGGACTCCCCAGAACATTCTGAGCAAACACCAGTGGACTCCCAGAACACGCTGAGCAAACACCAGTGGACTCCCAGAACATGCTGAGCAAACACCAGTGGACTCCCAGAACACGCTACACAAAACACCAGCGGACTCCCCAGAACACACTACACAAAACACCAGCGGACTCCCAGAACACGCTGAGCAAAACACCAGTGGACTCCCAGAACACACTACACAAAACACCAGTGGACTCCCCAGAACACACTACACAAAACACCAGTGGACTCCCAGAACACACTACACAAAACACCAGTGGACTCCCCAGAACACGCTACACAAAACACCAGTGGACTCCCCAGAACATGCTGAGTAAACACCAGTGGACTCCCTAGAATACGCTACACAAAACACCAGTGGACTCCCAGAACACTCTACACAAAACACCAGTGGACTCCCAGAACACGCTACACAAAACACCAGTGGACTCCCAGAACATGCTGAGCAAAACACCAGTGGACGCTCCAGAACAGGCTACACAAAACACCAGTGGACTCCCAGAACACGCTGAGCAAACACCAGTGGACTCCCAGAACACGCTGAGCAAACACCAGTGGACTCCCAGAACACGCTGAGCAAACACCAGTGGACTCCCAGAACACGCTGAGCAAACACCAGTGGACTCCCAGAACACGCTGAGCAAACACCAGTGGACTCCCAGAACACGCTGAGCAAACACCAGTGGACTCCCAGAACACGCTGTAAGCTTTTGCACAGCACTGTAAGCATTCGTAGAGAAATCTGGGGGGGAACACAAACACTCTTAATATTCATTACTGTCAGTCATTATTCATATATTTATTCATTTTTTACATAAAACAAAAGCTGACAATTCCACCTATCTTGAGAAAGAGCCACATGACCATGACCATGACCATGCATATGCTACAACCGATGAGCTGGCAGTTGTTTCGCCAGCAGGTTTATCTGCTTCAGGACGGTGCCTTTCCAAATCCATATCCCAAATCTGCAGCATGCTGGAGCTTCTGAAGCTCCCTGAAGACAGCATGTGATTGGTCAGAAGTGTCAGGCAATACTGTAGTGCTGAGTCCTCCAGGCCACGGCTTAAGGACATCGCTCCGTTCTTCAGGCGTAGAGACATGAACGCGCATCCGGAAGCACTTCAAGAATACTACATTACTGCATACATATCTTTGGCATTAGATCCAGATACTTTGTATCCAGTTTTTGCACACATCAGCAAACATTATAAATATGCTAATGACATGTTTAGCCCGGTCTGACCATCCCACCAATACTCTTAGTGCTCCAAAACAACAATACGGTTCATGATGGTCAAACGAGACTAAGAGACTAAAAAAAAAAGAAAAAAAAAAGGCTCAACTGGCCGACACATTTATTACGTCTTTGGAAAGAAAATAAAACTTGATTGATGTATAAAGAAACCTCAATTCAACATAATTCAGTCATTCACTGGATTCAGGACGCAATTTCCAGATCACAGGTTTTCCAGTTCTACTTGGGGCTGAGCATCGTGTGTTTTACTGGTACCTCGAATTCGATGATAGCTAATACTGTTGCTGCATGAACGCGTTTAAAACAATGTAGGACAGAACTCACATTGCTTACGCCATGGCCTTCAAATGGTGAGGATGAATCGAGAAGATAAAAAAAACTGGATAATAAGAAAGTCTGAGAGTCTTTTTAGCTGAATTTGATCTTCTGGGAGTTAGAAAGAAAAGAAGCAGAAGGGCTCTCGGGAAACCGAAGCGAGCAAGTTGGAATAAATAGGGATAATCTGACAGAAAGGTCAGAACTCGCGACCTTGAGCTGGTTGAGGTCCCAGCTGAAGGCTATAAACAGATACACTACTTTTACCAAAAGTTCTGATCATCAGACACACCTGATCATCAGACCTATATGACCTGGCTGGGCATCTCAATCCAAAGCCAGGGGCACTAATAGGAAGTCGCCCCCTTCTTTATAGCTGCAACAGCCTCCACTTTTCAAAAGCTTTCCAGAAGATTTTGGAGAATTTTGAGTCTTTGTTCCCAGTCAGTCATAAGAGCATTTATGGGGTCATGCATAAGAGCGCCTGGCTCGCAACTGATTTTCCAGTTCATTCCAGAGGTGTTCAACAGGTCAAAGCTCTGTTATGGATCTAGAATTATACCACTCCAGCTGACGCTTGGCATTGGGCATAGTGACCTCAGGCTTGTTTACAGCTGCTTTCTATATGCTTCAGCACTTTTTAGCACCGCTCTGTGAGTTTGCCTGGTTTACCACTTCGGGCCCGGCTGTTGTTGCCTCCATTTCACAGTAATAGCACTTACGGTTGACCAGGGCAGATGTAGAACAGGGCAGAGATTCAATAAACTGACCTGTGGGCAAAGGTAGCTGCGATATCATATAGATAGATAGATAGATAGATATGATTATAAGAAAAGCTTAGCTACTTAACTGTTACTGATGCATACTGGCTGAAAACCTTTCTGAGGTATGTTTGGTTGTGGATGGTAGTGTTACCTTTTTCTAACTTACATTAAGCTACATAAAGGCCTTGAAGAACTGACATTCTGCAAGTCTTGTTAAAAGTACTGAAACATCAGTAGTACATCAGCCCCAGTCGATCCTGTTATGGTATTTGTGAATTGTTCTTTTGAATACTTCATATTAACTACATTAATTTCCTTCAGGTGGATTTAAGGTAATCCTGTAATTAGGGCTGATGAATACTGTATATCAGTCAGAAACAACGCTTGGCTTAACAAAAATAAGCTAATAAAAGGGTTTTTTTTGTTCTTTTTTTTTTGCAACTTTGCTGTGATTCGATAAGGCAAAAGCTTAAATGGTTGTCCACTGGGAAACCAAGTATAACTCACTCTTTTCTTACATGGATCAATAGCAACACAGAGTGAACTGGAAAATCTGAATGCAAATTAAACCTAATTTTTAGAAAATAACATGTCATGACAAAGAAAGCTGTTTTAACGCAGAGAACGAATAAAAAAGTCAATGACATAAACCAAAGCTAATAAGATTACGCCGCCACCAGTGATACAATATTCCGCGCTGATTAAAATCGTGATCCGTAATTCTGTTATTTAACTGAAGATGAGACATTGAGAACTCACAATCATATCAGTGAATAAAGCACTGTCTACCCAAAACCGGACAACTGAAATCTGAGTGATTTGAAGGTATGGAGTTAGAATTGTTCAGAGTGGTGGTGATGGGAACCTCTAAAAACTCCCTCACTAAGTTATTACGTGAAATGGTTATGAATAAGCTGCCTGGTTTCTTGTTTTATGATGCAATTCTGGTGTAAAAAAAAAAAAAAAAGAAAATTTTTTAAAACCCCATTCATGTGAAACAGTCCACCACCCGAAAACATCATCGACCATCATATATAAAACATCACACGTGTGGGTTCACTGGTGGTCTTAGGTAGTAAATAAAATGGCTATATGGGTGTTGTAGACATGGTGACCCTGGGTTCCCATCACCACCACTGTAAAGAAATCTAAGTCTCTACAATCAACCACTTACACCAAATCACTCATTAACGACTGAATTGAACTGTGAAGTCATTCTTAAAAAATCCCCCTTTAAATTGGTACCATCATCAAAACGTTCATATGGGTCCAGTCCTACTTCGAATATCTGAGAACCGATGTTCTGCTGTTACCTGTCTCCTTTCCTATTCTATCTAGTGAGTTTTTTTCTCGATCCTTTGACCTGCTTGCTGCAGGTTCAGGCCTGGATCTCTCTAAACCGTCTATGTGACCATATCTACTGTGAAAAAGAAAACAAAAAAAAGAAAGAAACAAAACATAACATTGAGGTTTGAGGTGCTGTTGCATCCTTTCTACGAAACGTGCGGCTTGCTGAATTAAGACTGCAATGATGAATGTCCATAGAAACCCACAGAGCATAGAAATACAGACCGTCAGTCATCCAAAGGTACAAAACCAAAACTATTTCTGAGAAGAGACGTCACCCCACAAAGCCGATAGTGTAGAAAAAAGTAAACACTGGTATCTTCAGGTACTTTCAGAGAGAAGCGCTTTGACAAAGAGGCAGACGATGCATGGCGGGGTACCATTAACGTTCCAGAACATTTCACAAGGCCAGTTTGAGAGTAAATGTACATGATTTGTAGATAGAGTATACAATATAAACAATTAAAAAAAAGGAAAAACAAAAACAAAAAAAAAAACCCAATAGAACGAAAAGAATCAAGTCTCAGATCGAAGTGAGAACAACACACATTTTAAAAATCCTTTCTGGTTAAAAAGTCTTAAAATCTTGTACCAAAATAAATAACTTAAAAAGAAAAAGCCTCCTTCGACAAAAAGAGAGAATAATACACAACGTCTGACAATCTGGAGCTGGACAGCCTTCCAGGCTCAGAGGAAAGAATACGAAGGCCGCCCTCTGGCTTTCCGGCAGTGTCAGGGGCGGGGGAGGTGGGCAAGGTGACCACGCACTGGTCTAGACGGAATCTCCAACGAAGGCCGGCGAGATTGTAAAATCGATAAACGCGCTGAAAATAATCTTTGATATCTACACAGTGAATACATTCAGGCTGTAGAGGAGGGGCCGTCTCCTCAGAGAGAGGTACGTTTGGCACAATCAGTCGAGTTTATCCTGCAGCGTTCCAGTCCGCCGCCTTTGCTGTCTTCGACAGTGTCCGTTAGTGTTGGGATCGTTGGGGAGGATGAAGTTTGGAACAGAGATCGGTTGTCTCCTGAGACATTCAAGGATACCTTAAATCCTCTGGAGTGCCCCGCTCAGAGGAAGCTTGTCGGTCTGAAGGCACATGTGCTTTTCCACCGAGGGCGTCTGCAGCTGAACACCTCAGTGTCCTCTGGTCCTTGGCCTGGGTTTCCCAGCATCCTCGGGTTTGGTCGCTCTCTGGGAAAGGCACCCAACATTCGGAGACTCAAATTCCCTTCGTCAAGTCCGTGATGATCTTGGCCTTCACCAGCTTCTTTAGAAACTCCTTCTCCTTCGCGATGTTGTGAGTCCACGACTGTGGGATAAGAGCAGAGAGAACAGTTAACGTCCATGTCATGAAATCATAACCAAGCTTTTGCTGTTATGGAATTTAAAAGGCGCTATTAGAAATCTCACAAGTGCAGGTTCAAGATTTCATGTAAGGACCGGTTGACCAATGATCCATTCTGTGCTGACTTAAAACTCACTGCACTCAGTTTTGCTGGCTCATTCATGATTAAAGGTCTAAACTCCGTTTCTGGGAACGTTCGGACATTTTGTGTGGTGGCTCACCACTTGGTGCCGAGAGAGAGATCATAAGTATCAGATGGTCAGACTGACAGTGGGAATGCATGTTGTGGTCAGATGAGCCCATGTTTCAGCTTGTCCTTGGGAAAAATGAACACGCCAAAGTTCTCCATGCCAAAGACCAAAGGGACCCTCTAGACTCCTATCAGTCAGGGCTGTAAAAGCCAACAACTGTCATGGTAATGGGAGGCATCGGTGCCCGTGACAGGGGTGACTTGCCTATGTGTGAAAGTACCACTGAGGCAGAGGTGTACACTGGGAATTTAGAGACACATGCTGCCATCATGACAACACCATTTTCCTGGAAGTCAATGGCTACTTCAGCAGGACATGGCCAGTCCTCATTCTGCATGTGGCACAACAGTCACCCTTCGTAGGTAGAGGGTGTTTGTGCTTGACTGGCCTGCAGTCCAGGTCCATCTCCTCCATTTCCTACATGGGTTTATATTCACAAAATACTCTTAAGCTGGTCAGTGATAACTTTGGATATTGGGGACGATAGATTCCATGTCCATTTGCCTCAGGAACCGGCTGAAATGTGAATTCATATAACCATATAAGTTGGTTAGTCAAAACATTAACACTCATCTATTTGTATTTTTTCAGTTAAACAAAAGTTAACGAGAATTAATACATCACAGATTATTTTATTTATTGTATTGTACAAAATGTCCCAACTTCTCCCAGCCTTTAAAAAAAAAGGAAAAGTTTTTAAAGTAATTTCTTTGTTTTGTTTTGTTTTTTTTGCTCAATTTCACCAATTTTAAAGATTTTTTGGTCCCGATTTAAAAAGTAGTGCATTCTGTTATAGCTACAGTACAGTGCAGAGAATGACCATTCTTTTTTTGACCGTCCCTTTTTTTCCAGTATCAGAAAATAAAAAAACAATGGCTACTTTTTTAACTTGACCCTAGATGAAGGCTTTTGGGGCATATTAAGCCCAATTTGACACAAATGTTTTGAGATACTAAGTCATTAAGTCAACCATTGCAGAAAACAAGTGACTATTAAATAACCAGCAAGTCAAAAAAGTATTTTCCTAAAGAAGACAAAATCAAACTTAACATTAACCATCAACTTCAACGTTTCATGTCAAAAACCACTTTCAAATTTAAACTTTTTATCTGGTAACTGAAGGAAATGTTTCTATTGCTGCTATATCACTGTAGAGTCTTAACTGAATCTACTTGAGCCTGGAGAGAAGCGGGAGTACAGCATTATGGGCTCCTGCAAAAACTATCGAAACCGCTTCTTCTCGGGTCAGGGCATCTCCCACTAATCACAACAAGACCACAGAAACCAGCATGTCTGACCTATACAGTTTTTCTCCTTTGTGATTTTCAGGAAATAAGCCAACTGCAGTGCAATAAGGACATGCTTCCTGTTAGCATGTATGGACTTTCAGTTGGGTTTTAGCCGCTAAGCCCCAAAGCACTGGAGCTTGGGACCTGGAGCTCAATCGTTGAAACCAGAGCTTTGGGTTCCTGTGAGGTTTCTGAGGCTGTGTGGGAGGGAATGGAGGGATGGAGGGATGCACAGCTGCCTCTCTTTCTTTGCCTCTTGCTGGAGGTCCTGGTCCAAAGTCCCTGGGCTGTCTGCCGGCCTGTTTGAAGGATGGCAACCGCACGGCGAGGACGAGGTCCAGGAGTAAGGTTTCAGGAGGAAAGAAAAGGCTAGAATGGAGGGAAGGGTCTGAATCTCTTCAGGCTTGGGGAGCGGACAGGGAGAAGGAGAACAAGGCCGGAAACAATCCCTCTTCCTTATGGTCCTTATAGGTCTATAGTTAAGAGAAACAGTTCTGTGTTTGAGAATCCGGGAGCAACCGCTGCATCTGCTGCTCTCCGTGAGTCACTTCATAAACAAGAACTACTTAAACAACTGAGGACCATAACAAACGGCCCGAAAAATGTGAGGAAGGCGCACTTCTGTTATTCTCGGGTTACTCACACAGTGTATAGCTGGATGCAGCGAAAGTCAATTGCGATTCAACAAGCTAGCTTGCAACCTGCGTCATGAACCTGCTGACCAATCAATCCACACGTCAGGAAAATTCCAAGTTCGCTTGCGAAAGGTTTACTTATGTGACCAGGAATGTCGGAAGTGTTGCAGGGCTGTTTAACTGGACTACTACAGCGATTTATTGCATTAACAACAGAGATCAGAAGCAAGATAATAACCTAGACTCTCAAACTCCTTACTCAAAACAATGACTTTCTTTCAATTTTGAAAAAAAAAAAAAAATCCAGAATACCAAAAAATGCCTTTCTCTAAACATCTTGGAGATGCTAATTCAATATACTGAGAAATACAGACCCTATATAGAGAAATTAAGTGATTATTTTGAGATATTAAGTGAGTATTTTTTTAGGAAACTGTAAAATGCAACTACAGCAACTAGGAATATACGTTACCGGCATTTAAAAAAAATATATCATTAATAATTCACTGCATTAACAATAGAAATCATAACTGAGATAATAACCTCCTCTCTCAAACTAAGACTTTTGAGAAACAGAATTTCAAAAAAATAACTAACTATAGACTGAACATCAATATACAATATCCAAAACATTACCAGTGCTAAAGGAGACCCTCTACCTGCACAGTGAGACTGTAAAATCTCATTATGTAAATAGACCAGCACTGTGTAAAGGTCTAGGCACAGTACTTAAACAACGGCAGTCAGTGATTTCTACAAATACATCACAAGGTAAAGTACCACAACATGCTGCAAGTTTGTTTAAAGAACAATGTTCAGGTCCAGATGTCTCCATGATGCCTCCAACCAACACAGCGTTGTTCAATTCTATACGCAGCACAGATCTGACATGACTTGATATATATATATATATATATATACGTAATATAATACTGTAATACACACACATATATATATATATATATATATATATATATATATATATATATATATATATATATATATATATATATATATATACACCCACACACACACACACACACACACACACACACACACACACACACACACACACACACATATATATATATATATATATATATATATATATATATATATATATATATATATATATATATATATATATATATATATATTAATTTTTTTAATTTTAGGGCTCATTTTATCAGGTTACTTACCATTTCAGTTAATACACTTTTTTTCAAGTTCTAAAATATATACTTGTTGTCAAAATAATATATAATAATCAATAATAATAATAACTAATCTCTAATGACTTTCTAATGGTGAGGAACTGCATCAGAGTTCAGCAACAGGCTACTACTACTTGATGAGGGTGGGGTTTATATTATGAATTTGTGCTTCATTTATTTTCCAAACCTGCGGTAGCTGTATACTGGTGATGCTGCATGTTCATCGCAGCAAGCTGTACTGCATTCTCACATCCTTCACACCAACTGTTGTTCGTATTTGGAGGTCTGTTAATAAAATGCTTGTTTTGAGCCCTAAAGCAAATCAAATAACATAATGATGTCCCACCCTTGGCAGACATTAGTGTTTTTTTTTTTTTCCATTCTAGACTCCCATCTTAGGTGCTCTTCAGTGCTAAGTCAACATCAGTTTAGTTACTACTCTAAATATCAACAATTGGACTGGTTGCTGCTTACTGCATAAAAAAAAACTGGCGTATTTGAATAAAGTTTGTTCTCTTAGCATGAGAGGGCAGAATAAGAGCGTACGCCACACGTTAAATGAGTCAAGTATATGGGCTACAGTTCATGATACCAATTTGATAATCACCTAACAGTCTGTTAACAAATAGCAAATGATTAACGTGTGCATTATTCCGGGCTACCGCTTGAGTTATTACCCGTTTCCGTATTTACTTACTGACAAATGCAATGAGTAGCACGATATATCTCTGTATATATACACAGCGATCAGTCATAACATTAAAACTACCGCCTTGTTTCTACACCCATTCTCCATTACATCAGCTCCACTAACCATATAGATCCTCTTTGTAGTTATACAGTTACAGACTGTGGTCAGGACACCCACAGGACCACCACAGAGCAGGTATTATGTGGGTATGTGGGTGGTGGTGGTGTGTTAGTGTGTGTGGTGCTGGTGTGAGTGGATCAGACACAGCAGTGCTGCTGGAGTGTTTAGACACTGTGTCCACTCACTGTCCACTCTATTAGACACTCCTACCTTGCTGGTCCACCTTGTAGATGTACAGTCAGAGATGATAGCTCATCTGCTGCTGCACAGTGCAGTGTTGGTCATCCTCTAATCTTTCATCATTGGTCACAGTACGCTGCCCACAGGACACGGCCCCTAGGCCGCTGCCCACAGGACGCTGCTGTCTGGACAGTTTTGGTTGGTGGATAATTCTCAAGCCAGCAGTGACACTGAGGTGTTCAGCAGTACTGCTGTGTCTGATTCACTCACACCAGCACAACACACACTAACACACCACCACCACATCAGTGTCACTGCAGTGCTGAGAATGATCCACCGCCAAATAATACCTCCTCTCTGGTGGTCCTGTGGGGGTCCTGACAGGGTAATACAGTACACAGAGAAACAGATGGACTACAGTCTGTAACTGTAGAGCTAAATGGCAACTGGAGCTGATATACTGGAGAAGGGGTGCAGAAACAAGGAGACGGTTTTACTGTTATGGCTGATCAGTGTATGTTTAAAATAATAACCATCTTTCAGTTCATACATGCACCGTTATCTAATCTGGCATGTTCTGTTTGTTGCAGCGCTGTGCATGACGTTAGTGTTTACGTTGCCTGAAATCAGGACCTCCATCTCAAAACACCTTCCAGCTTCCTGGCGTCCGTCTTCCACGAGCAAGCAGAAGCCATCGGAGCATTAGCTACCACATTCTGAGGTTTATGAGAGTCATTTAAAGCCACGGCAAATACGAGCAGAAAGGAATTTTATGACATAGACCAAAAAAAAAAGGTCATCTTCATCAAGCCCAGCCTGACAAAAACACAGGAGCAAACACAGGATGACAGAGGGTATTCCACTAATTAGACTGCAGCTGCAATCTCCCATTTATTGAACAGTTAAACAGGACAAGAAGAAGGTCGGATAAAGGTCCGCACGCTGAGCTCATAGTTCGAGATCAAGCCTGAACCTCCATTTAAATAATGTTAATTACATGCAGGATCCACAACAGATGCAGCGTGAACTGTGTAGCCTTAATATTTAAAGGAAGGTCGAACGAACGAACGAAAAAAAGAAGGAAAGAAAGAAGGAAGGAAAGAAAAAGATGTACCTCTTTGATGGCAGACATTTTGACTGCCTCGTAGTAGTGCAATGGTGCATGGGGGGTGTTCATGTCATAGCCAAATCCAGCAACGGCGACCTCATCACAATTATGAAGAGCCATTGTTATGGCGACCGTGCCCAGGGTTGGAATGTTCTGTGGAAAGAAGAATGATTTCAGTCGTCCGTAGGATCGTATACCATGTTGGAGTATCAGGTCATTACAGTGTCTTTGCTATCCCTTGAGTTGTGTCATTACAATATCGCAGACCACCATACAGACCTGCTACATTATTCCCCTTACCCTGAATGCAGAGGCATGGCTCGGTTTGGGTTGACTGGGTTGAGTATACTTAGCCTAATAATTAATATGGTCTGTAGCGCATGATAATGTGTGCAAAATGCAGTTTATTTAGTCTATGCAGATTAATAGGATCAAGTACAGCATGCTTTCGCTCACGTCCTTCTATTCCTATAAGTCATCTGCAGATTTTCTTCGCGAACAGACTGATATTTCACTCTGAAGACCAAAAATAAAAAACCTGATTTCATTATAGGTTGTGCAGAAGTCACATAATTCACTCCTATAGTATTTGAAGCGTACTAGCAACTAGCCTAGCCTGGCTAAAGTACAGCCCCCACATGGCAGGGGTAGTTTAACGTGCTTACCGACTGAGCCTACCACAGTAAACAATGAGAGAGCTCCATATGCCCTTATATACATTCACTACATGCCACTTTCTGGAAGTGTTAATGCACAGACCCAAGACTAATAAACTAGCTTTTCTTTTTTTTTTGAACAATGATATCTTTTATTACTAAGATGAAAATAATCTTTTCACGTTCCACAGTATCATACTACACATTAAGTCATAAATAGCATTTCAGTACAACCAAATGAACAAGTGAACATAAACAACAAGAACGTCTTGGCAGGCGGAGATCTTAGAAAACTAATTCTTAACAGCTTGGGGAGATTAAAGAAGATGAAAAGAGGAGAAAAAAAAAAGAAACCCATATTAGCATAATTTATATAGTTACCTGCATACATTCATTTATGCATTCATACACATGTACACGTATCCACCTGTCTGCCCACGCTTAAACACATGTATACATATGCACAAATACTCAATTTAGCAGGCTATAATGTCAGATCCAGGTATGCTATCAATGGTTTCCACCTTTTCTTAAATAAATCAGTGGTTAGGTTTAACTTTGCCATTATTTGCTCCATAGGATAAACCTTCACCAATCTTTCTTTCCATTCTTCCACCGTGGGGGGTGAAGGTTTACACCAATGTACAGTAATCATTTTACTTGCTACCAAAACCATGATTCCAAGCAGATACAATATTTCCCCGCTTGACAACTCGCTTGGGGGCACTCCCAGGACAAAGACAAGGGGGTTCCATATAAACTAGCTTTTTAATCGTACTAAAATGTGCTCTTCCGCTCAGGTTAGGATACATTTGTTGGGTCAGAAAGCCTGTATGGTTCAAACAATACAGGATTACATTGTATGAATAGTGTTTTGCATCAACAGCAAGGTGCAATAAATGATTTCTGCCATATCTGTCTGTTCGGGATCTGTAAAAAGGCAATAGACAAAGTGGCTAAGACCAAACCACACAACACTCTCACAGTCAATCAGCAACACAGGACAGTCTTAAATTAAACTTGAACTGATCGTATTGTCAAGAAGGAGAGATGGCCGAGAAACCATTAAGGAGAAGGTCTGAAGAACATGGACTAAGAATGAAGATCAGGCAACAGTGCTCTGACCTCAAAAAAAAAATTCTCATTTTTGCATTCCACCTTAAATGCTGCAGCAGTTCCACTCTAGTGACGGTGGCATCTAAACGCAACAGCTGCACCATCTAAGGTGGAACATAGGTCAGTATTGTTCTGCACCGTCTGCTGATGTTTGTGATAGCAGCCGGTTAGCATCGCCGCAACAGTCTGCCAACCCACAATCTTGCTAACGTTAGTTACGTCACCCGCCGCTTCATTGTTTTCCCGAAGGTTATATAATGGTATTTGTTCGTACCACAGATGAAAGCTTTCGCAAAGGGGTTTATGGCCATGGAAGTCTAAAAAAACAGCCGGCAAGTCTAGGGTTGTTCGCCTTGGGAATGCATATCCATGAATGGGTCCACAGAGAGGCTAGGGGAATGAGAGATATGCCAAATGTCTGTATACACAGGTTAGAAATGAGAGCGCTCTCGTAAGACATGGTTCTTGTTCGTTACGTGAAAGTAATGACTGGAGGCGGGGATGGGGGGTGTGTGGGGGGCTAGAGGACGAGGGGTAGTGTAACATCATTTACAAAGGAGGCCTTAGACTTCAAAAAATGTGAAAACTGCTGCATTATACTATACAATGGCAGCAATCATGGTAACGGTTGTAATGACGCTAATGGCTACGTTAGCCTCGTAGCTCCATCGCAAACAGAGTAAGCAAACATCAAACTCCAAACATGTCTTAGCTGATTGACTGTATTTGGGGAAAGCTGGAAGTTGTCAATTCGATTTCTGGACAAACTATTCCTGAAAGAATAAATGATCACACCATGACTGTTTGATCGGATTTAAACCAAGACAACAAGGGTGCAACGTAAAAAGCGCTTCAGCAGGCCCCCCGGGACCACCGAGGAATGGACATGTAAGCCAAAAGACATGCAACAAAGCGAGCAAAGTTTGCTGTACGCTGTTTAGAGCTGATCAGCCCCACCACGTCTCCGGTCTTTCTAAACAGTCGTTCTTTTCCAGGACCCGGCTGGCTCAGCGTTGCTGGCTTCGTTCAGGCCAGCAGTTGTTAACTCGTCTTGAGCTGCGTGTGATTAACAATTAGCTTAAACAGCCCCCCCACCCCGTGACACGCCAATTTCAGCAGGCGGACCCCCACTTCCTCATCTCCCAGGGGTGGGGAACCATTCGAAATCATTAGCTGGCCGCAGCCCGGGGTACGACTCGCACACACACGCAGGCATGCACTGGAACACACATGCTCTCGCACGCACGGTTAAAGGAGGGTGGGGGGTGGCTGCTGAGGTGGAGGGGGTCCGGGCAGCGTGCCCACCCCCAGCAGGTGAGCGTTAGGAGGACTCAAAAGGGGAAGGATGTGTCAAAGTGTATCCCGCCTTGATCAGTACCGTATGGGACAGCTTCCCTCCTGAGCTGCCCTCCTACCCACAACGCCCCCGGGGGCCTGGGGGGTGGCCCCCACGTGCTCAGCACATGTTTTTTCGCAGTTCAAAGAGGGTGGTGGTCTTCAGGAGGTGGCCAGCCTCAAATCGACTCCAACCCTGTCTCTACGCATTCCGCGAGGGGCTGGCTGACAGCTTTATCAAGCCAAGCTCGGCCTGCTTCAAGACGCAAACCAGGTGAGCCTTCAGGAATGGAAGCAAATGCTCACACAGACGCTGTTCTTACTTTCCAGAGTAATTCTACAGTAATCACACGGGAAAATTCCTCGGAGAGTTTTAGTATCGAGTATCTGCTGACAAGTTCAAATTTAATCAGGATTTTGTAAATTACACAGTTACATAGTGCAAGTTCAATAAGGTGAACTGAATGCAACTTATGCAAGACAGACTGCCAGCTACTAGCTTCATTTGTGGGCCCCCTAATGACCAATCGGCCAGCGGAATGAAAAATGTAGGCTATTATTATAAATATAATCAACTAAAATAGTTGAAATCATAATAGCATTAACATTTACATTTATGGCATTTAGCTGATGCTCTTTTCCAGAGCGACTTACAAGGTTAACCACATTACAGGTAGGCCAGTGTAGTGTTAGGAGTCTTGCCTAAGGACTCTTATTCTTGTAGCACAGCATAGTCACCCATACTGGGACCCCAGTCTCCCACGTGTGGTGGTGGCTACTTGGTGGGTAGCGGTGTTATCCGCTGAGCTACACCAACCACAGCTAAACTGAACTATGTATTTGTAAAACTCTACTTAAAAAAGGAATTGACATTTCAGAGTACAACTGAGACATTACCTGCAGCGCCCCCTAGTGGCTGTTCTACAGGTGGAATAGTAACTGTGTGCAACATGTTGCATGTGACTCTGCGTTGAGCTGCTAGTGAGCAATGAGATGTGAAATGAAAGAGGTGGAAACACCACTCACACTTCTCCACAAACAAATTCCCTGTCGAAGATGAAACTCCAGCTTGGAGTTTCATCTGTACAAATGACAGTACCAAAACTCTTTGGAAACAGCCAAACTGGGCCTCCGAAACAGGTGACAACTGCATTTCATGGATACTGTGAAAAGGGCTTTGGTGTGGTCCAACCAAACAGGTGTGAACGCTCCATCCAGGTCTTCATCAAACAACTGAACAGTGATTCTCCAAATAATATTCCAATCCTGGCTCACGCGCGAACTCAGATCCAGCTTCTTGCTGACGGCAGCATGTTTTTACGACAGTCTGCCCCAAACAGGGCTATTCAACACCACGGCATGCCCTCCTCGTCCTCTGACTGCAGTACTGACTGCATAATCTGCCTGTACATGATGTTCCTTGCAACACAAGCTGCTACTACAGAAGGCCAGACAAAACTTTGGCCAAGCATCTGACCAACTACTCAATAATAAATAAGCTGAGTTTGAGCCAGATTGTTAACTGTGTGAACTCTGACACGTGTATATACATATGCATGAACATCTATCTCTCTCTATATATATATTTCTCAATATAACATAGAGGTTTAATGATATAGATTTCAATTTAGTGATGCGTCTGTGAAGATCAAAAAGGTACCTTTTTGCTCTAATAACCAAATATCCAACCAGGATATGAATAACCACTTGGGTGGTGGATCATCCACAGCACTGCAGTGACATTGAATGCAGTGGTGGTGGTGGGGTGCGCTATTCTGGTGGATCAGAGACAGCAGTGTTGCTGGTTGGGTGGCCACACATCCGGTTTTAGGTCGGACAGTCAACTCTCAGTCCTCTGTCCAGCACGATACCTAGATGGACAGCTATACACGTCCTCTTTTCTGGACGAACTATTTAAAATGTTCACCTGCGAACTATATTATGCGTGCCATTGGCTCATGTCTATGTCAAAAGACATGCGTTGCATTTCATTGGTTTAAGAAGATCATGTGACACCGCTCAGCTACCCCACTAACCACAGGTCAGCCCTCTCACAGAAGTCATCCAATCCACCAATTAGGTGAGTAAAGCATCATTTATGTGTTATGTGGGTTATAATTTTAATTCTGCTGTAGTACCGTACCCGACACCACCAAACTTGATGTTCTCAAGTGACCACCATTGCTGATGAACGCCTCAGAGTCACTCATCAACCCCTCAGCAAACACACCGAGGTATAAAGATGAACTGCTAGTTCTGCTAGTGACTCATTTGGGGTACTTCTGTTGCTTTATAACCATGAGCAAAGTCCTGGTTTTCCCGTTTCCTGGATCTGAACGCACTCTTACCGCAAACCGTACTCTAATTTTATGTGCGGCTAATTTACACTGTTTTAACATAGACTGGCTAGCTTAGCTGCAGCCGAAGCGCTGGCGCAGTGGACAGGCAGTTAGGCCTTTGTTTAAAATAGCTCGGCAATGTAGTCATTTAGACTGCTTGTTAACGTCTGAAAATGAGGCTCCCCGCCGCAGGTTGTGGCTAATGTCTACGACAAGCAGACGGCAGCGGTAAAATAGCCTTAGCTAAGGATTGGAAAACTTTCAAATCAGACTGGACATCCCCAGTTCCTCTTTACTAAGGCTCGCGTTCGGCGCATGTCATCCTCACTTCTTTTATGACTATGCACTTAGGCTGCTACTCCTGGGCCCCCCGCAGACTACACAACATTTCTGAGCGAGGCATGTGTTTACGAATAGGGAAGGTATTCCGAAGGCGGCCAGAGCAGAGCAGTGGCAGAGATCACAACCAGATGACACGCTGCGATGGGCTTTTCCTGGATATTCATGATCCGTTTTACTAGCTGGGATCTAAAATTCTAAAGTACCCGTGATTAAGGACGGTTTCATCATGTTGTGAGGCCTGTTTCTTACGGCCGGTCCACACATGCTATCGCTGTGTGGCGCAGAACGTCTTGATTTTCATCACTGCACCCGTGTTAACAGGTCAGCGCTTTCACACAGGCTGGGCGAGCGAGGTGGTGAAGCGTCCCCAGTAAAATTTGGTGGTGGTTCCATCATGCTGTGGGGCTGTGTGGCCAGTACAGGGACTGGGAATCTTGTTCAAGTTGAGGGACGCATGGATTCCAATCAATATCAGCAGATTCTGGAGACCAATGTCCAGGAATCAGTGACAAAGCTGAAGCTGCGCTGGGGTTGGATCTTCCAACAAGACAACGACCCTAAACACTGCTCAAAATCTACTAATGCATTCATGCAGAGGAACAAGTACAACGTTCTGGAATGGCCATCTCAGTCCCCAGACCTGAATATTATTGAAAATCTGTGGTGTCACTTAAAGAGAGCTGTCCATGCTCGGAAACCATCAAACCTGAATGAACTAGAGATGTTTTGTAAAGAAGAATTGTCTAAAATACCTTCAGCCACAATCCAGACTCTCATTAGAAGCTATAGGAAGCGTTTAGAGGCTGTTATTTCTGCGAAAGGAGGATCTACTAAATATGGAGTTAAGGTTTTTTTATGGTGCCCAAATTTATGCTCCTGCCTAATTTTGTTTAGACAATTATTGAACACTTTCTGTAATTCATAAAAACTTCATTTCACTTCTCAAATGTTTGTCCCCTATATGATATATTTAACAGATTTTTTTTATCTAAACAACCAATGCTTTATAAAGGTAAATCAGGAAAATTAACAAGGTTGCCCAAACTTTCGCACATGCTATCGCTGTGTAGCGCGAAACGTCTTGATTTTCATCACGGCACTCGTGTTAACAGGTCAGCGATTTCACACAGTCTGGGCGAGCAAGGTGGTGGAGCATCCCCAGTGCTTTTTCGAACAGGCCAGGAGCTGAATACACTTAGATAAGCCACAAAAATCAATGAAAATAAAATAAGACAACATTCAGAATCTTAAAACATTACTCAATTCAGGAACGTCACCAGATGTAATGCTAGTGTTGCATACAGATGTCCTGTCCAGACTGACTGACTGTGTTGCATCATTTGCAAGTGAAGCATGCCTCAGAGTAGAGCTCGAAAGCAATCAGAGCAGTTGGAGAAGTTATAGAGGGGTCGCATCGCAAAGTTCCGGGAAGCAGGACGGCCTTATCTGCGCATTTCGTCCCATACCAGTTGTGCGGAGTACACTGTTGGTTAGGTGGACTGAAGCACTTTTGTCTTGGTGGAGACGACCAATCCGTCAAATCCGTGTGTGGAGGCACCATGGTCAGCACCAAGATGAACGGTTTGATGTCACATGGACAACACTATCTGGGATCATAAATATCCTTAGGCCCTCTCAATAGGTAGAAGGACCCTGTTAGCTGACCTAACAGAATTAGCAGTTAGCAGTGTTCCTCTCCAAGCATGCTGAGCTGTCCGGCGGCCAGTAATTTAAAAAGATGTAGTGTAGCGCCATATGTCTCAGGGGAAGCAACATGCTAGCTTTCTCTCTCCCAGCTTGGGAGATGCTAGCCTAGCTAGCCTAGCTAAGGGGTTGCAGCCTAGGGGTTGGACAATGAAACTGAAACACCTGTCATTTTAGTGTGGGAGGTCTCATGGCTAAATTGAAACAGCCTGGTGGCCAATCTTCATTAATTGCACATTGCACCAGTAAGAGCAGAGTGTGAAGGTTCAGTTAGCAGGTAAGAGCACAGTTCTGCTCAAAATACTGCAATGCACACAACATTATGGGAGACATACCAGAGTTCAAAAGAGGACAGATTGTTGGTGCACGTCTTGCTGGCGCATCTGTGACCAAGACAGCAAGTCTTTGTGATGTGTCAAGAGCCACGGTATCCAGGGTAATGTCAGCATACAACCAAGAAGGACGAACCTCCACCAGCATCACGTAGTGACCTGGCCACTATCCTGCAAGAAGAATGGCTTAAACTCCCTCTGACCACTGTGCAGGACACAGTATATGTCATTCCCAAGACCAACTGAGGCTGTATTGGCCGCAAAAGGAGGCCCTACACCATACTAATAAATGATTGTGGTCTAAAACCAGGTGTTTCAGTTTCATTGTCCAACCCCTGTATATATATATATATTCCTAGTCCTTCATCAGCTGCAAAACTATAGATATAAAAATGCTAATTTTACATACTTTTTGTTTTATAGTCTACATTCAGTGACCCAGTGTGTTTAATTTTGGCTTATGAGCAAATGTGACTGGTCAAATTAGACCTCTGACGGATCTGAGGGAACCAGAGTGGTAGAATGATCACTTTCCTCAAAGATCTATTCAGTTTTGAATATGCTTCACAGTGCTTGACTGCTCTATAAATGCTGTGCCCTGTCTGGGTGGCACTGCCGATGTGCCCTGCTGCTGTGAATGCTCGGTTAACATTTTGTTTTTTCACTAAACTGAAAACCAAGATGTCCCGCACTGCTTGCACCCCCGTACGTGTGAATGGCGCTCCAGCCTTTTTGTGAGAAAAACCTTAACATGCTTTCTCGTGTTGATGCTTGACCCTTAAGATCTTGAGGCACAAAGCGTAAAATAAAACAGGCCGGCCTGCTTTTGACACAGCGTGGGGTTTAATCTGTCCCCATCCTGAGGATTAGCCCTGCTTTCGCTGACCTATGGTCACCTCTATGGTAATTACAGTCCATTTGAGGAAACACGTGCCCAAGACTTCCTGTGACCCCTATTTCCACAAAATTGCCTTCAAGGAACAGCCCGCCATTTCGAGAAGCCTGAGCACACCCTGTTGGGCCCTCAACAGCGCTACCAGTTCCAGCGAGGTCAAGTTCTCTTGAGACGTACAACATGAAGAACGCGTTCATCTGCGAAAACATATAGAGGCCGTTACGCAAGCAGAAATGAAGTAAGTACGTTATTACTGCAGCTGCAAGGAAAGGCCTTCTCCTCCGCAGACCGTCAAGGAAGTCCTACAGGCTGAAGGAGACGTTTTAGGGTCTTCCCCGTACACAATGAGCATTAAACTGATATTCAGTGACCTCACTTCAGCAGCGGACCGATCCCTCAATTTTCGGACCTGCATAAATGTGAAACGTTCTAACTGCTGCTTAATTTCAAAATGGCCGACAGTCAGGTAGCAAGCCCTCTCCGCTCCTCTAACAAAAGTCCTCACCTTTTCCTGAGTGACCTACCTGGACTGGGTTTCCCCAAAAGCATCCCACCACAAAGGTTATCCCTGAGCGTCAGAGCAAGCATCACACTGACAGTCTCAGTGTTTCTACCAGTTAGGAGGTTTTAACAACAGATGCCGGCTCAGAAGCCCTGGACTGTAAGCTGACCTTACATTAAGACTTGGCAAACCAGGAAAAGTTGGGATGACGTGTTAATTAAATACGAAAACTGTGATCTCGAAATTATTTTTGACTTGTGTTGCCTTAAAAACAGTCGGCAGCCGGTACTCCTACTGATGTGCCTCTTGGGTTAGCGATGGCCATAGGGAGCCTGCGAGTCTTTCCGCAGCCCTTGATTAAGCGGCGATAAGGGCTAGCGGATTCAGCCCCCTAGATCAGGTAGAGGCTGGTCGCATTGCGGGGCTAACCTCACTATAGGCCCTTTCTCCAACCAACATGGCGCGGTTTGGGGCCAAAATCTCTTAAAATAAAAAAAAATAAAAAAAATTTAAAAAACAAAAAAAAAAAAAAAAAAAAAAAAAAAAAAAAAAAAAAAAAAAAAAAAAAATATAAAATAAAAAAAATAAAATTTAAAAAAAAAAAAAAAACAAAAAAAAAAAAAAAAAAAAAAAAAAAAAAAAAAAAAAAAAAAAACAAAAAAAAAAAAAAAAAAAAAAAAAAAAAAAAAAAAAAAAAAATAAAAAAAAAAAAAAAAAAAAAAAAAAAAAAAATAAAAAAAAAAAAAAAAAAAAAAAAAAAAAAAAAAAAAAAAAAAAAAAAAAAAAAAAAAAAAAAAAAAAAAAAAAAAAAAAAAAAAAAAAAAAGAAAAAGAAAAAAAAAAAAAAAAAAAAAAAAAAAAAACAACTCGAAAAAACCGCTCTGTGCTTTTCAGCACCGTTAACTCTCTGGTTATGGAACCTGTGATGCAAGTGACAAAGGGGCATGGCGCAGGCACGATGAACTGAACTGAGGCTGCAAATCGCCTCAAGGCTCCGTGATGCTGGCTTAGATGGATGAACCGCATGACAACAGGAGGCCGTACCATCTTTTTAAATGAGCACTTATAATGTAAAGTCATTCAATGAAACACTCGGCTTGATTTCATACGTGACAGGAGATCGTGTAATGAGTGAAGAAATCTACAGTACAGGCTTCTTTATAATAGAGTAGTCTACGTCATAACTAGAGGGGAGGAAATGAACCTACTATCGATTTCCCTACTGAGAGCTGTAGATGCTGTTGATTCTGGAACCTGGACTCTCAAACCTGTGGAAGGGGGGGTGGTGGGCGGTCTTAACGGCCTGGGAACCAGCGAGGGCACAACACTGGCACATTGTTGGTGGAAAAGAGGTACCAGATACACACATTCACTCGCCACCCCTCAGCACCTTAGTGAGGTTCAATTAGGGGTCAACTCAAGTTTTGCTATGACCGCCACGTCTTTGGAAAACCGATGCGGAGTAAACCAGAGGCCACCTGCGAGGAAACTCCACCTAGACACAGGCGAGGAACTTGGATGCCGACTCCTAATCAAAGGAGGAAGCGCCCCTAGTTAGGAATCTAACCGCAAGTCCTCACTTGCCTTGCACGCTGCGATCCGGGCTCGCCCAGAGCTTCAGGACAGGAAAGCATTCCCCACAGTGCAATGTTGACATTCCATTAAAAAAGACTAAGGGACTGATGACACCATGTGATGCAGCTTTTCAGGAGGAATTCTAGCCCGCTCTTCCTGCAAATAGTTTTAGACAGGTCTGGTCAGGACTGAAGGCAGGCCAGTCCAGCACCTGCACCCTCTTCTTCCGCAGCTGTGCCTTGGTAACGTGTCCGGAATGTGATTGCACATTGTCTTGTGGATATAGGCAGGCTGTCCCTGGAAGGAGCACATGTTGCTCTAAGTCCTCCATGTGCTCTTTTCATTAATGGTGCAGAAGCCACCAGTCCTTTGCTTCATAGGGACACGGAAACGCAAGGCCCTACGACAGACGCCTGGCTTGATTAAGCGATTGGTCGGCCTGCGGGAAGCAGGCACTGGATGGTCGCTATTCGTTTCTTTTCCTTTTGGTTTTTTGAAAAACACAATGGTGCCCGCATTTCCTCCCCACGAAAACAACAAAAAATCACCACTTCTTTCTGAGGATGAACATGAGTCCTTCTTTCGGCACAGTGACGCTCTTAACTGGCAGTTCTGGATGATACTATGTACTGTAGTGCATAACAACGGCTTGTCAAAGCAATCCTGAGCCCCTGTAGTTTATAGATGAATGAGTGAGTCTAATGCCCAGGAGTCATAATGAAGAATCGAGATGACGCCGCACAGCGGCACTAAGGCCATGCTGCCCTTTACGCCTATCGGATTCCTGCCTAGATTTCCGTGAATGTTTTCAATTCGTATGCCAGACCGCAGAGGAGTGCAACCGCTGATAGCCAAATTCCTTCCTGTCCTCTTTTGAAGAATATCATTTTTATACATGTCCAGTCTATTTTCTCAGACACAATGCTGTCGGTAAATCAGAGATACTCTTGCGCTATCCATTGGGGGGTGAACAAAGCACCAAGTCTTTCCCAGACTGTGATTTCTCTAGCCTACAAATCATTATGATCACAATCCCCTTGAGGCCTCACCCTGCTTCACATCAGTTTTATGGTATTATAGCCCTAATTCATATATTATTTTAAGCCAGGTACTAATTAAGTAAGAATAATGGTAGGGTAACTGGTACATCCATGCCCGTGAGCCTAACATTGTAGCGTAGCTTAGGTACGTTAATGTGGTAGGCTAACCTGATAAGGTAACAGGTACGTACTAGCGCTCGGTAATTGTACATAACAGAGATAACTGGTAGGTAACTCGCGCTATGGTATACTGGTACGGTAATTTGGTAGGTAAACGTGGTAGGTAACTGGTGAATTGAATTGCCGTAAAGGAACGCGCGACTGATGCATAGGTAGGTAACTGTACATAACTGGTAGATAATTGTAGATAAATGGTAGGTAACTACATAACTGGTAGAATAGATTCGGCTAGGTATGTTGTACATATACAGTAGATTATCACAGTAGGTTACTGGACAATAGGACTGGTAGATAACAGGTAGGACTAACTGTACATAACTTTTCGCAGATTAAGCTGGCGTTAGGCTGAATTGTATGATAGACATGCGTAGCCGAGTGTTAATAACTGGTAAATAACTGGTAGATAACTGGTAGGTAACTGTACATAACTGGTAAATAACTGGTAGATAACTGGTAGGTAATTGTAGATAACTGGTAGATAACTGGTAGATAACTGGTAGGTAACTGTACATAGCTGGTAGATAACTGGTAGGTAATTGTAAATAACTGGTAGGTAACTGGTAGATAACTGGTAGGTAATTGTAGATAACTGGTAGGTAATTGTAGATAACTGGTAGGTAACTGGTAGATAACTGGTAGGTAATTGTAGATAACTGGTAGGTAACTGGTAGATAACTGGTAGGTAATTGTAGGTAATTGTAGATAACTGGTAGG
>JAMWET010001927.1:0-20099 GCA_024036415.1 Prochilodus magdalenae | reverse complement strand
CTTGCCTGCCAACATTTTAATCTGGGCTTGAAGAGGTCAGGGCCATTCTCATGCCAGATGTGCAGATGCTCATTGGTGAGCTTGGAACGATATTTTGTTTTTATTATGTTCATTGTAGAGAACGCTGCCCTCACAGCTGTATGTGGAGCCGAAACATGGTCAAGATAAAACAGAGCCACTTTTTTCAGATCTGGGAAAGCTGTCTCAGAAACCATCTGGAGCCAGAAAGGTGGTAGATTCGGTTCTTGCAAACTGCTCTTTCAGGGCCACATCTGCCTGGAGGTCAATCATTTGAGGCCCAGTGTTTGCCCACTTGAAGTGATGTGTGACATCATTTGTGAATGCTCTGACATCAGTGATGAGAAATGGATTCTGTATGAAGAGGGTGAGCTCCTCTCCAATGCTGAAGCTATCAAAGCGTTTGCTGAAGTTTTCAATCAACTTGTCAACAAAGTCAACAAAAGAGGAGACATCTCTATGGCCCTGCACCTGTTCTTTCACTTTTGGGAAGTGTGTGTAGTCTCCTTGCAGATCTTCTTTGAACACCTGAAGTTTTCGTTGAATTGAGCGGACAGCTGTCATCAGATCACAAATGAAATTGTTCTTTCCCTGCAGCTGCAAATTAAGCCCATTCAGGTGTGACATGATATCAGCCAAAAAAGCTACGATACCCATGTTTTTCTCGTCATTTAGAAAGACAGAAACGTTGGCTGCTTTCTGACTTTCCAGTTGTTCCAAGAAAGCTGTTACTTCACGTCTAATTGACCAAAATCGCTCTAGCACCCTGCCTTTGCTGAGCCATCCAACATTGTTGTGTAGCAAAAGATCATCAGAGTTTGCATCAACCTCTTTGAGAAATTCCCTGAGCATGCGATGCTGACAAGAAGAAGATGCCCTGAGAAAGTTTATGATTTTCATCATTGTCTTCATCACCTCAGCATACTCATCTGACAGGTGCGGAGCAAAGGACAGCCTGATGAATAAATGCAGTGGTAGTAATAAGAGATCAGGTCAGCGTTGTCTTCTTTCAACCTTGCCACAGCTCCCTTTTCTCTCCCTATCATGGCAGGGGCTCCATCAGTGGTTATTGATATCACTTGTTTTGGCTCTATTCCTCGCTTTGATAGCATTTCCTTAATAGCCAGGTAGATGTCTTCTCCTTTGGTAGTGGTCTGCAGGGGAGTCACACCTAAGAGGTCTTCACAGAACTCATTTTTTCTCCCTGTTTAAGAATCTTATGTAAACCAATAGCTGATCATTGTCAGACACAGCAGTAGAGTCATCCACAGCCAGGCCTACACACGGTGCCGTACAAATAGCTTCTGCCAGCTGGGACAGTGAATCTTGAGCTAGTATCTCACTTCTCCTTGTGGCTGTGCAGGCCGACAGGGGTATTTTCTCTATTTTGTCACAGAGCTCATCTTTTTCTTTACCATCAAGTAACGCCTCTGCTATTTCAGTCATGCACTCTTTGACAACACTTGCATCTGTAAAGGGCTTTTTGTGTTTCCCTAAAACCCAAGCAACACGGAGGGAACATTCATTAGCACGCTGTTGTGCGCTGAAAGCACGGCTTAATACCCTGGTGGACTGATCATATTGGGCAGTGAGACTTCGAATTTTCTGCGTCCGGAGTTCGGACTTAGGGGGGTATGATTGGTCAAATGCTTTGTGCTTAGTCTCATAGTGACGCTTGACATTGGCACTTTTAATAAGTGCCACGGTTTCGGAGCATATGAGGCACGCTGGTTTCGTGCTCGCGGGTGGAAGAATGAACATGTATGCATCAGTCCATTCCGTGTTGAACGCTCGATTTTCGGCGTCTACTTTTCTCTTTTTTGAAAGCGCCATAGTGTCTGCACCTCTTCTGACTGTATCATCTCCCTGCGTTTCTCGCTTCAATCGCTTTTCGCTCGCCTTTCACCTTCTCTTCCTTATATCACACTGCGTGGATGTCTGTGCCTGGCTACAAACTTCGGCTTCGGTTTGCTCATACAACTCGCTCTGAGTTCAAGCTGGCAATTTGATTCGCTAGTTGAACCACGTGGTTAGTATGACTCGCACGCGATTGGTTTGTAGCTTCCAATCCTTGCTCAGTGCAATGCTGGTAAAAGCACTTGTGTCAGATGGGGAAAAAATAAATGCTCCGGTTTAAAATTAATTCTCCCGTCAAAATTTAAAAAAATATTTTAACAATTTATTCCGGGTCCGGATGGGATGACATATGGGTCCGTATCCGGACCGAGGTCCGTTGGTTGCGGACCACGGTTGTAGACTGTCCATTTACTAGTCTGTCAACACAGTTAACCGTCACTCAGTCTAACGTTAAACATGTTCAGTAACTGATGCTAATGGTAAGTCACCTGCTGCTGCACAGTTTATATTATATGGGTGGTGAATCATTCTCAGCACTGCAGTGACACTGACCTCTGTCACCTCTCAGTGTCACTGCTAGGTTGAAAGTGGGCCACCATCCAAAACTATCAGAAACTATTAGAAACTAACCACTATTGACAGGCTGGAGGATAAACCACACAAACAGGACATCAGCAGCTGATCTATAGCCTATACCTGTACACCAGCAACGTGGAGACCCCAGAGGGGGGTTTATAAAGAGGGATGTGTTCAATCAAAGAAATGTTTCTATTCTTACCAATGTACCATGTCTTCTATACCGCTTGGAGAGTTTTGGTTGAGTCCTCATTTTTCTCCTCCAACGACACTCAAGCGTTTGTTGTGCCAGCCTCATCTGAATGTAACTCTGAAATAAAATAAATAAATAAAATAATTAATTAATAAAACATATACAAAAGTATTACATATTAAATTATGTAAAATCAGCAGTAAACTCAGATTTGGCAAATTCCTAGTTCCCACTACTGGTGTTTTATGAACTGCATTTCTGTTTTCATGTTTTCCCACACACATGCCTACTAACTAATCATCTAATTAAGAAGTCCTTCCTGGAATATGTGTCAGAGAAAACTTTATTCTGCAGTACCTTTCCAGGACTATGTGTAAAACCACTGGTCAAACTGGTTTACATGCTGTAGGCGCTATTAGTAAACCAGCTTAGATAAGTTCAGCTGGTATGTGGAGTAAGTGGTTAGTATGTAATGCAGCTGTAAACTGTGTCAGTAAAGTTTCCAACACGTGCGAGTAAACACTGAGTTACATTAAGGAAGCAGCCATAGCCTGTCAGTGTCCAGCTAAAAGCGCGGAAACAACACAAATCAAACACTTACTTTAGTGAGCTGCTGCTTCAGAAGAGTGCTCGTGTTGAGGTCCGAGCAGAACGGCAGATCTGTGAACGCGCCTTTTGCTATCATCCGTCATCCTCCAAACAAAGAACAGACGAGGCGTCCTGTAACTCAATCAATCAATCAACATTTATTTTTATAGCTCTTTTTACAACAGACATTTTCACAAAGCAGCTTTACAAAGAATCTGGTGTTCGAACTCCCGATGAGCAAGCCGAGGGAGTGACAGTGGCAAGGAGAACCTCCCTTAGTTAGGAAGGAAGAAACCTCGAGAGGAACCAAGTCTCAAAGGGGGAACCCATCCTCCTCGGGTCAACACCAGATACAGGACAGCACTAGAAAGCAGAGTATAGTGTCTGATTAGTCTGTATTATGTTGCTGGGTCATCAGATGGGTCAGCAGGGCACAGGCCAAGCCTCCACAGTGCAGGACAGCCAGGAGCTCCGTAGTGGTTCCCAGTGGCTCCCAGACAGAGCAGATGTAGCAACAGCATCTGGCCACACAGGATGGGCAGCAGTTCAGCTCAGACAGAGAGATCAAACAGACTGTTAGCTCTGACAGGCCTGAACACACTATAACAGTGTTGAACAGAGAGATCAGACAGACTGTTAGCTCTGACAGAAGACCTGAACACACTATACGGTGTTAACAGAGTGCAGCAGTGGCTGCGGCAGGCCTGGCTCCTACAGCAGGACTAACAGGGAGAGCCAGAAGGTCACACAGACATGAGGGCTCCCTGAGGAGTCAGCGGCCCTCTGCTCCACCGTCAACAAACCTGAGTGAACACGAAGAGCAGCGGGACGACAGCACCAACATTCCCAGTTTACCCAACACTCTCTGTCAGTGGACCCCTAGACCAACTCCTATTGGTCATTTACGTCTTCAGGCAGTTTGAATGGCAGGTCCAAAACTGCTGTGATTGGCCAGTTCAAGTTCAAGTCCTTTTGGAAGAGCAGTCGACCAACAACGGTAGCGAAAAACCCGGCGGGAGCTCGACGTGCATGGTAAGTAGCCAAATTAACTTAAAATATTGTTCGTGTGTTGTTATTTAGCAGCATGTGTGTGCCAAGAGGGAACTTTTAAGACTTAAAATATATAAATAAATATAAAAGACTTTTTTCCCCCGACAGACTGGCGCTATGCTAACAGCTATGCTAGCTAGCTAACGCGAGTCTAGTGTCATACATAACGGTCCCTTGACTAGCGATGTCGCTAAGCTAGCTAGTGTTTGCGATAAGACCAAGACATTTTAAACCTTTTCTCACAGTTTTTAGCACAAACCGTCTACCTACATTTTCTTAAAGAAAGTTATCCCATGTTTAAAAATTGTATTTGGCCATAAAGCGTCCTTGTATAAATCTATACGGGGTTTAAACCAGGAAAGTGACCAAGTAATGGTACCCTGGTAACTGTCCGAGGTGCCTGTATTCAAATACTGACACCATTAGCCCCTCTAGTAACACTTGTACAGACAATGATGTTATTTTTTTGTTTTTAATATTTGAGAGTACATAATAATTCCGCTACACGAGTCCCCCGACGTGGACAGTTTGCCTGTGACGTGCTGTTAGCCGACTGAGAAGGCAAAGATGGCGGCCGGTCCGTTCTGGCGCGGCTTTACCGCTAACTCGGCTAACACACTCCGTGTAGAAGACACGACATAAGCGTCCAAGGTTGTATCGATTAGCTGGCTTAGCTCACATCTGATAAAGCATCACAGCGTGTTCCAACTTTTTCCATGCGTAGTCTGTTTGTGCCACAGGAGTCACCTAAAAGTGTACGTCCTCCCTACTTCCAAGGTAGTGGCACTAACTGTAGAATAAACAAGTCGGATTAATTGTTGCCACAAATTTTTTGGGGGGATAGCTGAAAACAAAATAAACATCCATGTTTGGGACTAAAGTCTTTGTAGCATAGAATGGTTGTCAAATTACTGTATGTTTAAAACTTAGTATACATCAGTATTTTTAACATGTTCTGTATATTATTATTTTTACATTAGTATGTTTACTAAAAATTAGTATGTTACATTAGTACATTAGTATGTTGACTTAAATTTGACCTATATATTTTGTTTTGTGTGTTTAGTTTGGCAAAAAATGTGTCCAACCTCAACTTAAAGCCATATTCAGTGCTGCTGAATTTCCCAAATTTACAAATCACTGACTGGGATTTTGGTTCACCCAGACATGTAAGTATTGTTACACATATAACATGTGAACTGATGTGCCTCCGGATAAATGTTATTATTCAAGAGTAATCTTTACTAGTTACCCCAGATTGTACTAAACAGTATGAGCATGTTGTCAGATATTATTTTCATAGTGAGCAGGATTTCCTGAGGTTAAAGATATTTTTATTAAATCTGTTCCACAGTATCTATAAGTCCTGGTAGACAAGGTGTAAAAAAAAAAAAAACAAGGGAATCCACTATCCACCAAAGAATCTAAGGCTCTCTGAGCAAAGCACTGATGTGCAAGTTCATTAACAAAATGGTAAGACGTTCATATATTTGTTTGTTGTTTTTTTTGAGGGAGTGGGTATATATTTTAAGTGTTAAGGGTGTTTGTGTAAAAGTTCTAGTGCAATTTTTTCTCTTTTAATGAATCTCGTAAATTACATGTTGTATATAGTATACTTTTCATCATATGAAATACTTTTTGGAAATGTTGGAAAAGAGTTAAACCATTCCAATAACTGAAACTCTCACACACGTAAGGAAACATATTGTTACTGCCCAAAGAAAAACAAGTAACTCCTAAATAGCAACTTTACAGGAGAGGCCAAAACCCAGTTTAATTCTAATGTAAGTCAGTGGAACCAGACATTTTCCAAGAGATTTTTGGGATTTTTGTCCATTCATTATGAAATTCACACACACACACAGCATAAACAGCAGCTCATGTGATCAACTGATCCATAAAAGTAAAAATCATAAAAATGGAGATGCATGTTTTTCACTGGATAGCGATGTTATGTTTTTTTTATCATTCTTAAAACTTCATTAGTGGCATCCAGTTGCCAGCTCTGACTCTTTGGGGAAAAGTATGGTTTCCGATACTTAATTATTATCTAAATTAAAACTACACTGCTCCAGATTGTTAACTAGCTAGCACACTCTCTATTACACCTATCTCTGAGTGTAAATAAGAGCGTAAAGTCTACAAAGCTGTCTGCAGTATAACAATCTACATCAGCCATTAAACCTACACTAAGTACTGTATTAATGTTTTTCTGAAATGAACTCTTAATGCCCAGGTACAGTGCTGTTAAATCCCACTTTCACAGGGCTTAGAACGTTTGCCTTTTTTATTTATTTGAAGTAAAAAGAATGTAGTATAAGCACAATTCTCTAAATATGCTTTTTTTTCTAGATTTTGAGGAATTGCAAGCAGTCAGGAACTTCTTAGACCGAGTTGAGGATAGCAAAGGACTCCAAAGTGGACTTTCAATCCCACTTTCGAAGGATAGCCCTGGCCAGAATGAGTTGTTCCCAAACAGTGGACTCTTCCTGTCCTCTACAAGACTGGCAGCAATTCGGCAAGAAGCAAAAATGGGCTTCTGTGCAAGACTTTATAAAGGGATGGAACACAAAAGAACTCGAGGTACGCTTTAGTGCCCATCCTGTTGTGTTAATGTAACGTGTTTATCCTGAGTTAAATGTGTTACGCGGGACGAGGGGACCGGATGCAAATGCAAGTCAGTTAAATGACAAAGAATAAAACAAAAACCAAGGGGACTATACAGGGGAACCAGGCTGAACAGGCTGAATCAGTCTCCTCACATAGGGAGACTGAACCGGGGAACATACAGGGCAGGGCAGGAGACGGGACGGGCGACAGGGCAGGAGACGGGACGGGCGACAGGGCAGGAGACGGGACGGGCGACTGGGCAGGAGACGGGACGGGCGACTGGGCAGGAGACGGGACGGGCGACTGGGCAGGAGACGGGACGGACGACTGTGCAGGAGACGGGACGGACGACTGTGCAGGAGACGGGACGGGCGACTGGGCAGGAGACGGGACGGACGACTGAGCAGGAGACGGGACGGACGACTGAGCAGGAGAAGGGACGGACGACTGAGCAGGAGAAGGGACGGACGACTGAGCAGGAGACGGGACGGACGACTGAGCAGGAGACGGGACAGACGACTGAGCAGGAGACGGGACGGACGACTGAGCAGGAGAAGGGACAGACGACTGTGCAGGAGAAAGGACAGACGACTGAGCAGGAGAAGGGACAGACGACTGTGCAGGAGACGGGACGGACGACTGTGCAGGAGACGGGACGGACGACTGTGCAGGAGACGGGACGGACGACTGTGCAGGAGAAGGGACGGACGACTGTGCAGGAGAAGGGACGGACGACTGTGCAGGAGAAGGGACAGACGACTGTGCAGGAGAAGGGACAGACGACTGTGCAGGAGAAGGGACAGACGACTGTGCAGGAGACGGGACGGACGACTGTGCAGGAGACGGGACAGACGACTGTGCAGGAGAAGGGACGGACGACTGTGCAGGAGAAGGGACAGACGACTGAGCAGGAGAAGGGACAGACGACTGAGCAGGAGAAGGGACAGACGACTGTGCAGGAGAAGGGACAGACGACTGTGCAGGAGAAGGGACAGACGACTGTGCAGGAGAAGGGACAGACGACTGTGCAGGAGAAGGGACAGACAACTGAGCCAATGACTGGACAGGGGACTGGACCACAGATTGGACAGGGGACTGGACAAAAGGCGACTGGACAGGGGACTGGAACAACGACTGGACAGGGGACTGGAACAACGACTGGACAGGGGACTGGAACAACGACTGGACACACGACTGGACAGGGGACTGGAACAACGACTGGACAGGGAACTGGACAAAAGGCGACTGGACAGGGGACTGGACAAAAGGCGACTGGACAGGGGACTGGATCAACGACTGTCTGCCTGCCTCTGTGGATGTCGCTGCAGGTCCATGGCTGCAGACGGACCTGCAGCGACATCCACAGAGGCAGGCAGACCTGCAGCGACGTCCACAGAAGCAGGCAGACCTGCAGCGACGTCCACAGAGGCAGGCAGACCTGCAGCGACGTCCACAGAGGCAGGCAGACCTGCAGCAACGTCCACAGAGGCAGGCAGACCTGCAGCAACGTCCACAGAGGCAGGCAGAACCTCTGGGGCCTCCTCGGCGATATGCAGGCCTGTTGAGACTTCCAGGGGACCCACCTGCCAGGTATAGGCCCCAGGTTGGGCTGTGGGCCTGGGAAATCGCGCCCTCGACAATCCAAAAAAACCCTTCAGCGTCATAGCTTCTGAGGGTCTACCCTTCAAAATAATGTCTGCCCATTGGGCAGCCTTTCCCCTGAGTAACGACTTTAAAAACAAAACTTGTGTCTCTTCAGGGGGCGTGGGGCAAGTCAGATATTTCAAATATAGTTCGATTTGTAGCCTAAAGCCTTCAAAGTCTGCGGTTTCTCCGTCATAAGGACGGGGAACATTTATACAGGATGACCGCTGACTCACTGCATCCATTTCAGGGTTCGGTGTTATGTTACGCGGGACGAGGGGACCGGATGCACATGCAAGTCAGTTTAATGACAAAGAATAAAACAAAAACCAAGGGGACTATCCAGGGGAACCAGGCTGAACAACAACAGACACACAGAAACTTACGATACACGGGAACCGGGCTGGACAACAACAGACACATAGAACTTACAGAGAACTCCACTTAATCAAGAACACAAGGGACCAGTAGGGAGACAAAACACCGAACAAGAACAAAGGGCAGACACCGGGTATAAAACACATGACCTAGAGGGCGGAGACAGGAGGGGCACATGACCAAAACAGACAGACGCACACGGGGCAAGACAACAAAGGTCACATGATAATAACAAAAGCACATGGACAGGCAGACAGACATGGCAGGGTGTGACAAAATGAAAAGAGCACTACTGTTTATCTCAAATGAACACGGTTTGTTAGGTGGCCTGTTCTCCAGTTTGTCTCAAATTAATCTTGTTTAAATTGTGCTCCAAAAGTCTTGGCAAGTGACATCTTAATTGTAAGTACATTTTTTAAAATATTTAGATTATGTATATTATTGGAATAATCTCCTTTTATACATGTTATCCTTGTTTTGTAGCAAGTGAAACAGTCTCATCAGTTTATTCCATTGACAAAAATAACTTATGTATGTGCATGTCAAAAAATAGTTGCACCTGGAAGGAATCAAGCAACAAAACCAAATCTTGGTGGGTAGGATTAACATAATGAGACATGCAAATGGATCAGTCTTCACGGTCAGCTGAACAAGTGATTCAAGCGAGAACAGGCTGTATCACTGTACCTGACTGACCCAGACACTACTTCTGTATGTGTAGATCAATACATATTGATCATATCAGTTTAAATTATAGTCATTAAGTGTTCCTGGTAACCTATATCTTCCTTTCCAATAGACCTACAATCCCACACTTCCTTCTGGGTGATGATATTTTTCGACAGTGAGTTTATATTGACTTAGATTTAAGATGATTTATCTTGCCAAAATAGGATTTTTATAAATAGTGTGGTTTCTGATGTTTAGACCTCAGCATTTGCCGTTTTTGTTCATTTTAATTATACAAGCTAAAAGCTTTAAACTGTTTTTTGAGGGGTTTTATGCAGTGTACTATATATATATATATATATATATATATATATATATATATATATATATATATATATATATATATATATATATATATATTTATTTTTTATTTATTTATTTTTTTTACTACTGTTGACAGCTGTATATCCCACACTGTATATTCTTCCTTTTTTCTTGATCAGGTATTAGATTCTGTTGTGCACCTAATTTGTATTTCAGGGCCTGAAGTATTTCAGTAGTTGGGGTTGTACTCTGTGCATCCTTGGACAATGAAAGATTATTTGTTTAATAATAAAAGGTAAAACTGACTAAGGTTACATATCCATCAGCTAAGTACATATCCAGCAGCTAGCTATATTTCCATCAGCTAGTCTCATTTACATCAGCAAGCTACATTTCCTTCAGCTAGCTACATACCCATTAGCTAGCTATATATCCATCAGCTAAATATATCTATGGCTAGCTATATTTCCATTTGCTGGTCTAATTTCTATCAGCTTGGTATATTTCTATTGGCTAGCTACATATCCATCAGCTAGCTGCATATCGAGCAGCTAGCTACATATTCAGCAGCTAGCTACATATACATCAGCTAGCTATTTATCCATCAGCTAAGTGTATATCTATGGCTAGCTTATTTCCATTAGCTAGTCTCATTTATATCAGCTTGGTACATTTCTATGGCTAGCTACATATCCAGCAGCTAGCTACATATCCAGCGGCTAGCTACATATCCATCAGCTTGGTATATTTCTATGGCTAGCTATATTTCCTTCAGCTAGTCTAAATTCTATTGTCAGTAATAATTTAGGAATGTTATTTATTGTTTGTTGATACCTGAATTATCAATTATCAAAAACATACATTTAAATATTTGTATGAACACATGTAAGTTTCACACTCTGCTGCGCATGTGATGTAAGCAAGGACGGGTCTTCTCGCTGTACTTGACTAACTATGAGGTGGTCCTGTAGAAGGCCTGGTGTCCCTCCACCTCCACCCCTACCGCACCATCTGCAGGGACTGTGAGAGGACATTCAAGCTGCATGGGATGGATTATCACAGGATTTCATTAGGAACCTCTACAGCTCCATCAGTCCGTTATGGTGGAGCCAGTGAGGAAGGCATGTGCAAAAAAGCTGGAGCACATGATGTAAACAGTCGAACAGAGAACTTGTATTGACACTGAACTCCTTCACGTTCGGTTAGCGCTGTCTGACGTCAGTAGCAGGGCTCGTATTTGTTTGTTTAGCTATGCTGTGATTGGTAAATACTTCTCCACCATATGATCCTATTACTCTTCTTTAATGCCCACATGTGCGATACAGTTTGGGTTCTCCCTCATTACCTGATTTCAACACCATCTTCTCCCAAACAGCTGCTCCATCTGGCGAAAGGACACGCCCTGCCGGGGTCAGGATGCAGATGGATGCTTTCTCACAGTGCCGTGTGTGTCAGCCGTTCCTTCCTGAAGTACCACTGACCTGCACATTTTACATGGGTTAGGATTAGGACTAGTAGGGGGTTAGGTTTTGGGTTGAAGTTATAATTAGGGTGAGGGTTAATTCGGTTTTTGGGTTGAGGTTAAGGTTAAGGGCAGAATTAGGGTCAGGAGGGGGTTAGAATTGGGTTTTGGTAGAGGTTAAGGTTAGACTCAGGGTAAGGACTAAGATTAGGATTAGAATTTTGGTTGATCTTAAGATCCAGGTCAGGATTAGGTCCAGGGTAAAGGTTAAGATTAAGTTTAGGCTTGAGGTTAAAATGAGGGTGAGGGTTAGGTTTTGGGTTGAGGTTAAGGAGAGGGTTAGATGTTTGGTTCGCGGGTTTTAGGATTTTAAGGTTGGGATTACGAGTTAGGATTTGCTGTTGAGATTAACCCGTTTATTCGGGACTCGGGTGAGGGTTAGGATTTGGGCTGAGGTTAAGGTAAAGTTTAGGATTTAGGTTGGGATTGAGGTTTGAGTTAGGATTTGTGTTGAGGTTAAGGTTAGGGTTAGGATTAGGACCAGGGTGAGGGTTAGGATTTGGGCTGAGGTTGAGGTAACGTTTAGGATTTAGGTTGGGATTAAGGTTCGAGTTAGGATTTGTGTTGAGATTAACACGAGGGTTAGGATTCGGGCCAGGGTGAGGGTTAGGATTTGGGCTGAGGTTGAGGTAAAGTTTTTAGTTAGGTTGGGAGAGTTTGATGTTTAGGATTTGTGTTGAGATTAACACGAGGGTTAGGATTCGGGCCAGGGTGAGGGTTAGGATTTGGGCTGAGGTTGAGGTAAAGTTTAGGATTTAGGTTGGGATTGAGGTTTGGGTTAGGATTTGTGTTGAGGTTAAGGTTAGGGTTAGGATTAGGGCCAGGGTGAAGGTTAGGACTTGGGCTGAGGTTAAGGTGAAGGTTAGACAACTGGTTAAAATTGAGGTTAGCTTTAGGATTAATCTGGGGTTTAAGGTTTACAGTTAGGATTTGGGTCAAGGTTAACATGAGGGTTAGAATGAGGGTGAGGGTTAGGATTTGTGTTGAGATTATGGTTAGGGTTAGGATTAGGGCCAGGGTGAGGTTTAGGACTTGGGTTGATGTTAAGGTGAAGGTTTAGGATTTAGGTTGGGATTGAGGTTCGAGTTAGGATTTGTATTGAGGTTAAGGTTAACATGAGGGTTAGGATGAGGGTGAGGGTTAGGATTTGTGTTGAGATTAAGGTTAAGGTTAGGATTAGGGCCGGGGTTTGGGCTAGGATGTGGGTTGAGATTAAGTTTAGGTTTAGGATTTGGGTAAAATTGTGTTCTGATTAAACCTAACCTTAGATAATTGTGGATGCTAGTCCGAGGCAAGTCGCCCCAAAGTCAATCCTGGCTCATCCTGTCTTTGCTCTGGCTGAAGATGAGACCCAGTCAGGAGTGTATCCTGAAATACCTGAGCAGGTATCAGCACAGTGGAGGAGAACCGGGGTCATGAATGCGTTGATATCTGAGCATTGTGGTGAAGTGGAACCGTGCGTGGCAGACTGTTGAAGAAATCTTAGAGAGCTCACTGCTCTGCCAAGAAACAGCACCATGAGAGTGATTCATGGGGGTTGGCAGAAACGCCCTGTTTATTCGGTTTTGACTGACAGTCAAGTTTGGGCAGCCCAGATTTGCTGTTTACTGAATGGACCTGTGCTCTTGGTACCTGGTCGGACCCCCTTCAGCAGCAGTGACTTTGACCCTGTGCTCCCTGGAACTGTTGCCCAGCACTTTGGACTTCTTCCCACTCTGGAGCCAAATGGGACTGAACTATTCCGCACTGGTGCCGACCTGGGAGACTGGTCTTTGAACCCTGGGAGTTGGAATCCCAGTAATGATTTACAAGTCTGTGGCCAGAAGGGGGTGACTGTGAGTCAGGATTAGGTTTTGGTTTTGGTTAGGGTCAAGTCTAAGGGTTAGGTTAGACGTAGAGTTAAGGATAGGATTAGGTTTTGTGCTGAGGTTAAAGTTTGGGTTAGGTTTAGGTTTTGTGCTGAGGTTAAAGTTTGGGTTGGGGTCAGGTTTTGTGCTGAGGTTAAAGTTTGGGTTAGGTTTAGGTTTTGTGCTGAGGTTAAAGTTTGGGTTAGGTTTAGGTTTTGTGCTGAGGTTAAAGTTTGGGTTAGGTTTAGGTTTTGTGCTGAGGTTAAAGTTTGGGTTAGGTTTAAGTTTTGTGCGGAGGTTTAAGTTTTGTGCTGAGGTTAAAGTTTGGGTTAGGTTTAAGTTTTGTGCTGAGGTTAAGGTTTGGATTAAGTTTAAGTTTTGTGCTGAGGTTAAGGTTTGGGTTAGGTTTAGGTTTTGTGCTGAGGTTAAAGTTTGGGTTAGGTTTAAGTTTTGTGCTGAGGTTGAAGGTTGGATTAAGTTTAAGTTTTGTGCTGAGGTTAAAGTTTGGGTTAGGTTTAGGTTTTGTGCTGAGGTTAAAGTTTGGGTTAGGTTTAGGTTTTGTGCTGAGGTTAAGGTTTGGGTTAGGGTCAGGTTTTGTGCTGAGGTTAAAGTTTGGGTTAGGTTTAGGTTTTGTGCTGAGGTTAAAGTTTGGGTTAGGTTTAAGTTTTGTGCTGAGGTTAAAGTTTGGGTTAGGTTTAGGTTTTGTGCTGAGGTTAGAGTTTGGGTTAGGTTTAGGTTTTGTGCTGAGGTTAAAGGTTGGATTAAGTTTAAGTTTTGTGCTGAGGTTAAAGTTTGGGCTAGGTTTAGGTTTTGTGCTGAGGTTAAAGTTTGGTTTAGGTTTACGTTTTGTGCTGAGGTTAAGGTTTGGGCTAGGTTTAGGTTTTGTGCTAAGGTTAAAGTTTGGGTTAGGTTTAGGTTTTGTGCTGAGGTTAAGGTTTGGGCTAGGTTTAAGTTTTGTGCTGAGATTAAAGGTTGGGTTTGGTTTAAGTGTTGTGCTGAGGTTAAAGGTTGGGTATTAGAATGCAGTAATGATTTAATAATCTGTGGTCAGAGGGACATGATTTAAGGGAACAGTTATAGCCTGAATGTGGGAAAGGCCGGAATGTGGAAAATGGCCGAAGTGAGGGAGGAGCTAAATAGAAACCCAATGAAATATTTACAGGATGAGGGTGAGGATTAGGTTTTGGGTTAATGTTATAATTAGGATTTAGGTCAGGGTGAGGATTAGGACTAGGTTTTGGTTTGATGTTATGGTAAAGATTAGGTTTTAGGGTTAAGGATTTAGGAATATAGGTGGTCGCAGAGTAAAGACTTTTTGTGTTTTGTGTTTTTGGGGTAGGGTTAGGGTCAGACATTCAAGTTTGTTGGGGTTGTACTGAGAAGGGTTCGGTTGTACTGTGAGGGGGTTGGATCGTACTGGGAGAGGGTTTGGTTGTACTGTGCGGAAGTTGGGCTGTTCTGGGATGGATTTTCTGGGAAGTAGTTTTGGATTCTGGCGTTAGGTTGAAGTGTTGGCGTTTATGAACGGTTGGTTGAACTTGAATGTACTGAACTTGACAATTTCACAGCTTGATTGGTCAAACCCCCTTAAGCACACAGTCACCTGTGGTCCTTAGATACAGTTGGGAGACATTCCGCAGATGGACCACTGTTTTCTCCTCGAGTTAAAATTGCCGAGTTGGAAGGTTAGCCCATGCATGGCTTTCTATAAATGCCCTCGGAAGAGGCCCTCTAGCAGTGGAAAAGAGCCATTGTTTTGGAAGACCTAAAGAACCTCTTCCACTCAGCGATACTGGTGGGATTTCCTGCAAAAAAAAAAAATGAAACTCTGTGCTTTCCGGTTCTTTCACTACCTACCCATCTGTTAGGAAATGGAGATCTTGGACTTTCGATCAGGAGCAAATGATTGAACCTCATCTGGTTTGACTCACAGAGTACACTAGGAAACAAAACCACCTTCTTCGTTCAGTTGTGCCCCTGTGGTGGGCTGAGAATAGTATGATCGCTCCATACGACATCATACGTCTGGCTCTGGTGGGGGTCCTGTGTGGGTCCTGCCCATTGAAGAACAGGGTAATACAGTATACAGAGAAACAGATGGACTACAGTCTGGACCTGTAGAACTACAGAGTGCTCCTATATGGTCAGTGGGGCTAATAGAGTGGACAGTGAGTGTAGATACAAGGAGGTGGAGCTAATGAAGTGGGCGTATCCTGATATGGGGCTGCTTCTCTGTAAACACTACAGGGGCATTACAGGTCACTGAGCTGTGGACTGGTGTGGAGCTGTGGACTGTGGACATGTGAGAGGAGGATTTAATCATTGGCCATAAGGGAGGAGAAGATGGATGTTTCAACAAGACAGTTCTGGAATTTTTGGATGTTCCGAATCAACAACTCTGAAGATGAAATCTTGTCTATCAATTTCTCAGCTCTGTGTTTTTTGGATGTTTGCCTTGTTATCTCATCACGAATTTGTCACGAGTCTTCGTATGCTCTCGCTTCTACCTAATCTGGGTGGAGGTAAACAGTAAAGCTGACACATGAGTCAGATGTGCCCCGCCACCACATGTTGAGCAGCCAGACAGTTTGAGGTTCCCATGAAACACTGATTTCATTTGACCTTTTTAGTTAGGGCACATTTCCAAGGAGAATTCCCTGTAGACTGGGATTTAGCCACCCGTATGACCATACATGTCCATACACCTGCAGATTCAGCTACTTCCTTCACACTATGGTCTTTGGCCACGCCCACATGCAGTCACTCCTTTTAGTCAATCATGAACATCTGCTCTGGAGCGTTTTCCACACATGGAACGAGACATTCCCTGCACTGTAGCACCTCTTCCCAATCTATGGATCCCATCACTCACACCCCGCAGGGATTTATAGCCCCATCATCCTCGAGCAGCGCCATCTGCAGGAGCCTGAAGTTACTACCACCTGAGAAAAGACAATAATAACTGATAAGCTAATTGTGGAGGTTAAAAACTAGCCAGGCCTTGTATGGAGGCCAGTAATCATGTGTGGTCTGAGGGTGGAAGAGCAAGAGTGCCGAGCTTATTAGGTCAGCAAACTGATATAGGCTTGGTATCTGGGATACGCACCAGTGAACATGTCCAAAGAACACAAAAAGCCAGAGATCCTCTGGGTAACTGGAACATTGTTGTGTGCTGTCCTTGCACCTGGGTCACACACTGTTGACTCATCAGTGTTTCAGTGTTGTAGCCAAGTGCAATATTATTGCACAGTTTGGACCAGATCAGAGGCTGTGTTGATGACCAGATCAGAGAAGCCGCGTGGGGAAAGAGGACTGTGTTTGACGAACCATCGTCGGAGAGGTTGTGAAGAGGCTGTGTTTCGAGTCACCAGAATTGCTAATGGAGCCTGTGTTTTGAGGACTAGATAGGAGAAGTGTGAAGGGGCTGTGTTGAGGACCAGATCCGCAGAAATTAGTGCAAGGAGGCTGTGTTTGAGGGACCAGAAGTGTAAAGGGTGTCCTGTGTGAAGAGCAACAATGGAGAAGTGTGAAGGTCAAGCCTGTTGTTGAGGACCAGATCGTGAGAAAATGTGAAAGTGAAGGCTGTGTTGAGGAACCATCAATTGGAGGAAAGTGTGAAGAGGCTGTGTTGAGGACCAGATCGGAGAAATGTTGAAGAGTCATTGTTGTTTGCTGACCAGATTTCCTGAGAAATGTGAAGAGAGGCCTTGTGTTTTCAGGACCAAGTGCATGGAGAAGTGTGGACCAGATCAGGCGCTGTGTTCTAGGACCAGAATTGGGAGAAGTGTGAAGAGGCTGTGTTGAGGACCAGATCAGAGAAGTGTGAAGAGGCTGTGTTGAGGACCAGGTCGGAGAGGTGTGAAGAGGCTGTGTTGAGGACCAGAAGTGTGAAGGGGCTGTGTTGAGGACCAGATTGGAGAAGTGTGAAGAGGCTGTGTTGAGGACCAGATTGGAGAAGTGTGAAGAGGCTGTGTTGAGGACCAGATTGGAGAAGTGTGAAGAGGCTGTGTTGAGGACCAGATTGGAGAAGTGTGAAGAGGCTGAGTTGAGGACCAGATCAGAGAAGTGTAAAGGGGCTGTGTTGAGGACCAGAAGTGTGAAGGGGCTGTGTTGAGGACCAGATTGGAGAAGTGTGAAGAGGCTGTGTTTAGGCCATCGCAGCACAGATCCAACATGCTGGTCCTGAGGGATTTCATCTTTCCTTTCGGATTCTGTCCAAATGCGAACGTGTATTGCCCCTTGTCTTAGTCATTTATTCCTCTCTGCATAATAATGTCCAGCTCAGCAGCAGTGACTCAGCAGCTTTACAGTGAAGTTGTTTGTTGTCATAAACACAGACACTTACAGATTAGCTCATTTAACTCAGTTCTAAAAAAAGGTTCAGGCAACTCCCAGATTTCCAGAGTTTCTCAAGAAGTTTGGTGTGTTCAGAAAATATTTTTACAGTTCAGACACCTCAAAAATACAAACACACCCTTCTCTCTACACTGGAGAAATGCAAAATTAATATCTTGGTAATGAATTTGTGTTCATTTTAGTTTGAGATTATTTAACTAGAAGATCATTTATGTCAGGAAAAACAATACTCTTAAAATGAGTTTACAACAATTCAGAAAGGTAATTTTTTTTTTTCAATTCTTTATTTTAAGAGACAGTCATACATTTCCACTTTTAACCACTTTCCAGGTCAATTTTGTCTCTTACTACTTTTTTACGTTTATATAACAAAACAACTACAATAAGGAAGAAGGGGAAAGAAAAAAAAATAAAAATAAAAATAAAAATAAATAAATAAATAAAATAAATAATAATTAAATAAAATAATAATAATAAAATAAAATAAATAAATCATAATAGTAAAAGTCATAAAAGTCAACTGTATACATTCCGGCAGGGGTCATATACAAACAGTGTCGAGGGTGGGAAAGTACATAAACAAGTATAAACCGAAGTAGATACCTAAACAAAGTTATATTTTTATAACTTTTATAACATACTTTATACAACAAGTTATATAACAAATATATTTTTCAATTTGGTACAGCAATACAATTTCACAAACAATAATTCTTACACATTGGGCACTTCCATAAAATATGGACGTAAAGGTTTTATATAAGCAACCCACTTTGACCAAGACTTAACAAATTTATTCATTTGTAAGCGGTATGAGAATGTAATTTTTTCCATAATATATATTTCATTCACTAGATCTATCCAGCTATCTATTAAGGGAGACTCGGGAGTAAACCAGCTCCTTGTTATATTTTTCTTACAAGCTAATATCAAAATCCCAAACAAATATTTATCTGGCCCTTCCCACTTCCAATTCCCCAGGTACAAAACTTCAAACTGAAAGGGTATTTCTACACAGAATATTTCCGTCAATGCTTTATGAATCTCCATCCAGAAATTTTGTATTACTGGACACTCCCAGAATATATGCCAATGGTTGGCTGTTTGATTACCGCATAGCCTCCAACATTCTGCTACTTTCCCTGTAAAATGAACCTTTTGTTGTGGGGTAATAAAGAAACGATCAGACAATCAGGCCACTTCCATCCAAACTCCCTCCATGCATGTGAATTTAACATACTTCCACTGAAGATCACAAAACATTGGACCACTCTTCATCAATCTGAGAAATAACAAGAATTACCCTCTTTTTTCCCATTTATTTTTATTATATATTGTGTAGAATGAGATTTTTCCATCGTAAAAACCCTTGTACAATCTAGAAATTATGCCTTTACTTGGTTCTGTCAAGTATGCTTCAGCTATTACATGTAGAATTTGGTTCATCCCTGTCTATAGTTTGTTTCTTTGTTTCTTGATTTTGTAAAAATAATGGCGTATCTGGAGATATCTAAAAAAATCTTGTTTTTCCAGTCCCGTACTTTTTTCTACTCTCAGTGAACTGGAAATCTTGCACAGTTGAACCTTTATCTGTATAATGAAAAAAAAAGATGTTGTTACTCCTTTAGCTATCCAGGTTTTAAAACATACTCGTACGATACACTCATTAGGCTTAAAATCTTTATCATACGCTACGCACACCATCTAAATATTCTCAATTTTTTCATTTAAGTTGTATTCCTCCCTTAAACCATACTCCAAATTTTTAGTTCTGACTTCATCCAGGGATTTTTGAATTTTTATTCCACAAATCTTCCTCCAATCTCTTTCCTCCTATTATTGCATGCAGTGGAGGAATCATTCATTATCGACAATTCCGATATCTTTCCATCTAGCATGAAAATCTGGGTTTGACACCAAACTAATCAAAAATTTAATTTGAGCCTGTGTAGAAGTCAATCTTGCAAAATGTGGGGAGAGACATTCCCCCTTTCTCCTTTTAGGAGTTGTAATGTTTTTAAAATCTAATTTCTGGGTCTCTTCCTCCCCCTGCCATATGGAAAAACCTGGATATCATTTTATTTCCCCATTCTGAAAATTGTTTTTGATTAATTTCTACTGGAAAGAAGCCTTGGAACAAAAAAGGGATCCTTGGAAGAATATTCCCATTTTTTTATAACGGATTTCTACTCTATGACTAAGGTTTTAAGAAAGAAATGAGATTCCATCTCCTGTATATCTGATTTAATTTTTTGTTTAGGAGGGGCCATAATTAATTTCTGCAAGGGGCTGAAATGTCTCTTGGTAGATTTACACTCCGAGATATTTTTAGTGAATTCTGACGTCCCAATTTCAGCTTGAATTCTATCTAATATTTTCTTTTTGTAGAGTACAGTGTTACAAGCCAATGATTTTGGGTCTTTTGTACATTCATGTTATATATCCAGAATATCTCCCAAGCATCCAA
>JAMWET010001926.1:22500-32963 GCA_024036415.1 Prochilodus magdalenae | reverse complement strand
GGAGAGGGGGGGTGGGGATAAGGGGTTAGGTTGAGGATAAGACAGGAGTTAGTTATGGTTACCGGATTTTATTACCTGCTCATATTTGTTTATTTTACACATTATTTCTTATTTCTCACTCATATATATTTATTTCTTATCTACATTTATCTTTGTTCTTATCACTACCCACTTATTTTATTTATTGTCTTTACACATATTTATTTATTTTCTACTGACAAGCGATAGTTTTATGGCTAACCACAGAGAATAGTTAGGGCTACACAGAGATAGTTAGGGCTACACAGAGTTAGGTCTACCAACACAGAGTTAGGGATTCACAGAGAGAGTTAGGGCTACACAGAGTTAGGACTACACAGAGTTAGTTAGGGCTACACAGAGTTAGGACTACACAGAGTTAGTTAGGGCTACACAGAGTTAGTTAGGGCTACACAGAGTTAGGACTACACAGAGTTAGTTAGGGCTACACAGAGTTAGTTAGGACTACACAAAGTTAGTTAGGGCTACACAGAGTTAGTTAGGGCTACACAGAGTTAGGACTACACAGAGTTAGTTAGGGCTACACAGAGTTAGTTAGGACTACACAGAGTTAGTTAGGACTACACAAAGTTAGTTAGGACTACACAGAGATAGGGCTACACAGAGTTAGTTAGGGCTACACAGAGGTAGGGCTACACAGAGTTAGTTAGGGCTACACAGAGATAGTTAGGGCTACACAGAGTTAGTTAGGGCTACACAGAGTTAGTTAGGGCTACACAGAGTTAGTTAGGGCTACACAGAGTTAGTTAGGGCTACACAGAGTTAGGACTACACAGAGTTAGTTAGGGCTACACAGAGTTAGGACTACACAGAGTTAGTTAGGGCTACACAGAGTTAGTTAGGGCTACACAGAGGTTTAGACTAAACAGAGTTAGTTAGGGCTAACACAGAGTTAGTTAGGAAAACGACACCAAAGTTTAGTTAGGGCTTAGCACAGAGTTAGTTATGGGCTACACGAAGTTAGGACTACACGAGTTTAGTTAGTGGCTACACAGAGTTAGTTAGGACTACACAGAGTTAGTTAGGACTACACAAAGTTAGTTAGGACTACACAGAGATAGGGCTACACAGAGTTAGTTAGGGCTAACAACAGAGTAGGGCTACACATAGTTATTAGGGCTCCACAGAGGTTAGGGCTACACAGAGTTATTTAGGGCTACACATATTTATGGCTACACAGAAGTTATAGGCTACACAGAGATAGGGCTACACCAGAGATAGACTACACAGAGATAGTGCTACACAGAATATGGCTTACACAGAGTTAGGGCTAACACAGTAGTTAAGTCTCTTACCCAGAGTTTAGTTTCCTCTGTCCTGTCTTGGAAGGAGAACACATCTGGTGCTGAAAGTATCTTTCATACTGTTTGCACATGCTAGCTGGTTTTCTAGAAGTGTCCTCTATAATAAGCAGTAATGAGGGACGGTGCTGTGCAGAATGTGGGAGGGGCTGTGAATATTCACTCTGCTAGGTGTTATTTACTCTTGTGCTAGTCATGTGGAACCAGATGCAGAATATTTCCCACTTCTGTAAACTGAAAACCTGTCAGCATTATAAATGTATTGAGTCAAGCTAAATTTTTAGGCTAGGTAAGCTAACACAACTCACAACGGCCAGAAAGTCTGACTGGGCGTCATTAGATTTAGATATAGATTTAATCCCTTGTTGATCCCACAGTGGGGAAATTTAGTCTCCGCATTTAACCCACCCTTGAAGTGAAACACCCACATACACACACTAGGGTGGCATGGAGGGCACCATTAAGTGTGTTAGTAAGTAAAATATTTTATTTATTTATTATTTGTCTCGGTTCTGTTCTTATTGGACATGTATCTTAGGTTAGTCCTATGTTTATTAAACACCTGATATTTTAATAGGAATCATGGACAGTGTAAAAACAGGTATGCTAACAGTCTGGTAGCCCAGGTCGTTTTACAATGTAGTGCAATAGCTTATACATTTAGCAGGGGTTCGAATCTGAGCCCTCCAGCTGTTTTATATTGGTACAGGATCACAAAGTCATCAGGTTCATTCTTTCAAATACCTCAAAACACGGCCATATCTTCAGCTTCTCATGCTGACCAGTAACATCTCTCCCTTAAACCGAGGGAAATGGACGCTAAGGAACTCCCCCTGTATGGAGGATTATTTAAGGGAGAGCCGCTTCTTAAGGGCGTATGATGGATTCTCTAAGGGAAGCCCTTGAATAACACCAGGTGAACACCCTTGAATAACGTTCCAGGGAGTCGTACCCCTTTCCTCAAATACGTTTGACGTGCGGAGGTTAGTGAAAAAAATCAATTCAGTAAAAAACATTTTTCAATGGTGTGTGATACGTGTAAGGAAACTGTCAGGAGAAGAGGCTGTGAGTACTGGAGAGCATGTCCTTACCCTTCTACTGAGAGTCCACGCTCTGGAGGGAGACCCGTTTATAATGGCGCGACCGTCTGCGGAGGTAGCTTTCATATAGGCCTGCATCACTCGTTCATGTTCCTGCAACACAAAGGAACAATCGCCGCTGGTACTTACCTCAGCGACGTCCACACGGCGCTCGTAGCCCTCACCCTGAAAACAATTCCTTGCTTGTCGCTCACAGTATGGTTTTTGGTGAAATAGAGCGCCACTCAATGTGCGGCGGGCCGTGAGCTGGTTTTATTTCTCCAGTCACCATGGAAGAGTAGCTAAGACCCCACTTGTGACGGTATTCATCCACGGTCGTATATTCACAAGGATCAGGAAAACAGTTCAGTACATGTAGATACCGAGTATGGTTTCTGAGAGGGTCGCCTGGGGGTGATAAAGGAGCAACACAGATGGAATTAACTTACAGATCGTATGTTAGTTTTTATAGACTCGGTCACTGTGACGGTCCTGACTCACATGACAGCACAATCGTGGTGTGGCATCAGTATGAAAGTGGTGACCATGATGAATCGTCAGATGGATCTCAGATTCTCAGTTTTCTGGAAAAGAAATCAGAACATGAATACTAATCTCAGATGACTCCACAGAGCAGTTTTCCTCTCGGACCCAGACGTACATCTCTTGTATGGCTCCTACAGGCCTTAGACCGTATATCAGAGACAGAGAGGGTTTCGTAACAAACAGATACTACCGTCCACAGTGACTCCTCAAGCTGATCAAACAAACCTCCATGACATCAGACCTGACGGTAAAGAGTTCAGTTCTCTATCTACTGAACCCAACAAAACCCGATTCCTGATCATCATGATTTAAAAACATGCAGGTTCTACAGGTCATGCAGTCAAACAGCTCATTTGGAGGAGAGTTGGCCAGTCTGGTAAACCCAGATAAGACATTACATCTGTGTACGTTTAAGGGTGTAGCAATGGTCTATTAAACCCTGTTGCCCAGATGCGCTCTATTGGGCAGCTCGCGGTGCCTGGTTTGATATAGGCTGGCCTGTTTAATACGCTGAGTGCTCGCCCGGCTCACCAAGCTGGTGACCGATGAAGCCAGCTGAGATCCTGACCTCTCGAGCTCCGACACTGGAAATAGATGCGACATCCCGTGGTGGTTAGCCTAGCGGTTAGCTTCCCTTCGGCTACTTTTCACTCTAAAACTGATCCCTGCTAAAGCGCCGTTGCATCTTTTATTATGCTGTCAGAACACCTGTATATTTCACTTTCTGAGGCTCATTCTGATGAACACCACCCCACTACAACCACTACACCCACATTTATACTCGGAGCTGGCTGTGTTTAGCCCCCCAGTGTTACCCGCCGTCATTTTCTCTGGCTGAAGCAGGCTGAGAGCTGGTGAGGCCAAAGTGCATGATGGGATACAGTAAGCCATGAAGATAGCTCCACCTGTACACTAGAATCTCTGACTGAAGTAGAACACCATGACAGGGTTCTCTCCAGATAGCGCCTATGTAAGATAGCTCCACCGGTAGCACTTTGAACCTCTGACTTGTAGTAAACACCATCCGGGGTATCTCCTAGTATAGAACCATGAGAAGATGGCTCCACCATGTACACTGAGAACCTCTGACTGGATAGAACACCATCGCGGGTATCTATCAGTACACCATGAAGATGACATCCACTCTGTCAATAGAACGCTCTGACTGGGAGTAGACACGCATCTCGGTATCACCAGTACAACCATGAAGGATAGCTCCACTGTACACTAGAGCATCTGGACTGTGGAGTAGTAACACTATACCCGCATCTTCCAGTATACACCATGAAGATAGCTTCCACCTGGTATCAACTAGAACCTCTGACCTGGAGTAAGAGACACGCATCCGGGTCTCTCCAGTACCACCATTAAGATAGTGTGCCACCTGTACACTAGATACCTGCCTGACTGGAGGTCGAACACCATCCGGGTATCTCCAGTAGCACTATGAAAGATAGCTCCACCTGTACACTAGAACCTTCTGCTTTAACGGCGTGAGGGCAGTAACGTACTAGATCTCACTTTCGGTATGTACTACTTAAGTATACCATTTCGGACCGCGCAGCCTATATTCCTCTCTCTGTGGCTCTAGAGTAGAATAAGAAATGCGACTCGTCCTTTATTTACTTTGGGGCAGTTAAGTTGTTGTTATGATTTCTTCCGTATTTCCGTAAATGTCTTGTACGCATTTCTGTTACACATACCCAACGACGACCCAAACGACGTTCAAAGCCGCTGTGTAAACAGGTTCACTTCTGTCGTCTTTAGAGAATTGAACGTGTGTTCGTACGGACGCCTGAGAGGTTATGAACCATATGGCGTTCCATACTGGCCTCTTCCAGCAGATCGGTTTCCTCAGCTGGGAAACAGAAGCAGTAACTGACACCGAGCGGGACGCTGAACGCTTCACCACACTCGGTATATACCGGGAGAGTGTAACTCTGTGCTGTGCTACTGTTCCGAGCTGAGTGTTTCCGAGGTCTTGCCTTCCAGCGTGGCGATACGGAGCGGGGTTTCCTGGTCTTGGGCTTTCCGGGTTCCACATAGTCAGTGAGCGCAAGCTAGCCTCATCCACCTTCCCACAACATTCACTGGCCCATCTGCTCCTCCAGCCGCTCGCGGTCATAAACATGGAATCGACTCCCAGCGCTCGACTCTTCGAGTCATTGGTCAGGCGACGTGATGGAGTCGAAGAATCGACTCCCCATTGCTACCAAACCTTCGAAAACAGTGTTTCCAACGCAAGAACGAGCACCGTCTCTCATCGACTCGAGCACTGTTCAGTTCCTCGCCACGCATTCCTACATCCGCGAGTCGAGTAATCGACTCTTTTGGAATCGGCTCCCCATCACTAGCTCTCAGTGGTGGTTTAATTGTATGAGGGCAGAAGCTGAAATCTGAGACTCGAGATTAAAGGATTGCCCTTGGTGTGGGTCTGGTTATGCTGTACTGGAAGGAGCACCCAGAAGGAGGTGTGGGAGTGCGGTGGTGTTGGGAAGGAAGATAAAGGTCACCAGGATCAATAACTGATGATGAATTTAGACTGATATGATCAATATTTATTGAGCTACACATACAGAAGTCTGTCTCTCAGTATGGCGTCGGGCCGCCGTGTTCGCTAACCCAACACGCCAGACGTCTCGGTATGGAGCTGTAGAGGTTCCTGATGGAGCCCTGTGATAATCCATCCCATGTGTCTATGAAACCATTTAATGAAAGCAGATGAAAAGCATTATGGGTAATATACACGATTTCCCCAGCAGCAGTCATGGTTATAGGCTATTTCAAATTTCCCGGTTCTTACCTCCATCAGGTTCTGTTAGGAGGCCCAAACAAATGGTGCCGTCCAGCTTTAGGGCATTTCGATATGTTCTTCCAGCCAACAACCCCAAACCAAAACATTCACACGTGGGATTTCAGAAATATCGGACCGAGTACAGCTGAGATCAGAAGGGATCCGGTTAATATGAGTGGAGGGTCTTTCCCAGTTAGCATGGGCAGTGATTAGGCACTGCTGGCCCGGTGTTAGCACTGGCGATCTGAATGTGAGTTAAAGCTGGCCCAGATATTTAAAACATGCTCTCAGCCCACCTGCCCACCTGTCAGATCCAAAACAGACCTGGTCCCCTACTGGCATGAACACACACCGCTACCTGGCTAACTGGCTACCTGTGTGCTACCTGGCTAACTGGCTACCTGTGTGCTACCTGGCTAACTGGCTACCTGTGCGCTACCTGGCTACCTGTGTGCTATCATGCCTCGTAGCTGCTCTGTACTCTGTACTGAAGTACCTGGCGTGTGTTCTGATGAGCGCTGTAGCAGGCGCGTAGCTGACCGGTTCCGGATGTGGTGGATGTGGTGAAGGGTTTAACTGCTCCATCCGTACATGACCTAGATAGCACTGTGGTGAGGGTCAGTACAGCTACGTGTCTGTCTGCACGAGTGACAGTCCAGTGCAGGACCTCTGAGAGAGATGGCTGAGCTCCTGACGGTGTTTATCCTCCAGCTGCTGTTCGGTGAGTTCACATCTACTAGCTCACTAAGAGAGATGGAGAAGAGATGGATGTTTCTCCACATTCCAGTGGAAAACCGCTGGGTCGTTGGTTGTCCTGTCCTGCAGTATCTGTAGAGCAGGTCTCACTTCTTCAGCCCGAGTTAACAGAATTTGTGTTTCTCTCACTGCAGTTCCCAATCTGAGCTGCTGTCGTTCCCAATCACTCCCACTGTGTTCTAATCCCACTGACAGTGGACTGTGGGATATTTAGGAGGGAATTTCACCACTGGACTTGTAGCACAGGTGGAGCATCCTATCACGGTACCACGCTGGAGTTCACTGAGCTCCTGAGAGCGACCCATTCTCTCACTAACGTCTGTAGGAGCAGTCTGCATGTCTAGGTGCTGGATTTATGCATGTGTGTCCATTAAAGTGATGGGAACACCTGAATTTGGTTATTTGGATGGGGGAGTGAATACTTTTGGCAGTAGAGTGTAACTACAAACCATAGCAAGCCACCAGGAACCAAACCCAACGTTAATAAATACACTTTATCTAAGAAAAAAGATACGTCCAAACTCAAAAAGGGATCTGTGAAGGCTCTCCAGCTGTGGCTAGCCAGCGGCCATGCTGTCTCAAACTGGAGATGTGTAATTAGCCTGCTGCCGTGCTGTATGTATGAGCGCATGTGTGCATTAATGTACATGTGTTTATATTAATATACCTACTACAACACCAATACGGTTATATAGGATCCTCAGTACAAACTACCGCCTCCACCCGGGTACCGGCCCGCGGACCGCTAGAGCGTGCTTGATGGCCCACACACTGAGAAGCTGCATTAGCTCACAGTAACTGGCCCCCTGGGAATTCCTGGTGATGCTCAGGCTGTTGAGTAGCTTGGTACATTAGCTGTCTGGCCTCTGTCTGAATTAGCCAGCTAGCGAAGATAGCTCAGTCAAGCTTTCCACTGTGTTCTTCATCTGTCCATGAATGCCTTTCCGGGATGCTCTGAAGACCCCACCTTCCTGTTCTTTCACTCTTTCAGGAACCTGCAGACCGTGTGTCCTTCAGAGAACCTCAACACAAACCCCATCCAGTTTGGAAAAGCCATCAGACTGATCTTCACAGGTCGGTGGGGTGTCCTGTTACTCTGTTCATATTCCCACTCAGCTCCGAATCTATATCCCGATTATCCTCAGTATTCCCACTGAACTCTGAACTGAATACCATTCCACACACACCCTCATCTGCATATCATCTGCATATCATTTGCATATACAGTACCCTAATCTTCCCAGGCGTCACGGCGGGGCAAAGGGCCTTTACATCAAACACGTCAACACATACTGGCCAAAAGTATGGGGACACCCGACCATTACACCTATAAGAGCTTGGTAGCCATCCTGTTCTTCACCTGAGACACAGCGGTATCACCAGAGCTCAGAGGTCGTTAAACAGGTCAGCGTAAAAACAAATAAAGGAAATAAGAAATAAAAAATAATAAATAAAATTCACTCCATCACAGAATACCGTCTCCAATGGACACAGCACTGGGGTCTTCTACGCTCCCGTCTCTACGCTAGCAGCACGTAGATTAATAACTGGGTAACAGAGTTCACACTAAGCAGACTACATATAAAGCTACATACCCAGTAATAACTGACTGACACTCGTATTACAATCAGCTCTCAGCAGCAGGAGTACGAGGCCAATCAGCTCTCAGCAGCAGTAACCACAGAACTGACTTACCCGCAGTGTCCTTCGACGTCTCTCTGGTGGGGCCAGTGCCACAGTTTGGGAGCGACGGCTTCAGTGTAGCTAACTCACTGTATCAGGCTCTGCTCGTTGTGATTTCGTCGTCTGTTGAGTTTCTGTTTTTGCATCAGAGAGATACACGTGGTTCTTTCTGGTTTCAGAGAACACTATCTGGAATCTTCTGAATACACAGTCCCTGCTCTGTTAGGCATTTACAGAGAACAGGCTGCTGCACAGAGCCCCATCACATGCTTGCACTGGAGTCCCCGGGCTACAGGGTTCCAGTAATAGTACCAGGTCATGAAGCATTTCAGTCCACCCCCTCCTCTCGTCCTCCAGTGAAGGCTTTGCACGCGCTCAGCTGAGATGGCTAGTATGGCCACTGTCCGATGAAAGAACGTATCAGGTGTCTGTTGATTTTTACGTTTCTGCTTCAGCAGCTGCTGGACCGACAGAACCGGACCAGAGCGGCTTAGGAAGAGGTCTGGTTCCATTGACCTCCATTAGAGTGATAGGAGGTGGGCTCCCCTGTAAAGCTGCCCCTCTGGAGGGTCCTGTTTCTCTCTGGACTGGGCCGATCTTCAGTCGTCGTCTGATTTATCATGTGGGCACCATATAGGAAGCTCACCTGCGCTGGTGCGGCCGGGATGAGCAGAGCAGTATCGGATCACACCCAGCACATGTAGGAATCTGGTGGGCTTGCTTAGAAACTGTCACGGTTCAGAAAACTACAGATCCCATGATGCACCTCTCTGTGATGCTGACGCCTACAAACCACCTATCAGAGACTGATGTCCTTCACCTGTGTCTCGGTTACCTTGTGTACCTGTTCGGGTCTGCTTGAGGAGCACTGCCTCCTCCTCTTGCTGTGCACTGAGCCCTATACCACCTCCCCTTCCTGGGTATATCCCTCACTGGTCTTTGGGGTTTCTCTGTTAGCCCCCTGGACGGGGGGCATGAAACCGTGTCTGCATAGCTTGAACAGCTGCTTGTTTCGGGACCAGTGAGTTACAAACGCAGCTGGAGGGTGAAGTCATGCAAGCAGGCTTCCTGAATTCACTCTCAGGAACGACTTCCACACAAACCCAGCTGGGGTCTATCTGTTACACCACTACGGCAATCGGCCAGAACTGCCCAGACAGGAGATCAGGAGTAGCTGGCATTGGTGAACATGATGGTCACCACGGCCCTGTCCACCATGCTTATCAAACCCTGCAGCTGATCTGACGTTACCCTTACTGAGGAGCTGCCTCCCGAATGGGACAGTCTTTATCTGGGGAACCTGTAAAGGCTGCCTACCGAGCCAGCGGCCCTCTGAATGGACCCTCACCAGCAGTGAGATGGTTTACTGTGTTGGTGTATTTCAGGTGGGGACCTCCAGAGTAACAGCTCCTCAGCACAGCCAGATCCTGAACCTTCTCCAGGTCCTGCAGTCTACTGGATTACCATCATGATCCTGACGTCTGTTTGTCTGGTCCAGATGACCATTATCTCCTTAGGGGTCGTCTGTTACCGGGTGAACGGTGAGATCGTCCCTCTGACCTACACTCTGCCGATGGATGACTGAAGCGTTTCAGTAGCTACTGAGTTAACGACGCTAAGATGGAGTGACCTCCTCTGCTTCACCACTGAAATGACTGATGATAGTAATGTACACACGTAGAAATGGAGCACTGAAAGCCCCCTATAGTCCCCCATGTGGGTGTGTTTGATGCTGTTTCCAGGCAACCCCGCTAGTTTTGGAATCACATGCTTGTATAGAAATTACCTAACTGCCCACAATCAGGTTATAGGGCATGCTGGCTAACCAAGCTAGCTATCAGGTGACCAAATTCAAGGGCACTTCAGTCATGTCCCAAATGTAGATACAAAGGTGCCTCATATAAACTGAGGAAGGAAGTCAAGTCAGTCAACTCAAGTAGTGTTATTGTCCATACATGTACAAGACATACAGAGGACTGAATCTGCGTACTCTCCGTCGCAAGGTGTAGCAAATAAAGATTTAACGATAAATAGATTACAACTCAAACAAGAACAGGAGTATGATCACTGTAATAAACACTAACATATACAGTGCCCTCCATAATTATTGGCACCCCTGGTTAAGATGTGTTCTTTAGCTTCTCATAAATTGAGTTTTGTTCAAAATAATATAGGACCACGATGGAAAAAAAGAGTAAAATCCCACCTTTAACTCAAGTGAATTTTAAGGGGGGAATAAAATCCCTGACTAAGAAATAATTATTC
>JAMWET010001926.1:0-17500 GCA_024036415.1 Prochilodus magdalenae | reverse complement strand
AAATATATCATATAGGAGACAAACACAGTGATATTTGAGAAGTGAAATGAAGTTTATATGATTTACAGAAAGTGTGCAATAATTGTCTAAACAAAAGTAGGCAGGTGCGTAAATTTGGGCACCAAAAAAAAAAAAAACATTTAGTAGATCCTCCTTTCGCAGAAATAACAGCCTCTAAACGCTTCCTATAGCTTCTAATGAGAGTCTGGATTGTGGCTGAAGGTATTTAAGACCATTCTTCTTTACAAAACATCTCTAGTTCAGTCAGGTTTGATGGTTTCCGAGCATGGACAGCTCTCTTTAAGTGACACCACAGATTTTCAATAATATTCAGGTCTGGGGACTGAGATGGCCATTCCAGAACGTTGTACTTGTTCCTCTGCATGAATGCATTAGTAGATTTTGAGCAGTGTTTAGGGTCGTTGTCTTGCTGGAAGATCCAGCCCCGGCGCAGCTTCAGCTTTGTCACTGATTCCTGGACATGGGTACCCAGATTCTGCTGATATTGATTGGAATCCATGCATCCCTCAACTTTAACAAGATTCCCAGTCCCTGTACTGGCCACACAGCCCCACAGCATGATGGAACCACCACCAAATTTGACTGTAGGTAGCAGGTGTTTTTCTTGGAGTGCTGTGTTCTTTTCCTCCATGCATAACGGCCCTTGTTATGCCCAAATAACACAGCACCTTATTTCAAAATGAAGCTTGGAAGCTTGTCCAAATGTACTTTAGCATGCCTCAAGGCTCTGTTTGTGATGTGGGCGGCTAAAAGGCTGTGAACTGTGTCTGTGGTCTTCCATTTTCTCACAGTGTTTCTCACAGTGGAGACTGACAGCTGAAATCTCTGAGAGAGCTTTCTGTATCCTTCCCCTAAACCATGACAGGGAACAGTCTTTGTTTTCAGGTCATTTGAAAGTTGTTTCGAGACTCCCATGCTGCGACACTTCAGAGAAGATGCAAAGAGGAGAAAACTTACAATTTCCCCCCTTAAATACCCTTTCTCACAATTGGAGTCACCTGTGTATCGATGTCAAGGGTCACTGAATTTACCAAACCAAATCTGAGTTCCACTAAAGGTTTTGAAATCAATAAAATGACAACAGTGCTCAAATTTATGCACCTGCCTACTTTTGTTTAACCAATTATTGCACACTTTCTGTAAATCATATAAACTTCATTTCACTTCTCAAATATCACTGTGTTTGTCCCCTATATGATATATTAAACGCAATATTTTTATCCAAACAATCAATGCTTTATAAAGGTAAATCAGGAAAATTAACAATACTGCCCAAACTTTCGCACCCCACTGTATATATATATATATATATATATACACACACATGTACACAATGGTGTGAAACAAGTACATGTAACCTCCCTTACATGATTTCTTCTGCGATGTGTTTGTCTAAAAATGCGATTGTCCAGAATCATATCAAACGCAACAAAATTCTAAATATTTAGGTCAACACAGCTGCTAACCCACAAACCAGATAAACATTTCAGCACAAAAATGCACGTGTTTTAAAATTGAAGTTTATAGTCTATATTATTTATAAAGGATTGGACCGAAAAACAATCCAAAAACATTACCAACGAGTCGAGCGCCTACTGCTAGTAACACAACTCTTCTGTTACTGTCATACGCCCATCTTTAAGACATCTGAATATCTAGGTGTCGCGTGATAGGGGCCCCGCACCCCATTAAGACAGTACCAAACCCCGCACGCAGAGCGCGATGAGAAGGGCCAGGGAAATGTACGGGCACACGCGATCTTGCATCTTTGACCAGTAATCTGTACAAGCATGCAACCGCCCACATTGGAGGAGGTTGTTTTTGGAGCCGATGACGATGAAGCCAGCTCCAACAAAAGTTCACTTCACTGTTGTCTTTCTTTAGCTCATTTATCAGCCAGGTTGGTGACCACAGTTGTTCGTAGTGGTCGTATATGATGGATCATTGTCAACCCTAGGCTGCGCTTTGGCAAAGACACGACAGACAAAGTCGTGGGTTTTAGGCTATTAGAGCGCGTCCAACGAAAGCAGCTTGGCCGGATATTCTACCATATCAGGAATCCCTTTGATTGTTAGCACACGAGCCAGAGAAACTCACATGGTTCGCACATAGTTATCACAGCAAGGTCTTTATATAAGGAGCTAGAGACACTGTGAAGCAAAATCATTCAAAATGCTGACAACCACGAAGCCAGACCACCAGCTCACATACCCACCACCATACCTTTACTGTAGGATGAGTTCTTTTTCTGAAATGCCCAGGTGTTAGCCACACGATGTAATGGGGAAACACAATGCTTATCCTTCGGAACACTGATAGCAAAGCATTTACGATACCTTTGCTCCGTCAGTCCATCAGCGTGTAAAGGACCCGCTAAACGTCTTTGGGACATCAAGAGTTTACTGTAAAATGAGACGCGAGCCGATTACATATATATCCTTTTTGGTTCAGCAGTGGTTTTTCGTCTAGTCGGGCAACCTTTGCACTAAAATGCAGGCCTAATGTCTATTGCCCAATCTCGTTTCTCTCAATGGTCATGACAGCCTTCAAATCACTGAAGATCTAACAAATCTGAGAAAAGCAAAGTTGAGAACCCTGACAAGTTCTGTTACGGACGTTGCTTTGTACGGTGGTACTGTTTCTAAGTGTAAACTGGAAAACTACATGGGAAGGTTCACATCACTGTGTCCACGTTTTTGTCACTGTGTTGGCTCTCTACACTATGTGCGTACACTGGCAGCGCAAAACTTATAGAAAATAGCCGCTTTGTTACACCTTGTTCCCCCTGATCGCTGATTCAAGATCTCAATTACCTTTCAGTACTCCATTTTCGTTACCGAAAATCTTACGTATTGGATCTCCTTGGGCATGGATGCTAAGTCTGTTAAGTATCCTGTTGGTATTACTTGGCTTTGTCCAGGCAGGCGTCCTATTTAAGGGATGTCTTGATTGGAGAACAGGGTGGCAGCTAATCAGCCTGGGTGGGGCTTAGAGAAAAGCTTGAAGCTGTGATATACACCGCCACAGTTATGGTTTAAACTGGAGTCGAGGCAAACACTTTGTCACGCACAGGTTTGGGGTATTTTTCACTCACCAGTTCAAAATGTAATACAAAAACCTATACATTTAAAACCACTTCGCTGCATTTATGATGTACCTTGTGGGTTGCTATCTGTTGAGGACTAATAATTCAATGTTTGGTGTGATGATGTACTGAACACAATTTTAAGATGAATACCAAACCCAAGAAGAAGAATACTTTCAAAAATGCGACCCATCACACCCTCGAATAATTTCGCAGCACCCCCACACCGACTGTAGATTAGTAAAGTATAATAAATACTGTAGAATAGGTAGACTAACACCCAAAAAGATAGGCTAACGAACTAGTCCACAAGAGAAAATAGATCAGCGTAGCCACTCATCAGCCGCGGAGGGTACGTATTCCTTGGCTCTAGTGTTAGTGTTAACAGTTAAAGCATGACTATACTAACCCGGTTCAGGCATGCTCTGTGTTGGTGTGAGTAATTCCCTACCAGGGCATCGCAGGTGCATCATAGATTTGAGATCTAACGTAGTTCAGTCTGACGCTCTATGAAGCTGCTGAGTCACGGTTGGAAGTCACTTTGATTAAGGAGATCTTGTGATCTATTGGACATGAGGGAAACCTGCGCAAGTAATAGTCACATATGCTTAGATGACATCCGTAGACCCATCAGGCCATCGGTTCGAAGCGGATTTATGTTGCACACGACATTTTGATCTAGTCTCCGGTCAAGAGACCTGAGGGTATATCTGAACAACGTGGGGGGAAGGATGTGGAGTGAGAGTGGAGTACAACGGGTCTTGTCTAGAGTGGCAAGGCGGACTCCACGCTTTTTAGAGGGGTCGCTCTGTGAGGGTCCATAGGGGAGATGTTTCGCATACACACAAATAATTTTGTTGTTGCTGGGATCTATAAAGTCTGACATGGGTCTCTGTACACTCACTTTCAGTCACTAACTGTTGCTTGTTGGGCCCAAACATTATAAGTTTCATGCTACTAGCATCTGAAACACCACTTCCTGTCTTGTGCCCTTCATTCTACCAGCTTTCAACTGGCATATTTTAGTCGATGAGCGTGGATAAGGAGGTTAATGGTCTACATCAATGATCAGGCTCTATAGGTTTGCAGTGTCTGGCATGGGGATCAGTTCCGTAACTCCTTCGCAGAAGCAGAGATATTGTCGGAACTGAGCGAACGGCGCATATGTATCGAATCACACATGTAAAAAACGTAATGCACTGTGAGTAAGGTCGGACCGTGTTAAGATACTAGCATGTTACAGTGGGCGTATAAGTCCTCACCATTCTAGTGAACATCGATGGTGCGACGCACATGAGTGCTATTGGACATAGCTGGCTGCGTAAGTATAGACTTGGTAGAGGAGTCAACAGGTAAAGCACCTGCCAATTGCCTGTCTCCACGTCCCCAGTGGATCTGCAATGCCCCACATGGTGACAATAAGTACATCGGAACTTCAAGCCACAAGGAATTTGCCCCTAAAAAAAAAACAATTGTAGGGACTGGGGTCCCAGTCGCTGGCGAATTCTGAGATCGACAGTCCAGAAAGAGCGTCACACCGTGTTATAGGGAATGCGAAAGATCCTCGGCCAACTCAGCCGCGGGGTCTTGTGCATATTCAAGCTTCGTCCGGTATCAAGGACAGGCAACGTCCTGCTGAAGGCGAGCAGGTCCACACGGTCCCTATCTCCGCCATCGGGCTCTGTCTCTCGATACTTTCGTTGGAACTACACGCGCTTTACTAACATTCAAGGAGGAGAAAATGTGTCTTTCGCCCCGGATTCACAGGAAATCTTATTGAGACGCGGCTGGTTTGCTTTTATATGTAATGAGGGATTTTCTTGTGCATCTTACTTGTCAGGCACCACGTAAGTTAGATACGTGTCGCGTGTTTCCATCTTATAACTTTCAGACTCAGGTTCGCATTTCTAAGAAGGCGGTTATACAGGGGAACAATGGCATGGCACCCAAAGTCTTGATTGTCATATTTGGGCACAGTTGATTCATTGATATCTAGTTATCACTCTCTAATTTAATTATTCCCCTTAACGTAGGATATGTGTTGCCAATCATAGGTTTCCAAGGTGAATTGCTTTAGTGTTATTGTTTTGGTTTTCGGTTCCTGATTATAGATGACCCTGATGGGGTAACAATATCTTGTCGTGAGAATCTGTCCGGGGTTTGGAATCCACAACCCCAACAGAAGAGCTCCTGTGGCTTAGATATTTTACATAGGAAAAAAATAGACATAGCATTACTACAGGAGTCTCATCTTTTACATCAAGATGTCACGAGAATGTCCAACAAATACTTTTAGGTAGCGGCATACTCATCAGCTGGGAAAAAAAATAGTGGTACTTTGATCTTACTACGTAGGAAATTTAACATAACAATTCTTTGTACAGGTGCTGATACATTTGGACGAATTTCACATATGGAAGCAATTATTAGAGGGGTAAAACTTACTTTTCTTTCAATTTATGCACCATCCATCTTTGAACCTGGACTTTTTATCCTCCTTTCTAAATATCTCTCCAAATTTGACTCCCCACTATTTACGGATATGAATCATCAGCATCTGAGCATCTGAGCTAGAATTAGCTAAAAGAGAATTAAATTCCATTCTCAAAAAACAATCTGAATTCTCAATTCACAGGACTAGACAGTACTATTATTTTTATAGTAGTCTTCCCAGTCATCTGCTAGCCGTCAAACTGCGTAAGAATGAAAGTTTCTCAGATATTCCTGTCCTTCAATCTCTCCACCTAAGCCGAATATTAAACTACAGATCCCTTCCCAAAATCAAATCATATCTTTCGCGCAGTTCTATGAAGAATTGTATTGGTTTTATCCATGGGCCCCCACTAATAATGACTCATATCTCCTACTTAAAAGGGACTTTGAATTTGCCTTCATCTCTGTCTAATGAAGAGAAGCGGATATTCTTCGGCAACCCATTAACGTTGCGAGGGATTAAAAAAAGGCATTGCTAACTATGAAAAAAAGGCAAGGCTCCAAGGCTCTCCATGGCAACCACTCAGATGGTATATACCCAACAGAATTTTATTTTTACCTTTTTTTTCTCAATTAGGCCCCACCCCTTTTTTAAAAATATGTTTTACCAAGTCAAATTAAAATTTTTCCCCACCTAACAGGAGTAAACTGCGCAGTCCACATTTCCCGTCCTTCTTAAAGCTGGGAAAAGACCCAACTTTTATGCAGTATTTACTGCCCCCTTAATCCTACTTTTGGTTCAGATGTCCCCCCAAAATTATCTTGATTTTGCCAAAATCTTAGCAAGTATTCGGCCCTTGAAACTTTATATTTAACCTAAATAAATACACCATGACTCAAACCAAACAGGGCTTCATTAAATTTCCCGTTTTTTCCTCTGAGATTATGTGTAAGAAAACGCTTTGCCCTTCATGGTTTTTCAGCTTTATGCACAAATAATATCTTTTTCACACCTTGCGCTGTAAAAAATTATCTCGCAGAAAAAGCATTTGACCGATTAGACTGTGAATTTTGTTAATGTCCAGTGGCTTGAAGTTGATGGTGTTTTTTTTTTCGGTTGTTATAGCTTTATTAGAATGGTCAAAACTCTACATTGTAACCCTACTGCTGTGGTTTTAACTGGTGCAAATTGTTCTTTGCCTTTTTCAATCTCTCCTTACCTATTTTCCTTGTCCCTTGAACCTTTGGCCCTTTTGGAACCTTTACGCCTCTCCTATGATTATTCACCTATCAATATTCAATATTCATTCACACAAAACTATATCTCTTTATATGCAGATGATATTCTTTTGTATTCTAATAATGTTCCCCAAACTCTCCCTCACTTACTCTCCATCCTGGACATATTTGGTAATCATTCTGGGTACAAAATTAATAAGATTAAATCTGCTCTACTTCCCATAAATGATGCAATGAGGAAACTAAAACTCATATTACCATTTCCAGTAGTATCCCACTTTAAATACGAGCGGTGTTATCTGGGATTGTAACCGCGAGGTGTGGGGGCTCCCCTGCCCAATAAATGGTCCAGTACTCCGAACGGCTGTGTCTCACCAAGATTTCTTTGTGGAGGTCGAGGGAAGCAGCTAACCCCCTGTTGCATCTCCCTCCCCGGAGAGCCTTCACCCAACTACTGATTGCGTTACAGTTTGGTGCCCAAACTTTTGGTCCCTTTCGGCCCGAGGATTGTGGTGACTTATGCCTTCATTTTTTTTCTCTTTTGCATTTGATTTTTGCCCTTTCTGTGGCCCGCTGTTTTTCGTGCCGTGTTGGGTGCCTAAAGCTGACTAGCTTGCCTAGCAAGGCTAGCACAGCTTTTCTGAGCTTTTAAGTGAATTTAAACGAGCTACAAAGCTCCGATAGTTTCCGGAGGTTAATGCACCTTTTCGTTTTTTTCTGCATCTCTTTGGCTTACGCTGTTTCTGTGCCGACTGGGCCGTTAGCCGCTAATGCTAACTAGCGCTTGTTTTGGACGTTTTTTTTACGTGTGTATATACATATATATATATTTTTTTTTTTTTCACTTTTTGTGGACTCGCTTTGTTAAGGAGAACGATGGATTTAACAGTGAGTGAGACTTTTCCCGTATATGCTCACGTATATGACTTGGATGGAAAGGGAGCCGCTTCTGGACTTTTCGGTTACCTCGTGTGGACTTGGATGCTGTTTTTCACGAGTAGGATCATCGGACAACTGGTTGTGTGGGGTGCACAATTTTTTTTTTTTTGTGACTCTGTATACAGTGCTGAAAACGTGTGTGTTTGCCCTCCGCCTGCAGGTGCACGGTGCTTCAGACAGCATCATTGAGGACCACAAGTAGGACAGTTCACATTATATGTTTTCACCTTTACCGTCCTCCTAATGAGTTTTCTATTGATATCTGCCATACTTCCGTGGTTATTTAGCTGTATATAGGTGATTTGTCTTAAATTGTTAGTACTAAATTTAGTTCAAAGTGTTCTTTATCGTGATCTCTGTTTTGTAGTTTTTGGGTCTATTGAGCTGCCAGATTATTTGGAAATGGATGTTTTTGATCATTTGTCTGACACTGACGATGACTAGGGGACATTTGCCACTCTTTCTGCGCTCTAATTCTAATTCTCTAGAAAGTCAGGTTCAGTTAATGCATCAGGAAATGGGACTGTTAAGAGACTTGAATTAAGTTTTAATTCATCACTGCAAATTCAGACGGAAATTCTTAGGCAGCTGAAATCTGACTCAAAGACCCGTTCTTCTAGCCAGGGTGTGACTTGGTCTGTTTTCTCTGCCAATGAGTGTCTACAGCCCTACGTCCTGTTCACAAGTGCAAGCCGCCCCTAACCCTAGTCAACCAATGACTATGTACTGCTCTAGGCGTAACATGTGTCTCTGTGAGGCACGTCACCCACAGGTTGCCATGTTGATGGAACTAATCCAGGGCTTTTTTGCAGAAGTGTACATCACTGTTCTAGTGGTTGTTGTTGCATCTGATCTGTTGTGCTGAAATAGGACTTCCGGGTTCTTACTTCGCTGCACAGCACTCAAAAATGGAGCCGCCAAGGTTTGGGCGGTTCTAATAGGATTTTGGCCAAAATGGATTGGTGCATGCTGTTGACGCCTAGCCAGGCCATGGGGTTTTAAGATATGCAGATTCTGACTGAACTACCTCGCTTTCTCTGTGGTGAACCTAGTCGCTGGTTCCACGTTCTTAAATCTCACTTGAATAGCTGGGATCAGTTCTCTGAGCTCTTTCAAAAAGGTTTTTGCCGTCGGACAGTCAGGAAAGAATCTGGAAGGGTATTCTTGGAGCTACCTCACTTCAAGCACTGCTGCTAGTCAGGACAGCTCCTCCAGTGGGGTGGTTGATAGTTTGAGTCCGGCCTCCTGTGGAGAGCCGGAGTTAGAAATTGGTGAACAGGCGGCTGTTGAGGGTACACATGTGTCAGATGGGCCTGATTACAGATTACACTCCCGCAGCCTCTGGCCGATATGTTTGTTGAGGAGAAGGATATGCCACGCACTCACTCTGATGACTTGAGGAGCAGAGTAGGTTGCTTAGCCAAGCTCGACACTCACACTAACCTTAGGTTAGGTCATGACATTGACAATGCCACTGACAATCTTAGTCAGGTATCAGATTCAGACTTTGGATTTTCCTTTACTCACTATAATCTCAGACCACAACGTTGACTTTAGGGAGTTTGTACTCTGACTGACGGTATGGGACTGGGTTTTGGTTTACTTTGCAACCTAGATTCAGGTTTATTTCAGTAATCCTGCTTCAATTTCTGTTCAGAAATTGTAAAAAAAAGAAAAGAAAAAAGGTGAAAAGAAATTTGAAAAAAGGGTCATTTTGGACACTGTACTTTTTTTCTGTTATTTTTTGAAGTGTTTGTTTCTTGTACCTGTCAACGGATTTACGTCCCCTGTACCATGTCATATATGTGTGGTATACTGTGCTGTGCCCTGTGCCGTGTTTTGTAGGCGGTTGGGGTCAGCCTTTTTCTTGTTGGGGGGAATATGTAACGGTCACTTTAAGTGCCGGCGTTGAGCGCATGCGTGCTGTATGTCGTGAGCGAGAGAGGGAGTACAAAGCTAACGGTTATATAGGTAGGGCATGCGGAATGGTTACGGGGGATTTTGTAGCCTGTATGTTCTGCTGCAGTGTTATCTGGGATTGTAACCACGAGGTGTGGGTGCTCCTCTGCCCAATAAATGGTCCAGTACTTCGAACAGCTGTCTCCCACCTGGATTTCTTTATGGAGGTCGGGGGAAGCAGCTAACCCCCTGTTGCATAAATGAAATGGTCAATCCAATTTCATGTCCACACTAAACATAATTAGCAATGACTTGAAAGGATGGAATGAGATGACTAATACTCTTCAAACCCGTATTTCAGTACTTCAAGAGAATATTTCCTAAGAATGAAATCCTAGTCAATGATCCTTCTCCCACCCCCCGAGACTTTTGGATACAAGCTTAATTCTGACATTCCATCTATCTGTGGAAAGGAAGGGCAAAAAATACCTAGAATAAAGATGTCTAATCTCAGCGTCAGAAAACTGTATGGATGTCTTTCGCTACCAAAATTTTCAAATTATAATCCATCATGCTTTTACACTTCGGTCTATGGCGATGGTTTAAACCCGATGGCCAAAGCTTCCTGGTGCCCTATCAGAGGAAGGTATTGTTGCCTACTCATAGATTGCAAGATTTTATATACTCTAATGTTTCTTTGAAATTCCGTAAAATGAGGTATGGACCAATTATTGCTAATGTACTCCTAACTTGGAGAACGGCAGAAAGAATAACTAAAACTTCCACTAGGTGGCACAGTTTTTCTATATTTCATAATTATAAACTTCTCACAGGTAATAAACCTTTCCCCAGTGGCAACAAAATTCTGGACTCCGGACATTCCAAGACCTACAATTATCTTATAATTTGCCTGGATCTTCTTTCTTTCTTTCTGATTTTTGGTTGCTTGTGGCCCCGAGTGCGATGAAAGTATACGAGGCCTCCCACCTGGCGCAGTAACCCGTAACATTTGCATCCTTTACATAATCTATTTGGTAAAAAAACCATGACAACCATGGGACTTGGTATCTCTTATTTATATTAACCTTCTTTACGTGTGCTGCAATACAACCAGCGCTAGTATTCAGTGTTATTTGGGAAAAGGAGGCTCAAAACTCAATCACAGACCAAATTGACTGGCACAACTGTCTGGGTAGAAACGATCATTTCATCCTCACACAGAATCCTAAACATCCAGTTAATCCTTATAATTTTATTTTTAAATTTTACTTAACCCACCTGTAGATGTTTCCTACGTGACATGCATCTTAATACACTACTCCTTTATGTACACTGTGCCCTGAGAACAAATACGGGCACATTTCACGACATGTTCTGGGAATGGCACCCGAAGTATATCAGGATTTTTTGGTGGTTAGCAAGGTTTCTACAACTCTATCAGTCATATTACAGAAAGCCTAATTCCTTGTATCAAGTTTCAGCTCTATCTTTTGAATGATGATACCGCGGAGCTGTACAGGAAAAAGAATTTGGATGGCTGGACTGACTGACTGCCATGGCGAAGGAAAATCTAGTTTCTTACGCTGGGCAACATCGACCTCATTCTTAGTAAGTTGGAGACTATGGATCCTTGTTGGATATTGTCCGACTGCGTCGTTGGGGGGGGTTGGGGTGGTGGGTGGGATCAGTGGTGGCTGTGGATGGGGGTGGAAGGAAAGCATGTTGTACAGGCCCTGGGAAAGCATGCTGGTTGATTAAGTTTGCGCGCAAACTACTCTGAACGTCTGATCCATGCTCAGGCGTGATCTCACTATTATTATCACCATTTAGTAATATTGGTTTATTGCAAATCTATTTAACCTCTTCAGATTATACTATGACTGTATTGTATATCACGTTCTTTCATGTTAATATCTGGCCCATTTGGAGGGTAGGGTTGGGTCCATCGGTGGACAGTGGGGGAGTGTTAATGTGAAATGCTTGGGGTGGGATTGTGGGGGGCTCAGGGGTTGGCGCAAGGTGGCATAATTGATTGAATTGTTTTCCACGTCTGTCATTGTCTGTCCCTTATAAAATGAACAATAGAACATTTTGATTTGCTTAAAAAAAAAAAAGAAATTAATCGCCACTCAACAGGTATCCTCATTGAGTCACATGTAAATATTAGTCTGGAAAAAATGAGATTATTCAGGTGATCTTATCCCCTAATCATTCTCAAACCCTCCCGTGATACAATGGATCCTCTTTCCCTTTCAACTATAATCACGCACGACACTGAAAGGGACTGTATCTGTCTGGTGTCATCATATCACCATTGTGAAATCAGAAAGCACACTGAAAAATAGCTTTTATACAACAGTAAACATGACTTACATGGGAGTTTCATTGATGTCATAGTTCCCTGCTGGAAAGGATTCTGAGGAATATCGCCCATCGGGTAGGAGTTTTTGTGACTTGTTTCCCAGAAATGTTCTTCTGGAAAGAAACAGGGGTACCATTCTCATACAACGTTTTTTTTGGTGCTGCGACCAACGATCCTTATGGTTATGTAGATTATTAGATCATATTTGGTTAAATTAAGATTAAGAATTAGATTAGAATTAGATTAAGACCGTTATTAGAAATCGATAAACATCCATTAGAAATGTTCGTTAGGTAGATTAAACGTTTTCCAATTCCTCACCATATTTATGTTCCCCAAAGAAACACACCTGAGGGTAAGCTCTACGGTGAGGAAGAAAGATTCATCCTAACAGGTGAGGTGAAGATCACACCTGATTTGAGCACAGTTGGAAAAGGGCTAGGAATCCCCACTGCGTAGATTCAGCCATACACATATCATATCAAATACAGTCATAACTTTCAGTTTTTATGTAGCCCTCCAAGCTTTTTCGATGATAACAAAACTAATTAAGGTCTCTCTCTCTCTGATCATCTTTTTCCTCCCTATATTCTCCTCCACTCCTCTCTGGTCGCTGTCTCCGTCCTGTCTCTTCTCTCCTGATGATAGCTGGGTGTTGGAAGACGAAAACCGTCTCAACGAACCGTCCTCACCTACAGATCTTGACTCCCTCATCAGTCCTCATATGTTGTAAATATTTTAGTTTCTTGCTTCTTCTGAGAGGAACTAACCCGCTGGGGTCCAGGTCACAAACCTCTCGGAGATGGGAGCTACTGGTAGGAGTCTTTAGACAAGCTAGGTGCTAGCTGGGAGAATCAGACCAGAGGAAGCAGAGGGGCTGTGCTGCGCACGTATGGGAGATGGCTTGTGTAACGACTGTAGTCAAGGACGGCTGTGAACTCTGACTGGACTCAACCTGCCACTGAGTAAAGTGTTTTGAGGGTCGGGGGGAGATGGGTCTAATGACTTCAGAAAATGGAAGTCTATAGGCTTCAGAAACCCCTTTACCCCAACCCCACAAGTGGTTTGATGTAGGCCATGGATCTACCTCATCTAACATGATCTGGTGCACTGCTGCAAGGAAGAGCTCAGTACGCAGTCAGATTAGAATTAAGGGACAACAAGAGCAGGTTGTGAAGACATTCAGGAGAGGCTACACTAGATCATGTGGTTAAGTATCGCTTTAGAATAGTGATTCTTTATAGCTAAGCTACAATTCTTTACACTTGTATTAGATATACATCTTTATGTTAAGAGACTACTGAACGTATGAAAATGTGACACCAATTAATATTTTTATTTTATTTATTTTTATACTGATGTAAAGAAATAAACAAGCATCCTGAATTCAGGAATGTTGGTGTGAATACAGCATCATAAACTAAATTATTAATGTTTGGCATCCTCCTATTGGACTTCCCTTATCGTCTGAAAACGCTATGCTGTTTATTCATCAGTATGTCATTTGCTGCATCCATAGTTTGTTAAGTCGCCTGGGGGCGGGGCAACGTTGCTGTCTGTATTGGAGTATGTCTATTTCTCAGTTGTAAATTTTTAATATCTGGAATTACAGTGCTGGTAGAGCATTTGAGAACCTTCCGGCACCTGTTGAATTTCTACATGGATGTTACCTGTAATGTGATCAGATCTTCAGTCACCTGGTAACATCAGGTAACGAGAGCCCAATAAACCAAGGAACACCACATAGTCTTCAATCCATTTATTTCAAAAACATAATCTGACATCAACATCATCTGTTGGCGAAAGTATGTGAAACCTCTGCGCTTTCAGGAGCTGGTGGTAGAACCCCAAACCATAGACTTTCTAATAGATGGGTCCTAGTACTGTAGTCAACACACTCGACCTGGGGGTAGTCTTTTGGTCTGTGCCTCCATGTACCAGAACTTTATGTTGGATGGGTGCTTTCCCTTCCCCTCCAGGTCCTATTTCCTGGAACACATTTCTGTTGGGTTGATGTTCAAGGTTCAGCCATTTGACCGGGTTTCCAAAGCAAGCATCTTGGCCTTAGCCAGTCTTTTATAGACCAAGTACATTTTAGGGTCATTTGTCTTTCTGCAGGACCCATTTTCCTATGGGGTTCAGTGCATATGATGAATGGATGCCTGGTTTTACACTGTAGCACTTCACTGTGCACTCGTTTCCTGACACGATACAGAAATTCATAGCTCCATCCACATCCACACAGCAGCCAAAACACGCCCAAGTACTGATGCTACCACACAGCATGTTTCCAGCTGGGATATAAGACTGTGCTAGAGTACAGTGTTCGGTATTGCTAACTGTAACACCTCTCATTAAAGCCAAGAAGATCCTCCAACAGCAGATGGGAGGATTTTACTGGAATTCTTACTCATCCTGAGGGTCTTTAGGAAACTTTAAAGAGGCAGGAATGTTCTTCCTGGAAAGCAGTGACTTCTGCATCCGGTGGTTCCATATATACTATTCTGGTTCAGTGATTAGCTGATGGTGAACTCTTGAACACTGATATCAGCCAGTCTAGGAGACACCTGCACATCCTTAGATGCTACACTGGATCTTCATGATCTCCCAGAATGTTCTTACACCTCAGTCCTGAATTCATTGGATGACCATTGGAAGGGTTTACACAGTGGTCTATATAGTGTACACATACACACTCACACACATTTATTCAAGAAAAAAGAAAAATAATAATAAATATATAACATGAAAATATAAAAAATAACAATTCTGTTTTTATGGAGACATAATGATTGTACTAATTACATTACTGTACAGTGTATAACTAAGCTCTAAATTTAGCTACTGTTGTATAGACTGAGTCTGTTCTACAGGTTCTCATTAGGTGGAGTGTATAACTCTAAGCTCTAAATGTAGGTACTGTGGTATAGACTGAGTCTGTTCTACAGTTTCTCATTAGGTCGAGTTAAGTATAACTCTAAGCTCTAAATAAATGTAGGTGGAAGTGTAGTAACTCTAAACCGTACTGTGCTAAAGACTTGAGTCTGTTCTACAGTTTTCTCATTAGGTGGATGTGTATACTCTAAGCTCTAAATGTAGGTACTGTGTTGGTAAGACTGAGTCTGCTCTACAGTTTCTCATTAGGTGGAGTGTATAACTCTAAGCTCTAAATGTAGGTACTGTGGTATAGACTGAGTCTGTTCTGCAGTTTCTCATTAGGTGGAGTGTATAACTCTAAGCTCTAAATGTAGGTACTGTGGTATAGACTGAGTCTGCTCTACAGTTTCTCATTAGGTGGAGTGTATAACTCTAAGCTCTAAATGTAGGTACTGTGGTATAGACTGAGTCTGTTCTACAGTTTCTCATTAGGTGAAGTGTATAACTCTAAGCTCTAAATGTATGTACGTGGTTATAGACTGAGTCTGTTCTACAGTTTCTCATTAGGTGGAGTGTATAACTCTAAGCTCTAAATGTAGGTACTGTGGTATTATAGACTGAGTCTGTTCTACATTTTTCTCATTAGGTGGAGTGTATAACTCTAAGCTCTAAATGTAGGTACTGTGGTATAGACTGAGTCTGATCTACAGTTTCTCATTAGGTGGAGTGTATAACTCTAAGCTCTAAATGGTAGGTTACTGTGGTATAGACTGAGTCTGTTCTACAGTTTCCTCATTAGGTGGAGTGTATAACTCTAAGCTCTAAATGTAGGTACTGTGGTATAGGACTGAGTCGATATACAGTTTCTCATTAGGTCCGAGTGTATAACTCTAAGCTCTAAATGTAGGTACTGTGGTATAGACTGAGTCTGTTCTACAGTTTCCCTCATTAGGGTGGAGTGTATAACTCTAAGCTCTAAATGTAGGTACTGTGGTATAGACTGAGTCCTGTTCTACAGTTTCTCATTAGGGTGTGAGTGTATAACTCTAAGCTCTAAATGTAGGTACTGTGGTATAGAACTGAGTCTGTTCTACAGTTTCTCATTAGGTGGAGTGTATAACTCTAAGCTCTAAATGTAGGTACTGTGGTATAGACTGAGGTCTGTTCTACAGTTTCTCATTAGGTGGAGTGTATAACTCTAAGCTCTAAATGTAGGTACCCAGTTCTAATGGGGTGTTTTATAGACCAGCTGATTCTGTTCTACAGTTTCTCATTAGGTGGAGTGTATAACTCTAAGCTCTAAATGTAGGTACTGTGGTATAGACCTGAGTCTGTTCTACAGTTTTCTCATTAGGTGGAGTGTATAACTCTAAGCTCTAAATGTAGGTACTGTGGGTATATGACTGAGTCTGTTCTACAGTTTCTCATTAGGTCGAGTGTATAAACTCTAAGCTCTAATGTAGGTACTGTGGTATAGACTGAGTCTGTTCTACAGTGTTCTCATTAGGTTGGAGTTGTATAACTCTAAGCTCTAAATGTAGGTACTGTGGTATAGACTGAGTCTGTTCTACAGTTTCTCATTAGGTGGAAGTGTATAACTCTAAGCTCTCTAAATGTAGGTACTGTGGTATAGGATGAGTCTGTTCTACAGTTCCCTCATTAGGTGGAGTGTATAAACTCTAAAGCTCTAAATGTAAAGGTACTGTGGTATAGACTGAGTCTGTTCTACAGTTTCCTCAATTAGGTGGAGTGTATAAACTTCTAAGCTCTAAATGTAGGTACTGTGGTATAGACTGAGTCTGTTCTACAGTTTCTCATTAGGTGGAGTGTATACTCTCAAGCTAATTAAATGTAGGTTACTGGGTTGGTATAGACTGAGTCTGTTCTACAGTCCTCATTAGGTGGAGTGTATAACTCTAAGCTCTAAATGTAGGTACTGTGGTATAGACTGAGTCCTGTTCCTACAGTTCCTCAGGGATTAGGTCTAATGAGTGTATAACTCTCTACAGGTCTCAAAGCTGTAAATGTAGGGTACTGTGACCTATTAGACTGGTGTCTGTGTCTGTTCTACAGTTTCTAACTCATTAGGTGGAGTGTATAATACCTCTAAAGCTCTAAAATGTAAGGTGTATAACTGTGGTAAATAGACTGAGTACTGTCTGTTAACAGTTTACAGTTTCTCATTAGGGCTTGAGTGTATAACTCTAAAGCTCTAAATGTAGGTACCTGTCGGTATAGACTGAGTCTGTTCTACAGTTTCTCATTAGGTGGAGCAGTGTATAACTTCTAAGCTCTAAAATGTAGGTACTGTGGTTATAGAACTGAGTCGTCCGACAGTTTCTACAGTGATCTAATTAGGTGGAGTACGTATAACTGAGTCTAAGGCTCTAAATGTAGGTTACTGTGGTTAAGTTAGGTACTGAGTCTGTTTCTACAGTTTGTCCTTAGGTGGAGTGTATAACTCTAAGCTCTAAAGTAGGTAATGTGGTATATAGACTGAGTCTGTTCTACAGTTCTCATTAGGGTGAGTGTATAAAAACTCTAAAGCTCTAAATGTAGGTACTGTGGTATAGACTGAGTCTGTTCTACAGTTTCTCATTAGGGCGGAGTGTATACACTCTAAGCTCTAAATGTAGGTTACTGTG
>JAMWET010001925.1:110000-126417 GCA_024036415.1 Prochilodus magdalenae | reverse complement strand
TCCCTTTTATGTGCAACACCCCCCACTAAATTCCCCCGTGTAACCACACAGCGTGCTCTACCCACACTCCGAAATTTATGCCTTGCTTGGGAATCAAACCCATGGCCCCGTTGTACCCAACTTTCCAGCGGCATTATCCCTCTAACTGAGGAAATCCGTCCCATGTTGCCCGGCTGAACCAACAGGTTCATAATGGTCTCGGCTCACATTTATACAATCACAATAACAAAAAACAAAAACACATTATTACTCATAAAAAACTTACATAAAACCTTCTCATGATTTTTTATCATTACATCACATATTCATCTTAGAGAAATTATTTTTCCATGCACAAGGCCCATAAAATTTACATTTCAACAATTTCACATTAAATTCAGATTCCGTGCACTTTCTTTACCGCCATGCTTCGGTTAAGCTCCATATAAACGTTAAGCCTCACAACCCATGGTAGCAATAGTCCACGAGCCCAACTTAAAACCTGACCACTTGGACATCCGGTACCCTCTCTATGAGCAGACTATTCCCACCCTCGTCTTCTCCCGGTGGGTATGCTGTCTCAATTTATTGGCACCCCGTTGTTCACGCGACCTACCCAGTCAGGCTGACGCACCCCCTTGTGCATGGGAGAACATACACCAGCCCCCTCGGGAGAGATCCTCTGTCCCTACAACGTTCCCTTTCCAACGTTAGTAATCCATAACTATCAAACGTCAGTCAGACACTTCAGGACCCAGCAGCTCAGTACAGATCGATAATCGTCTGTTTCTCCCAACACGTAAGACAGGCCTCACAAACATAAGACACTCGAGCTTCGATTTAATTTAGTCATTGTTTGGCAGAGAGACTGGCCCCCCCCCCCCCCCCCTTCCCGTTAGTCTTCATTTGCCTACTAATGTCTTTGGTCTGGCCACAAGACCGAAGAGTATCAGTTCAGGGCAGTCATTGGACGTGCGAGAAAAGTTTTAACACAAGAAAATAACCACATAGAAGGGTGCAATGTGGTGAGAGTTGGCCCATTCCGGGACACTATAGACTTCAATATTCACGGAAAATTACGCAGCCCCCGGGGTTCGCGCATCGTATTTGTATCCCCTTACTGCGCACTCTCCATCATTCCCTTGCTTCCTGAGGGGAGTCTAGTAGTTACTTCAGGTTATACTGATACCTCATGCAACTCCGCTTGGCTCTATGCTCGACACGCACGAGTCGCTCCCGGATGCGACTTCTTTGAACACTCCCCTGACTCACCCAGCCCCCCCCCCCCCCCGGAGAGATCTAGCAGCATGCTTTTTTTGATGCTGGCTACCTAATCTCACCTGTGTAAGTAACAAATATTACGTGGCCACATCCCGAGTTCACTGGCATCGGTTCCTATTATCCAGCATTCCTTGGGGATGTCCACGGAATTATTGCCCCCCCCCCCTCATCTGCTCCTGGGGGTAATAAACGTGGTATCTCTCCTTTCCAATCGCCGGCCTTCTGTTACGCGTTCACTTTCCCTCACACACAGTGGCTACCACATGTGGAGCCCTAGCAGCGAAAGGTGTCTAGGAGTGCTCTAATAGACGGTATGTGGACAGTGAGTGGACACAGATGTGCTATCAACACACTCGCGAGACGAACATGCTAGGGTTGCGATCGCACTCACACCTCTAGCAACCACACACATATGTATACACACATGACACCACGTCAGTGTCACTGCAGTGCTGAGAAAGATCCCCCACCCACATCATACCTGCTCTGTGGTGGTCCTGTGGGGGTCCTGACCTATTGAAATGGTTGTTGATCCTCACCGGTAAACCACGGCCATCTCTATAGTGCTGGTCACCAGGAGGTTATACTCCGTTACTTCGTTCACCTCGTCTACCTGAGCCCCTGCAGACCAAACACAGTGATCAGGTGTGGCACAAGAACAACACAAACACAGCAAACTACCACACCCACACACACTCACCCTCTGTGTTAGTGTTGCGGGCCGGCAGCTTCAAAGGGAAGAGGAACACGGATGGCGATACCGGAAGTCCGGGAGGGAGACGCCAGCTCTGGAGGAAATCCTCTGGCACAAAACAAACGACGCTGAGTGAGGAGGATACCTGATGCACGGTAGAGGCATATCCGTAGTTCACGCGTACATTGTACTCAGGGTGAGAAGAGGCCGCCCCCACCCTGGTTTGAACAGCCAGAGACTGACTGAAGTTCCGTCTTGGATTGTAAATAAAGCACTCTGGTTCACACAGGTAGAATTAAGAAGCAACCTGAGGAGAACCATCAAAGTATCAGGTCCAAAAGACTAAAGCAGGTACTGGGTTCCGTTAGAACTGGGGTGGAGCTGGTTCTAGCCTCTATCGGCTCAGGAACCGAAGTCTGTATGGCTCAATTCTATATTTACTATGTGGTCTTAAAGAGACCCCTAAAGCTCCCAACTCAGAACTCTGATGAACAGCACATCAATCCGCGCAGGTAGCTGATACAACCATTAGGAACCTCTTCAGCTCCATAGAGAGACGTATGTTCTGGCGGTTGGAGTCTAGACTTCTGATGTGCTAGCCTCAAAAATATTGATCACATCAAGTTCTAAATTTTATCATAGGTATTGATCCTGGTACCTGTAACCTCCTTCCAACACCAACACACTCCCAACTCCTTCCAGGGTCGCCAGACTGTTCTATTGCAGATGATGAGTAAGTGTAGTGTGTGCGTGTTACCAGGTCCTCTCTGGTTGACGAGAGCGAGCCCAACACAACCGTTCTGACAGCCAAACGCAGTGAGACGACGCCCATCATCAATGCTCAACACATCCAGCCACAGAACACTGCCACGGACAGACACACGATATCATTATTAAATTAATAATCATAAAGTGTAACATGGGTTTGTGTGTTTAAGGTGGTAGTAACGTCAGGCTCCTGCAGATGGCGCATTTCAGTGACATGGGGGACACTGTGGACCTGCAGTACACTCACTTGCTTGGCAGCTTCTTCAGTTCAGGGAAGAACTTCTCCACTGGCTGCTCCTCAAACTGGTGCAACGAGGCATTCTACCACCCAGAGAGAGACAGGGAGACGAGTCACACAAGCCCATCACGGTTTACCGCACATGAGGTGATCAGCCAACGCAGGCCGGGTCTCCAAAGTTGGCTCCACTGGAGCTACGAGACCAGGGATGCTATCAGACTCTGGAAGTCAATAGTCACCTCACCCTTTCCTACATGTACGTTCCTCAAAGCCGACGGAGCTACGACTGGAAATCACCAGCTTAGTCTCTAGATATGGACGTCCACTTCCATGGTGCACTGGAATGAAAGCCCTATGGTCTACTATGGCTAACTGCGGTGTTCAGCTGTCCTAAACACATCAACGTAATGTGTGTTAGGTAGCAGTGATACCCTAACATCTTTAATGCACTAACAAGCCTTGGCTGGTCAGCTGCACTTGGGCTAAGAAGAACTTGCACCTGGGCTAATTGGGAATCTGCATCCAGGCTGACTGGAACTTGCACCTGGGCTAAGTGGTAACCAGCACCTAAGTCAATTGGGAAACTGCACCTGGGATAATTGGGAACCAGCACAGAGTTAATTGGGAAACTGCACCTGGGCTAATTGGGAACCAGCACCGAGTTAATTGGGAAACTGCACCTGGGCTAATTGGGAATCTGCACCTGAGTTATTCTAACCAGCACCTGGGCTAACTGGGAACCAGCACATGGGCTGACTGGAAACCTGCACCTGGGCTGATTGGGAAACTGCACCGAGTTAATTGGGAAACTGCACCTGGGCTAATTGGGAATCTGCACCTGAGTTATTCTAACCAGCACCTGGGCTAACTGGGAACCAGCACATGGGCTGACTGGAAACCTGCACCTGGGCTGATTGGGAAACTGCACCTGGGCTAATTGGGAAACTGCACCTGGGCTAATTGGGAAACTGCACCTGGGCTAATTCGGAAACTGCAACTGAGCTAATTGGGAAACTGTACCTGGGCTAACTGGGAACCAGCACCTGGGCTAACTGGGAACCAGCACCTGGGCTAACTGGGAACCAGCACATGGGCTGACTGGAAACCTGCACCTGGGCTGATTGGGAAACTGCACCTGGGCTAACTGGAAACCTGTACCTGGGCTAACTAGAAACCTGCACCTGGGCTAACTGGGAACCAGCACCTGAGTTAGTTGGGAAACTGCACCTGGACTGACTGGAACTTGCACCTGGGCTAACTGGAAACCTGCACCTGGGCTAACTGGAAACCTGCACCTGGGCTAACTGGGAACCAGCACCTGGGCTAACTGGGAACCAGCACCTGGGCTAACTGGAGACCTGCTCCTGGGCTAACTGGGAACCAGCACCTGAGTTAGTTGGGAAACTGCACCTGGACTGACTGGAACTTGCACCTGGGCTAACTGGAGAACTGCACCCGGGCTAACTGACACCTGGGCTAATTGGATAAGTGTGCCAATGTGATTTTTAACCCCGAGTGTTCCTTAAATAACGGGACGCACACAGACACACACGGAGCACGTGCCTCTTTGTACAGGTGAATGCGCTGGTCGTGTCCACTCAGCAGAAACACCGTCTCTCTCTGACCTTCTACAAACCGCAACCTGGAAACCAAACACAACAGAGACTCACACTGTAGGGATACAACACATAACAGTACATATAATACATATATCATACACATATAAAACATATAATACCATTTATTACATATATTTATACATTAGTTAGAACAAAATCACTGAAAAAAATCTGTCAGGACCCCCACAGAGCCCCCACAGGACCACCACAGAGCAGGTACTATGTGGGTGGTGGATGATTCCCAGCACTGCAGCAACACAGTGACGTGGTGCTGGTGTGTTAGTGTGATGTTCCAGTGTATACTCACTCGGTGTGGTAGAGCTGGAAGGGGGTAAACTGCAGCTCCAGGTTCAGGCAGCTCTCTGTAAGGAAACATCAGCAGTCCCTCTTTACTCACTCCACCCACCTACCATGCGACATACTGTAGTACTCCCCACACTCTCCGTCCTCAGGACACCCAGACATTCCACATCCGCTGACCCCGCTCTACCATAGTACATGTCCTACCACTTCGTGGCTGAGTTGCTGTTGTTCCCAATCCCACCCACTTTGTTATAAACCCACCGATAGTGGACTGTGGAATATTCAGTAGGGAGGGAATTTCACCACTGGACTATCACGGTACCATGCTGGAATTCACTGAGCTCCTGAGAGTGACCCATTCGTCTGCATGCCTAGGTGCTTGGTTTTACACACCTGTGGCCCAACCTGAATCCAGTGATCTGGATGGGGGAGTGAATACTTTTGGCAGTATATTGTACATCTCTGGCATCAGTTGGATGTTTAGTTGTCGCAGGGCTTTGGCGCCCCCTATGGTGCAAAGAGAAACTGTCCAAACCAAACACTGAACTACAAACTGAATACTGAACACTGCTTCTCATCCCGACCCTAACCCCAGTTACAATAGTGCGTCCTGATGTGTGTGACCTACGTGCAATGGACTCCAGATTGAACTCTGACCCCGGCTCATAGTCGCAGTAGATGTTTAAAAACGGGGTGGCCTTGTCTCCTGAGTCCTGAGAGAGAGAGAGAAAGAAAGAGAGAGAGAGAGAGAGAGAGAGAGAGAGAGAGAGGGAAAGATTCAGCTTTACAGCCTCAGTTTCTCAATTTGAACCGCTCAAGATCTTCAGTCAAAAAGCCCACCTTGATAAATGTGATGCCCACCACCAGGCCTCTGTTGGGGGGAGACTTGTTGAAGGCATCTATGGAGACGATCTCAGCATCGACTACACGGGAAAAGCAAACAGATGTGTCTTTGACATTGCACCAGACCGCACACCTTGCCCAACCGGAGGTTGGAGTTACAGAAGGGTCTTAAGGTGGAGCTTTGAATGAATAGAGTGATCTGAATTAATAACCGAATTAAAAACATCATATTTACACACCTACCATCGCTGTCCAATCAGAAACATGCATGGTCTATTTTTACTTTTAGGCATCATTTGATCACATGTTTACACCGTGGGAGAATTTCAGGACGAATGGACGTACAGAAATGGCCCAGAACCGCTTGGAAAGACGTCTGGTTCCATTGACTTCCATTCAAACCGAATGAGGTTTTTGGCCTCTCCTGTAAAGTTGACACTTTGAAGATGCTTGTCTTTTGACAGCAACAATACGATGTGAAGACACAGCCGTAGGCATGAACTCTACAGTATTGGGAAGTGGGGTCCCCTCTAGTAGACTTGCCCCCCCACCCCACCAATGTTCAGTTCATGCCTACTCTGGGTGATCAACATTTCACATGGAATTTCCAACAAACACTGAACCCTGAAGTCACTGAACCCATTCAATCCATAACCGTGAAACATTGCTGGGTGCCGCATGAAGGTGTGGCTAATGAACATTCCAGGCTACACTGGCTAACGCTAACGCTAGTGATGGCTGATTGATTGACGCTGTCCAGAAACTAAAGCGGAGGTGGACCGTGCAGCATGATAATGACCCAAAACATTCCATTAAATCCCCAATTCCTCCAAGAAATGACTCCGAATAAAGGAACTGAGAGGTCTGCAATAGCCGAGTCATCGTCCGGATCTTATGCTACTGAGATGCCCTAACAGAATTCCGAGAGACTTCTGCATGGAGGACATTTCCACACTGCCACATTTCTTAGCAACGGCTGTATCACATTACTTAACAACAACAACACATCCCATAGTGACAAGATTATATTCCGCAGCAACAACGATATGACTTTACCACCACATTCCATAGCAACAACATTACATTCCGCAGCAACAACAATAATGCATTCTTTCCACATTCCGCAGATAAAACATCATATGCATTAGCAACACAACATCTCATTCCTTAGCAACATTGCAGCATTTCTTCCACATTCCTTAGCAACGTCTCATTCCCTAGCAACAACATTTAATTTCTTAGAAACAACATTTAATTTCTAAGCAACATTAGCCTACATCATTCCTTCCACATTCCTTAGCAACACTGTCTTATTCCTTAGCAACAACATCTCATTCCTTAGCAACAACATTACAGAATTTCTCCTACATTCCTTAGCAACAATGTCTAATATCCTTAGCAACAACAATATCTCATTCCTTAGCAACAACATTACAGCATTTCTCCAACATTCCTCAGCAACAACATTTTATTCCTTAGCACCAATATGTAATTCCTTAGCAACAACAATAATGCATTCTTTCCACATTCCGCAGATAAAACATCATATGCATTAGCTACACAACAACATCTCATTCCTTAGCAACATGACAGCATTTCTTCCACATTCCTTAGCAATGTCTTATTCCCTAGCAACAACAATATTTAATTTCTAAGCAACATTAGCCTACATCATTCCTTCCACTTTCCTTAGCAACACTGTCTCATTCCTTAGCAACAACATTACAGAATTTCTCCTACATTCCTTAGCAACAATGTCTAACATCCTTAGCAACAATATATCATTCCTTAGCAACAACGTTACAGCATTTCTCCAACATTCCTTAGCAACAATATTTTATTCCTTAGCAACAATATGTAATTCCTTAGCAACAACAACCTTTATTCCTTAGCAACAACAATACAGCATTTCTTCCCCATTCCTTAGCAACACCAACAGCTTATTGCCTAGCAACAGCAGTGCCACCCCCGCTGAATTGAGACGCAAGAAACCTGTTCCCTTCTTACCATCTCCTCCTGCTCCACCTTAAGATGGGCTACAGGAAGAATAAAGCAGCAGCACCATTTAAGGTGGAACGGAAGAGGGAGTAGAAGGTGTAGAAGAGGAAGGCAGCTCGTGGATGAGGTTACCTGGTATGTAGGTGAACTGCACCTCTCTGGCCACAGGTCTGATCTTCTGCTGCAGGTCCTGGTACCTGAAGCTCACCACCTTGCCTTTGAGTGTAGCCGCTAGCAGCTCCTGATCTCCGGCCTGGCACAGCCCGTATATGTTACTCTGAGACGGAAACCGACTAAAGCTGTCCTCCGCGAACGGACACGAGCCCTTGATATCCGGCAGCATCTTCCCCACACCCGGAAAAACCACGGACACGACCTAACAGACGGAGAAACGTCCGGTCCTCTTCATTCACTCCAGCGGTTCAGTCATGAGGCGCTTACTCTCGCTGGCACTTTATCAACACACCAAAACATCCGGGTTCAAGGGGCGGGTTCTAAACGTATCGGGCCAATCAGCTGCAGTGTTTGGTGCTTTTGACGAATCAGAGGATTCTGAGGAGGCCGGCGTCAGATAGCTGCGTTCTGATTGGTGGACGTGTTTCTGGCGTGTTCCAAATATGGCGGCTGTGTCTCAAATGGAGCTGGCCAGGGCCCGAGCTGCTGAACACGGGGTGGATCTTGACTTGATTCCCTGGTTTATATATATATACCGTATATGGCTAAAGACTTTAAGAGACTATTGTTAATTGTCTACGTACTAAATAGTTTGAATACTTACTATACACTGTCCATATACTATTTATTGTTATTAAAATTTAACTTTGACTTTAAGGACTTATGGACACCACTGGTTCGTATTAATACAACACCGGTTTGCTTTACAATGAGTGCGTTTATTCCTTTTCCCAGAATCTAATTTCTGAACAAAGTTTTTATAAATGTAGCCACGTTCGAAAAAGGCACTTGACCCAGGATTGGAAACTGTCCACACCGATTTTGACCACTTGGAGGCGCTCTACAGAGCAGCAGGCCCTGGATCAGCTTATCAGGGCCATCACCCAGCCTAGGGCACGATGGGGTGAAGACACCAAAGCACATTTCTGGTGTTCCATTTCTTACATCCATGAGGAAAAACTAGGAGCTGGAGGTGTTATTGTGCTACACAATGATTGTCCAGCTCTGGCCTAGTTTAAACTGGACTGGGTCCAGCTGCAGGGGGGTGTTTGGTGTGGAACCAGGGGCCTCCAGGTATACAACACACGTATAGTCCATATAGCACTCTATTTGTCTACCACCCAACCCACCAGTGGACCAAGTAATGGGGAAATCCAAATTCCTTTACATGATTCCCAATAATCTAATGTTTCCAGAGCATTAGCTCTTATTGGCTAGTTCACACCGCTGTTGTTTTGTATATGGGATAAACAGCCTTTATGTTTATTTAAGAGATCCTGTTGTATATGGATGCATGTGTGTAATATACAATGTCACCACTAGGGGTCAGCAATGCTGCCATTTGGTCGATTGAGAGCGCTCGTGCTACTGACACATTTCAGCTCTCTGCAGAGTACAGTCGTCCCCCACCTCCACCCATCACTTCCCCTATATACACCAACTGGATGCTGTGTCTCTGTTAAAAGCTCCCATAGAACATATGTATTTCAGTATGTGTTAAACTGTTCTCTGATGTTCTAGATATCTAGGTACATGACTTTTGGACTTTGGTATATGACTGCAGTTTTACACTGTGCCCATGAATGAAACCAGCTCCTTTTCTGTTGAGCTCATGAATATTTAGATGAGCTCTGCTCTGATTGGCTGGTTTAGCATGAGACCCCGCCCATTATGATCACACAGAGGCAACATGTGGAAATAGACTAAAGTAATTGAGCCTCTGTGTAAATAAGCTCCGCCCTGATACTATTTAGTTAGCTATGCTAGTTACTTGGGGCTAATGCTAGCTGCTAACGTTAGCTATCCAGCTTTCCAGCTGGGCATCAACACGCAGTAGATTAACGATATTCCACAGTATGGAACTCTCAGTTTAGGATGATCTGCTTCAACCGGCAAACACGGATACAATCACACAGCATGGGCTGTTGGGGCTGTGATGGTAATAAAGGTGGAGCTGCTCCTCTCTTCAGTATCTTCAGGGTCAAACGCTGGAGCTGCTCCATATCGTCCAAGAGTTTGGAAAACTGTCCGGAGTGAAAAGTCCAGACTGCAGGATTAAAGATGTGGCAGATAAAGTTCCCATTCTCCAGCTCGTTTTGGGAATTTTCTGTTCCACCTTAAATGATGCTGTGGTTACATTCTGGTGCCCGTACAAGGTGCAGCATTTAAGGTGGAACGAGGAACGACTGGAAGCAACATCAGCCATGTACCGCTGACACTTGGGTTCCTTGGGAAGGGAATGGTGCCAGCACCACCTTCCCAGCCGGGAATGGGAGATTTCTCCATACAGCTTTCTGGGATTTTGGAATCGGCCCATGGTACTGGCCTGTTTTATAAACACAGGATTCCTATTTAGAGAAGGAACAACAGTGTTTGAGGTTCACATTCCAAATGCCCGCACAACTTCGGAATGTCACAGCATCATGCCAAGTTCGTGTCCAACCTCACTCACACGATAACACCTCCCATCTTATACAGGTGTGGGCGTTCCCAAACTGTGCCCCCTGAGGTAACACCACCTCCTAATCAGTGTACATCCTGATATCCCAGGACTTCTGGAACGTCAGTGTAGCTCATCATTACTCCATTCATCCGACCTTCAATGTCTTTGTTAGCAAAAGTATGTGAACCTCGAGAATGGGGCTGAGGGGGTCCAATCACTCGGGAGACAACCAGGTGTGAGTGTTGCTGACCCTACCCTGTTTAAAAACCATCCACCAAAGTATGGTTTACCTGTGTACGTCACCTGTGTAGCGTGCAATACCTCCACCAGCACCAATAACAGCTGTGACTGGACTGGGCATGGACTGGACATGGAGTTTCTGCATGTAGGATACATCATCGGATTGGTCAGTTGGGCCGGGTTTGGTGGAGGCCTTCCCTGGCGTTTACTGGCTGTTCCAAGGTAGCCCCCACAGGAGGGTTCAAACCTGGAGAGTCTGCGGGCCGGTCCAGATGTGTGAACGCTCCTCCTGAACGCTCATCAGGCCAAGCAGTCACATTTGCAGCCCTAGTGAAACCGAGAATTCCCATTTTAGATTCCGGGATTCCGGGATAGGAATGCTATGTTCCTCAGAAGACAGTGATGAGCTAAAGGCCAACCCAAGAACCCAACTCCGGGTAACTGACACCCCCACCCCAGAACTTCCCAGAGGGGGCTTCATATATACACATATATGGGGGATGCGTAGGACCCCGCGTCCTGAACGGGGAACAAACAAGTGTCTGTGTACGTGTGTCTTTGAGTGTTGAGGTTGAGGGGGTGTTGTGTTGTGGTGCAGAGGAGTGCGTGTGTGTGTGGGGTGCGTGTGTGCGGGGCGCGTGTGCGTTTCTTCAGGGATTAGGAGTGTGTGAGTGATTGGTGCTGACAGTGGGCTGTGTATTACTGGCTGGGCAGGAGATTAAACCCGTTCTTTTTAGACTGCCTAATCTGGATTATCTGAGGCAGCGTGTGCCAGCAATGACGCGGCCCACTCCCTCTACTGCCCTCTCTCTCTTTCTCTTTCTCTTGCTCTGTCTCTCACCTCACTCACCCTCCATCCTTCACTCATCCCTCTGTTTCCTCTGTTCGGGGGGGGGGGGGGGGGGGGGGGGGGGGTTCTGGCCCGTTTCCGTCCCGCTTCTGCTCCCGATGTGTCGCTCGTTTCATCTCTCCATCTCCGTGCGGTACAGATTGAGTGTGTCAGTGTGTTGACCGGAGGAGTACAGGGCGGGACGGGGGGAGGGGGGAGGTCCATTTGCAAGAGTGTGTGGCTGTGTGTGGTTGTGTGTGTGTGTGTATGCCGGCGGATTAGAGGATAGTCCACTTCCATAATTGCTCTTGTGCCTGTGTAGCTGGTGGTTGCCAGATGGATCCCCTCCTCCTCCTCCCATCCCTCCAACCCCCCACACCCCCACCCACCCCACCACACTCTACATCATCATCCTCCTCCAGAAAACTTCCACGGACCATACCAAACACACAAACACACAAACATGGCGCACTAACAACAACAACACAAAAACAAGAGCAGCTCCGCCCCGCCGCCGCACCCGAAACGGGAAAACAACAGTGACTGGGAATAACAGATTCTCACGGGCCTCACTTTGACCCGTATCTGAACAAAACGGTACACGGTATGCAGCGCTGTATCTCATCAGCTTCCCTGTTCAGTGTACATATACGACACACTGCAACACCTACCAGCAGGACTCAGGAAACATCCAGGAAAATTTTTTATCCCGCAAATCCAGGAAAGGCCTCTAATGAAACAGGAGGAATCTGTGTCCAGATACACTAGGCAGCATTTCGCCAAAACGTTCCTCGGGATTGGTCCACTTGGTGTAGGATACTGGGTGTCGACAATGCAAATCTAAACACCACTTGCAGGAATACAAAGGTGCAAACAATTCTAGCTGTTCTAGAAATAGTAGCACAGCACTAGATTAATTCTTGTACTTAGTGACTTTATAGAACAAGAGCTCTGTCTGGTAGGGTGGAGGGAGCAGTCGCGACGTATAAACAATGTTTAAGTACTTCCCAATAAAGGGAGGTGAGGTCCTACTGGGGACCCCCCCCCAACGCGTTCATCCAATCCAGGGAGTACGAGGAATCTAAAAAAAACAAGGCAAAAAAACACATCCATCAGCTTTAATAATATATACAACAATATAGTAAGGGACTTAGGAGGATAGAATTGTCCCTACCAATATTTTGAGAGGATAGAATTTTCTCTACTAATATTTCAGAAGGACAGAACTGTCTTTGATGGAACTGCAGCTATAGTATATATATTTCTTTGAGGATAAGAAGATTGAGGCTTGCCTACACATGTTTTCAAGGAGGGCACGTTGATAGTAACTTACATTGTCCACTCATCAATATTTTTTTTGGTGACAGGATGATAAATTCTCCCTTCCAATATTTAAGAAGGATAGAATGTTCCCCACCAATATGTTGTGAGGCTAGAATTGTCTCTACTAATATTTTAGGAGGATAGAATTGTCCATATCAATATGCTGTGAGGATGGAATTGTCCCAACCAGTAAAGGAACACAGAGTTGTTCCTACCAATATGTTTGGAGCACAGAATTGTCCCTACAAATATTTTAGGAGGGTAGACCTGCCTCTAGCATTATTTTGTGAGGACAGAATTGTCCCTACCTGTCTTTGAGGAGGATAGAATGGTCCCTAGTACTATTCTAGAAAGATAGAACTGTCCCTGCCAATATTTTGGGAGGATAGAATTGTCCCTACCAATATTTTTGGGAGCATAGAATTGTCCATTTCCATATTTTAGAAGGATATATTTGTCCATTTCCATATTTTAGAAGGATAGAATTGTCCCTACCAATATTTTAGAAGGATAGAATTGTCCATTTCCATATTTTAGAAGGATATATTTGCCCATTTCCATATTTTAGAAGGATAGAATTGTCCCTACCAATATTTTAGAAGAATAGAATTGTCCATTTCCATATTTTAGAAGGATAGATTTGTCCATTTTCATATTTTAGAAGGATAGAATTGTCCCTACCAATATTTTAGAAGGATAGAATTGTCCATTTTCATATTTTAGAAGGATAGAATTGTCCCTACCAATATTTTAGAAGGATAGAATTGTCCCTACCAATATTTTAGAAGGATAGAATTGTCCATTTCCATATTTTAGAAGGATAGATTTGTCCATTTCCATATTTTAGAAGGATAGAACTGTCCCTACCAATATTTTAGAATGATAGAATTGTCCATTTCCATATTTTAGAAGGATAGAATTGTCCATTTCCATGTTTTAGAAGGTTAGAATTTTCCCTAGCAATATTTTAGGAAAATAGAATTGTCCCTACCAATATTTTAGAAGGATAGATTTGTCCATTTCCATATTTTAGAAGGTTAGAATTTTCCCTAGCAATATTTTAGGAGAATAGAATTGTCCCTACCAATATTTTAGAAGGATAGAATTGTCCATTTCCATATTTTAGAAGGATAGAATTGTCCCTACCAATACTTTAGGAGGATAGAATTGTTCCTACCAATATTTTGGTAGGATAGAATCGTCCATTTCCATATTTTAGAAGGATAGAATTGTCTATTTTCATATTTTAGAAGGATAGATTTGTCCATTTCCACATTTTAGAAGGTTAGAATTTTCCCTAGCAATATTTTAGGAGAATAGAATTGTCCCTACCAATATTTTAGAAGGATAGAATTGTCCATTTCCATATTTTAGAAGGATAGATTTGTCCATTTCCATATTTTAGAAGGATAGAATTGTCCATTTCCATATTTTAGAAGGATAGATTTGTCCATTTCCATATTTTAGAAGGATAGAATTGTCCCTACCAATATTTTAGAAGGATAGAATTGTCCATTTCCATATTTTAGAAGGATAGATTTGTCCATTTCCATGTTTTAGAAGGATAGAATTGTCCATTTCCACATTTTAGAAGGATAGATTTGTCCATTTCCATATTTTAGAAGGTTAGAATTTTCCCTAGCAATATTTTAGGAGAATAGAATTGTCCCTACCAATATTTTAGAATGATAGAATTGTCCATTTCCATATTTTAGAAGGATAGAATTGTCCATTTCCATATTTTAGAAGGTTAGAATTTTCCCTAGCAATATTTTAGGACAATAGAATTGTCCCTAGCAATATTTTAGAAGGATAGATTTGTCCATTTCCATATTTTAGAAGGTTAGAATTTTCACTAGCAATATTTTAGGAGAATAGAATTGTCCCTACCAATATTTTAGAAGGATAGAATTGTCCATTTCCATATTTTAGAAGGATAGAATTGTCCCTACCAATACTTTAGGAGGATAGAATTGTCCCTACCAATATTTTGGTAGGATAGAATCGTCCATTTCCATATTTTAGAAGGATAGAATTGTCTATTTTCATATTTTAGAAGGCTAGATTTGTCCATTTCCACATTTTAGAAGGTTAGAATTTTCCCTAGCAATATTTTAGGAGAATAGAATTGTCCCTACCAATATTTTAGAAGGATAGATTTGTCTATTTCCATATTTTAGAAGGATAGAATTGTCCCTACCAATATTTTAGAAGGATAGAATTGTCCATTTCCATATTTTAGAAGGATGGATTTGTCCATTTCCATGTTTTAGAAGGATAGAATTGCCCATTTCCATATTTTAGAAGGATAGATTTGTCCATTTCCATATTTTAGGAGGGTAGAATTGTCCCTACCAGTATTTTAGGAGGATAGAATTGTCCCTACCAATATTTTAGGAGGGTAGAATTGTCCCAACCAGTATTTTAGGAGGATAGAATTGTCCCTACCAATATTTTAGGAGGGTAGAATTGTCCATTTCCATATTTTAGAAGGATAGAATTTTCCCTAGCAATATTTTAGGAGAATAGAATTGTCCCTACCCATCCCTTTTGTCCCTGGAGAGGCCACGTTGTCCAGTTCGACTAATTTAGGCATGCTAGCTAGCGTTTGGTTGGCTGGTGGGATCTGGAATAACACTACTGATGCTCTATGATGGTTATGTGTGTGATGGAGGCTGTTCTGTAGGTGTACCTAAGGAGAAGCCAGATTTCCACCACTGTGAATCTCACCACACTGCTCAACGTGTACACCACCCAGTTGTAGTTTTGTTTGGGTAAACAGTGTAATGGCTTCAAGTCGATCCTTGATGACATCATTATCCAGCGTGTCATATCCTTTTCCCAGTGTCTCCCGCCCCCCACCTTCCCTCCCCTGCTTACACTCACGTCCTCTGTCCTTTCCAAGGTCTTTGCTGCCCAACAACCTAAATCCCTCCCTCACCCACATGGCTCCTCTCTGGCTTCTTAAACAATCTGAGCCACACGTTTCCTCTGTGTGTCATTTGTACGTCGTATTTGATATGATGGATCAGTATAAAGAACCCTGGGGTACTGGGTGGGACCAAACTATGGGCCCTCTGGAAGTGCTAGATGCATCAGTGACTGTATATACCAGCCATACCAGGCCCAACCAGGCCTGGGTCGGATTTTCAGGAATGCCAGAGCTCCAGGGATCCAAAGTAGGACGACCTTATTGAGATGTTTATTTCGTTTTGGCATTTATGGTTACTGGTGGGTGAAGGACCTTCTTGAAGTGCTACACATCCTTTCAGACCCATAGCATTGTGGTGTCTTCTCAAACTGTAAGGATGGACAGAAACATCTATGGATGTTTTCAGGTCTGAAGCAAGAGTGGAGCTGGATCTTCTCACTATTAATGGTCTTTCAGTTGATTCCCAGTCTTCGAATTGATTCTAGGTCTTCCAGCTGATTCCAGGTGGTCTTCCTGATTCCTACCTTAGGTCTTAGTCCTTCACTTAATTCAAAACGTAGCTTCCAGAGCTCTCACTAGATCGGAACTAGATTTAGCTACTTTAAGCTGGGCTGAAAAACGTTCCTATTTGATTTCAGCTCAGGTTGAATCACTGTTAGCTCTACTACACATTTATCTTGTAACAGCACTTTATTAACTTTAATAAATTTGATATTTTTTTATTTCTAATTTGACGTTAATTTCCTCTTTTTT
>JAMWET010001925.1:90000-102500 GCA_024036415.1 Prochilodus magdalenae | reverse complement strand
AAAGTACAACTTATTCAGTTGCTCGTTAAAATTCTTAGTCATTTTTAGCTTGTCCTGTTGGGTTTATATATATCTTTATCTATATCTATATCTATATATCTATATCTATATCTATATCTAAAGGTGTATAATAAAATGTATAGTCATAACGAGATTTTGTATACACGTCGAATCAAACGCTTCTACTCTAAAATTCATCAGCTCATATTTAGTGATTTTAATTCTTGTTCAAATAATAATGAATTTAAAAAAAATCTAAAACAAGGTCACGCATGCGCACGCCACGCCTGTATGTTTATTAATGTTGACAACATTTCTCACGTTAGAATCACGAATTTAAATTGTAATTATGGGCTTTATACTGTTTGTTTATGAACACTGGACGGGGCACCGAACCAAACCGAAAACAGAAATATCCTAATATCCATAAACTCCATCTATAAATTATGATCTGTTGTTCAGAAGTATATATTTATAAGTACACATTTCGCTCTAACAGTCTGTATTTAATCTGAGCGTGTAGATGGAGATCAGGGCCGGTTTGGACGCTGAAAGGTCGAATATTATGTTGAATATTGTTTCACTTTTTAAGTGTTTTTTCTGAAAGATGAATATGAATAAACTGGATGCTGAACTGATAAATAATTAAATAAAAAACATTCAGTTTATTAGAGATAAGTGTGCGGGAAGGCATATACATGTTTATTTATTTATTTATTTATTTATTTATTTATTTATTTATTTATTTATTTATTTATTCCTTGTTAATTTATTTCCCTTGTTAATTTTTTTCCATCTTTATTTACTCCCTGTGTTTGTTTTATTTATTTATTTATTTATATTTATTTATTTATTTTTCTTGTTAATTTATTTCCTTTATTTATTTTTTTCCTTGTTCATTTACTCCCTGTGTTTCCCCCTATTTATTTATTTATTTATTTATTTATTTATTTCCCTTACTAATTATTTCCCTGTGTTTTTTTATATTTCTGTTATATTTATTTTCCATATTAATTTTTTTATTTATTTGGGCACTGAACATGTTTTGTAATAAAGTAATCACTACAGACTAAACAAAATGCACATCTGAACCTAAATTAAAAATTTAATTATATACATACATTTTAATGCTACTTATTTCCTCTTGATTTTTTCGTGAAAGACATTTTTTCACTCTCCTTCTTTGAAATGCTATCTTTTTTCTTCTGTGCTTTAAGCTTGTGGATGACCTGAGGTGACGTCATTCATAGGCGCAGCACACCATTACCCCCCAACTAGTGAAACTTCTTTAGGTTAGAACTCATTCTGTAAACATGAAAACACCCAACACTCATTTACCTACTGCACTGCTATCAGACACTCCAGACTCACGGAGTATCTGGTAAAGAAGGTCTAGTTCACTGTGTTCCACTTATCTCAGCTCTGACCCCGAGTGTGGTCACCCTCACCAACCTCCCCTCTTCTCAGTCTGAGGTAAAAGTAGCAGGACCTGAGATTAAATTTGTCGTTTATGTTTTTTGGGATGTTTTTATGTGTGTTCAGCCACTCCGAGAAAGCAGCGTAGAGAGCGGACCACCTTCACCCGCACCCAGCTGGACATTCTGGAGGCTCTCTTCACGAAGACACGCTACCCAGATATCTTCATGAGGGAGGAGGTGGCTCTCAAAATCAACCTGCCTGAATCCAGAGTACAGGTGAGACACCATGTACAGCCATGACAGTCTAGGCAGTTTGGGAAAGACTTACCTAAGTACAGGTAAGATCCAGTGAGACGCTCTCAGGTGAAGCTTACCTGAAACAGGTATGGTAATGTAGGTCTAAGATGAAGTTTATCTTACAATTAAAGAAGTATGGCTAAGACTTACCTGAGTACAGGTGAGTTGCAGGTGAGCTCCACCTACAAATAGGTGTAACCCACCTGAGAGCAGGTGAGATTCTAGGGTAAGGTCTACCTGAACACGAACACAATAATGTATTTCTAAGATGATGTTTATCTCAGACATCATTAAGTATGGGTAAGACTTACCTGAGTACAGGTGAGTTGCAGGTGAGCTCCACCTACAAACAGGTGTAACCTACCTGGAAGCAGGTGAGATTCTAGAGTGAGGTCTACCTGAGTACAAATATGATAATATGTGGTAAATGTTAGGTTTATCTTAGCAGTCATTGAATATGGGTTCGACTTACCTGAGTCTAGATGACAGCGATCTGAGAAGGGGTTAGGTCTACCTGTAGCTACCTGAGAACCAGTGAGACGCCCTCAGGTGAGCCCAACCTGACTACAGAACCGATAACGTGTGGTTAAAGAGAGTCCCTGAGAAATCAGAGTGAGCAAGACTTGCAGGTAAGGTGTGCAGGTAAACAGGTAAGGTGCAGGTGAGATCTACCTGCAAGCAGGTGAAGCCTACCTGGGAACAGGTTAGCTTCTTAGGTGAGGTCTACCTGAGTGTATTCGTGACAAGGTATGGCTAAATTGAGGTTTATTTCAGAAGTCAGGAAGTGTGGGTACGACTTAGGTGAGTCCAGGTAAGGCAAAGGTGAGGTCTACCCTAGAACAGGTGAAACACTAAGAGATAGTTACCATGTAAACTACACCTGAAACTATTATCGATCTGTTTCCTTATTTTTTTTTAGGTGTGGTTCAAGAACCGCCGCGCCAAATGCCGCCAGCAGCAGCAGCAATCCAGTGGACAGCCCAAGCCACGCCCCCCCAAGAAGAAGTCTTCCCCACCACCAGAGCTGCCTTCTGATCCTGGCTCAGGCTCTTCTGTGGCTCCACCTCCAGCCCCACCTGTGGTGGTCCCCAGCTCCAGCGCCACAGTCGCCACGGCTCCTGTGTCCGTATGGAGCCCCACCTCCTTGTCGCCGCTCCCAGACCCCCTGTGCGGCTCGGGAACTCCCTGCATGCAGCGTCCTGCACCCTACCCAATGAGCTACGGCCAGCCGTCGTCCTCTTACAGCCAGGGCTATGGCTCGTCACCATATTTTGGCGGCCTCGACTGCAGCCCCTACCTATCCCCCATGACCTCACAGCTGTCGGCCAGTGGGGGTGCCCTGTCGCCTCTAGCTGTGCCCTCTATGGGAGGTTCCCTGAGTCAGTCGCCCTCGCTTTCCTCGCAGGGCTACGGTGCCACCTCGTTGGGCTTCAGCGCTGTCGACTGCCTGGACTACAAGGACCAGCAGGCCTGGAAGCTCAACTTCAGCACCGTGGACTGCCTCGACCACAAGTTCCAGGTGCTGTAGAAGTGGCAGGGAGACGTCGGCTGAGCCCCAAATTGCTTCCTATCGAACGCGTAGTGCACTGTGTAGAGTTTAGAAAACGCCTTCATTTCATGGCCTATGTAGTGCACTATGTAGGACATAGGGAGCTCTTTGAGATTTAGCCGGATAGAGAGAATCAAGATAGTGACGAAAGAAGAGAGGGTGAAGAGTAGGAGGTTCCTGGACTGCCACGAAGAAACCACACCACAAAGAAAGAGAAGCTAGGCAGCCACAAGTTCCAGGTGCTATGGAGCAGAGTCCTGGGAACAAACTATCCCTTGCTGTCAAGGGTTTTCTCTTCCCCAACATACCTGATCAAATTTATGAAGCGCTAGACAAGAAGCTGATCCGGTTTGTTGGGGCAGGGAATACAACAACCAACAGAATCCCAAAGTGCTCCCTATGGAATGTTTAGTGTGCTGTGTAGGGCAGGGTTGCCCAACGTCTCGAGATCTACTGGCCCAATTTGGTTCCAATCCTAACTGGATCCAGGTGGTAGCTATCCAGCCTTGGGTACCCTAGTCTAGGAATGTAGTGCACTATGTAGGAAGTAGGGAGCCTTTGGAGATTCAACTAGCGAGAAAGTGAAAGGCATGGGTTTACATCCCGAGTATTCTATGGACTGAAAAAGGGTGGCGCTGTAGAACAGGGGGTTTGGCACCAGTCCTGGGGACTCACTGGACTCACTGGTTCATGTATTGCCCTGCTTCCAACTTACACGGCCCACTTTACGAAGGGCTTGATAATTAGATGTTGAATTGGATCAAGTGTGCTGTGGCAGGGAATACCTTTGAACCATGCAAGGCAAGAGGGTCTCTAGGACCCTCTAAGACTTTCTAGGAAAAGAGGAAGTGTCCCCACACTGCTTCCTGTTCTACATGCAGTGCACTGTGTAGCCTTTGTTTTATTTGCCTGTGTAGTGCACTATGTAGGAAGTAAGAAGCCATTTATGATTTAGCTAGCGAGAACAGGAGAGGCATCGCAAAGATGGAAGAACTTGATAGACGAGTACAATCAGCGCCGGGTTTAGGTCCGGTGGCTTCTACGGACTGAATCTGCAAATGGAGGAGCCTCTTCTCCAGGGCCCAGATCGAGAGCAAGTGGACTCCCCCAGACTCTCGACCAGTTCATCAGTATTATGAACTTACCTCACACGCACACATGTAGACATACCGCCAAGGACCTTTCGCTCAGTCACACGCTTGTTCAGAGAGGAATCTCCTAGCCCAGACTCTGTCCAGCTGTATTTATAACCTGTAACAAACTCGGCAACCGCCAGATTTTGTTATCCTTTCTGCTTAAGTTTGCAATTTCGCTTCTCTAGAGGACGTGTAAAGACTTACCTGTCGCGGTCTGAATCGGTCGCTTGTTAGGTCTTTGCCTTTGGTTATCGATTATGTTGTTCGTTTATAAGTGCATGCAGATCGTATCGGTGCTAGCTTTTATGCTAGATCCAGTTCTCATTAAACTTGACTTGTTATTGCAAGGCCTCTTGTGAACCTTCTTCTGTACCGGGTGATGTCTCTCATGCTTCGACAACCCCAAGGCTCTCCTTTAAGATGTCCAGGGATGTTTTTTGGGGGGTGTTACGATTCGCACATATTCCGAATTTGATTCAGTGCAATCGACTGGTGTCTCAATTTGGTGGTATTGACATTAGTAAGAAATTTTAGCCAAAAATGTGTTTATAATACTATAGTTTGTTAAACGGTCTCTCCAGCTGGTGTCCCTGTGGCTTTGCTCCATACGGGATCTCGGTGGTTTCGGCACACCGATAGTGCCGGCTGTATGTTAGGGGGGGCCGGGCCAAGGGGCGGGGTACATGCTAGTGATGATGCAATGATACACAATTCAGTACAAACCAATACACTCTATTGTTACATCCCTGCACCAGTTATTTGTCGGGTATGCTAAAGCATTAGCATTCTATTGCTAACTGAAAGAGACTGGGGAGAATGGAAACTTCCTTGAGGGCTTCCTCTTATAGCTGCTTGCATAGGTGCCACTTGAACGGTGTGAGTATGAGCCTTAGAGACCCATATTAGTATATCATATTGCTACACAGGTTATCAACTCGTCCGGTTCTAGTCTCTTGCGTGTTTTGCACACCGCAGTGACTAACGTTAATGGGAATATTCTGTTTGCGGGGTTTCACCCTACACAGCTCGTTCGCGGGTTGGTGTTCTCTTCTAGAATAAAGTTTTTGAGGATCAGTTCACTTCCAGTAAAAATATGCCTGGTCCGTTGTTCTGAATGAATCCTAATAGGAGCCTAGGTTATGGATTGGGCTAACACACACAGTCTTACAACCACTCTCTGAATTGTACTACCAGCAAGTGGTTAGCTTTACATGAGGGATCATATTATTGCATTGGATTCATTTCCTACGTTTCGAGTGCTTCATATATTCTTGGGCAAAATTGCAGGTGAATTACTACCAATCAAGCCAGGCTTGTTCAATCTCAAGAAGTTATACTCATATGCATCGGTCGAGAACATGGTGTGGTGACCAGCTGCATCCCGGGGGCAGTAAGAAATCAACCGGTTTTGGACTCGCTGGCAGGTGCGGGTATTGAAACTTTGGTGTGGGCTAGGTTTACACCTCTAGGACATGCCAAATGTTGAGTGATGATTGAGTGTGCTGGGTGGAGTTCCACGTTCGGGAGGTAGACTACCCACCTAGCCAGGGGGTTCGACGTTCGTGTACAGTAGACTTTTCACACTTAATCACCAGCGAGCAATTGATGTGCCCGTCCATACGGAATCATCCTGTTAGACTGCCAAGCGATAGGCCATTGCGGCGACATCCTTAATGACATTAATGACTATCCATCTCAAACACCACGTGCAACGGGGGGTAGTCCCCCAAAGACTGTTGGTGGAGACGACTAAGGACTTGTGTCCAGAAGGCCTGGTGTCACTCCATCTGCAGGAAATGTGTGAGGATGTTCAGATTTGCCAGCTGCATTCTGGATCTATCATCGTCAGGGACGTCGCATTTGAGGAACCTCTAACAGGCATCCATACCGAGACCGTGAGTTCATGGATCACGGATGGGTTTAGGCTAAACATGCGCCCAACTGGCCCTATATAGCTAAGAGACGACCTTCCGTACTGTGTGAGGCTCTAATAAAGTAATTGTCCTAACTCCAGTCCTAAATTTATCAGTTGCAGTTATTTGATCTCTCTCCGGTCCACTTTTTGCATCGCTCCTTCCCCAACAACCGACTGCATACACCCCACACACCTCCTTCGCGTGGTGGTCGGCTGTGTTTACTTTAGATGGATGATGTACATCCTCTCTACACGAATTTCTGAGTTCTGTCCAGACAGCTGAACGCTAAAATACGCACACTGCTGACGCGTGCTCTGAGGTGACAGTTTGTCACTATTGTGATTCAGATGGCGGTTCTAGTGTTGCCGAGGGTGGGGCAGCCCTGGAGAGACCGTACGGGGCCTTGTTCATGGGCGCCTTCTGGTTGCTGTATGTGTCCATGCACGACCTGTGTGTGTGGCCTTCGCCATGCGGCGACGGCGTGTGGTGGGGCTCTTAGGGTGTATAGCGGCCGATTACACCAGAGACGGAGGCGCGACCTAAATCTCCTTACCTCGTGGGGCTGAACCCAAACGACGAGTTAAAATGCAATTAGTACAGGATTATCCTGCCTTACTCTGTCAGATTCTCGGGGGGCTTCGGCGGTCGTGCTTTCGTCTATAATAATTTCTCGCCCTCTCTTCTGTTCTTTCTAGGCTTATGGTGTGCCCATTCCGTTACTTTTCTTTGGGCTCATTTCTCCGGCCCGGTTCATCCTTCTTTAAACTTCTTGCACTCAGTCTAACGTCCCTAATGCACGTTCTAGCCTGTAAACCCGTAAAATCTAAGGAGCTTCAACCGTTTCATGGGTCAGTACATCAGATCATCACTCTCATATCCACATACTTTCATCATGGAGATTCCTCTTTACCACTTACTATAGAAATTATAGCAGTATTTGAATAATGTATAGCAGTTACTTAAAATTCCTATGAATTGCTTAATTATTTGTAAATGTGTAATTCAGAGTGGTTAATAACTGATTTCTTCTCCACTACCCAGCAGAGGGGAGCTAATTGTTGCCTATACAGTTCGTAGTCCAAATCTGGGGTAAAAGTTGCTGTAAACATTTAAGTAGACTGGATTGGTAAACTCGAAGGTGAGCTAATCTGTGTAAATTTTAGGGGGTGGAGAACGAGCATGAATCATGTTGTAAGTAACCTACTGTAATAAATAGTTAGTTTCATCTCGAACAATTAAACATTTAGCTGACTGAATAACATAATAGTTACTGAGTGAATATTTCATCAAGTAGTACTAGGACAAATTATAGTTTATATATCTATGGGTTACTACGAAAATTTACAATAGTTACTGAAAGAATTATAGTAGTTATTGGACAATTTACAGTAGCTACTGTATAATTTATTATAGCTACTGAATAATTTGTAGTAGTAAGTTGATACATTTTTCTGTAATCTCTCGTGAATAATTTATTAGTCGTTTACTACTGCTAATAACATGTAACTAGTAGTTATTTTACATTTTTAAGTTAGTAGTTTTACTGTGCAACTCATTTATAGTAGCGCTACTGAATACATTCTTACAGTAGTTACTTACAAATAGCCGTTCATATTAGTTACTGGGCACTATTTATACTAGCTTAGTTACCTGAGACAATTTTATACAGTAGTTACTGAATAATTTACAGTAGGTCAGGTAATATCGGTGTGGTATACAGTAAGCAGAGTGAATATTGCAGGCAAATACTGCACTAATTTACAGTAACTTGACTCGATAATGGATTTCACATTACTTACTGTATGTGATTTACGTAGTATTACTGAATAATTCCAAGTTAATGTTACGCACTAAATCTTTATAGTAGTGTTCTGAATACTATTATAGTAGTTTTGTTACTGAACTAATTTACGGGGGGTAGTAGTTACGCGGCTTGAGAGAACTAATTCATTTGGGCCAGTATGGAGTTACTAACAACAATTTACAGCGTATTAATCGGACATTCATTACAGTAGTACTTGAATAATGCAAAGAGTTACTGAACGTCGTTTTTAGTATTTACTGAATCCTTTATAATGGTCTTCGACATACATTTATCAGCTACATGTCAGTGTGAATCTATTTATAAACAAAAAAAAAAAAAAAAGTAAGATACCGTGGAATAATTCTTGACAGCAAATATACTGAATAATGTACAGTATTTACTGAATAATTCATAGTTATGTACTAATTTATAGTAGTTTCTGAATATTTTATAGTAGTTACTGAACAATTTACAGTAGTTACTGAATAATTCATAGTAGTTACTAAACAATTTACAGTAGTTAATGAACAATTTACAGTAGTTACTGAATAATTCAAAGTAGTTACTGAACAATTTATAGTAGTTACTGAATACTTTATAATAGTTTCGGAATAATTTACAGTAGTCAGTGAATAATTTATAGTAGATACTGAATAATTTGCAGTAGTTCCTGAATAATTTACAGTATTTACTGAATAATTCATAGTAACGTAGTAATTTATAGTAGTTACTGAATATTTTATAGTAGTTACTGAACAATTTACAGTAGTTACTGAATAATTTAAAGTAGTTACTGAATAATTCAAAGTAGTTACTGAACAATTTATAGTAGTTACTGAATTATTTATAATAGTTATGGAATAATTTACAGTAGTAAGTGAATAATTTATAGTATATACTGAATTATTTATAGTAGATACTGAATCGTTTACAGTAGTTACTGAGTAATTTACAGTAGTTACTGAAAAATTCATAGTAGTTACTAAATAATTTTTAATAGTTACTGAAAAAATTACAATAGTTACTGAATAATTCATAGTAGTTACTGAACAATTTATTATAGCTACTGAATAATTTGTAGTAGCATTGACTAAGGTAGTAAATACTGAATCGAATTTATAGTAAGTTACCTAAGTGAATAATTAAAAGTAGATATTTAATTTATAGTAAGTTATACGGAATCATTTAGTAGTACTACGACTGAATAAATTATCAGTTAGTATACTTGGTAAATAATTCATAGTAGTAGTTAGCTGAACATTCCTATTAGTAGTGTTAACTGAACGCATGTTTATTAGTAGTTACTGAATAATTTCTAATAGTTATGGAATAAATTTACGTAGTCAGTAAAGAAAAAAAAAAAAAAAAAAAAAAATTTATAGTAGATAGTGATAATTGCCAGAAAACTACTGAATAATTTACAGTTACTTTACTGAACATGATTTAACAGGTAGTTACCTGAAATAATTCATTAGTTTATGGTACTCAATTTAGTTGAGTAATTTCTGAATGATTTTATTAGTAGTGTATTTCTGCACCAATTTTTACACAGTAGTTACTGAATAATTCATAGTACGTTATCTAAAAACAATTTACAGTATCTTTAATGGAACAATAAGAATACATCGTAGTGTACTCGAATAATTCAAAGAAGTAGTTTACTCGATACATTATATAGTAGTTCACTGTAATACTTATATAATAGTTTCGCGCGATAATTATACATACTAGTACAGTGAATTAAATCTTGTTGATAGTAGTTTATACTCGAATAACTTTAGCAGCAAAATTACTGAATAAGTTAAAGTATGTATGTACTGAATATATATTTCAATAGTAAACGTAGTAATTGTAAGTACAGTTACTAGCAAGTATTTTATAGTCAGTATTACCTGAAAAAACCAATTTACAGTGTAGTTACTGAATTAATTTAAAGTATGTTGTACTGAAATAAATTAAGAGTAGTTACTGATACAATTTATAGTACGTTATACTGAATTAAGTTTATACTAGTTATTAGGAATAAGTTACAGTAGTCATAAGTGAACGTAATTGTATAAGTCACTCTACGGGGGGAAGTACTTGAAATTAGTTATAGTAGATATAACTGAAGGCTCGTTTACAGTAGTGTAAGCCTGAGATAATTTACAGTAAAAAAAGGGTTTTGTTTTTTTTCGAGTGACTGGAAAAATAGTTTCTATAGTAGTTACTAAATAATTTTTAATAGGTACTGAAATAAAAAATTTACAATTCAGATGTTACTGTGATATCATAGTCTAGGTTATTACGGAAAAGTCAATTATTAAGTTAGTAGTTATACAGAGATAATTTACACGGTAAGATACAGTGAATAAATTTAGTATATCAGATACTGGAATAAATTGGCAGTAGTGTTCCTGAATAATTTTTACAGTAATTACTGAACCTGATAATTCATAGGTACATAATAGTAATTTATCAGTGTGTTACTGATAGTGATACTTTTATAGTATTTACTGAATAATTTACAGTATTTACTGAATAATAATTCATACCGTTACACGCTAGTATAATGTGATAGTCAGTGTGACTGAGCATATTTTGATAGTATTTTCGTTTCCTGAACTAATGTACAGCATCTTACTGAATAGATCATCTAGTTAAATGGCTAGTATGACTTTATAGTAGTTACTGTATTTACTGAATAGTATGGCAGTACTGAATAAACATTTAGTTTACGTATAATTTATAGTGTTACTTAGATATATAGGATTATACTGGAATAAATTTTACGCGTATTTACTAAATAATTCATAGTTACGTATATAGCAGTTACCATTTATCTTATAGGTCTACTGTGCACATATTCTTAGTTCTATTAGTATTTATACTTTTATCAGAATACAGGTGCAACTATAGACTGTAACCCATATGAAGCCACACAGTTTATCCACCCTTCTACCCCACCCAGGTCCAGAGTACTCCACCACACCAAAATATCTAGCCAACGCTGACTTTGTGGTCTGAATCTGACCACTGATGAAGGACTAGAGGATGGCCAACATGTCAGCGGATGGATTGTGGAATGTTAGAAAAGAGAGGTTAAAGTTTACAATGACAATTCTGTACTTTTCTATTTCTCTATTCTCTGCCTTCCCCCTTCTATCTGTCCTCTACATGTCTTTCTTCCTTCCATCTTAGCTCCTCTGTACATCACCCTTCATTACTCATCCCTCTCAGGTGATGTGTATAGATCACTGTCATCATTCCATATACAACCTACAGGCCTTTTACCACCTCTCTCTTTCTCTCTCTATCTCACTATCCTTTTCTCTCTCTTTCCTCCACCCCCTCTCCATCTCTCTTTTTCTCTCTTTCTCTCCCTCCATCCCCCTGTGCACACTGAGAGCTTCCTAATCCTGCTTTGACCTGAATACAGTCCAGCAATGTGACCACAGACAAACATAGTGTGTAGGCCAGTGTGTTTGTTTCAGCATGTGTTCAGCATCCATATATATAAATATGTCTTAAATGGAATGTCTGTGTGCGCTACATTATCGCCAAAGCTTTACAACAATAACAATAACAACTATGACAATAAACTGAAACACTGAGAATCATACTGTGTTGGTGTTTAGCCAGCAGGTGGTTCTCAAGAGTTTCAGTGTAGTGCATTGGTTTAGAAATTTTGTATGCATTTAGAGCCTAATACACTTAACTAAAATAGACAGATAGATAGATAGATAGATAGATAGATAGATACATAGATACATAGATACATAGATAGATAGATACTTTATTGATCCCAGAGGGAAATTTAAGGACAAATAAATAAATAAAACAAATCCCTGACGCAGACTTTAAATCTGTGGTTTGATGAAAAAGCTGACTTCAAACTGGTCTAGGCTTCAAAAATGGTCTGGGCTTTAAACCGGTCTAGGCTTCAAACTGTTCTAGCTTTCAAATCAGTCTATGTTTCATACTGTTCTAGGTTTCAAACTGTTCTAGGCCTCAAACTGGGCTAGGCTTCAAACCGGTCTAGACCTCAAACTGGTCTAGACCTCAAACTGGTCTAGCCGTCAAACCGGTCTAGGCTTCAAATTGGTCTAGACCTTAAACTGGTCTAGCCGTCAAACCGGTCTAGGCTTCAAACTGGTCTAGACCTTAAACTGGTCTAGCCGTCAAACCGGTCTAGGCTTCAAACATGGTCTAGACTTCAAACTAGTCTAGACTTCAAACTGTTCTAGGTGTCAAACCAGTCTAGGCTTCAAAAAAGGTCTAGGCTTTAAACCGGTATAGGTTTCAAACTGTTCTAGGCCTCAAACTGGTCTAGAATTCAAAGTGGTCTAGGTCTCAAACTGGTCTAGGGTTAGGGCTAGGGTTATGTACTGTAACATCTTG
>JAMWET010001925.1:65000-82500 GCA_024036415.1 Prochilodus magdalenae | reverse complement strand
CTGCTCTGGAGCCATTTTCCATGGTCTCACATGGAGCGAGACATTCCCTGCATTGTACCACCTCTTCCCAACCTATGGATCCCGTCACTCACAAAGGGTTTTATAGACCCATCGTCCTCATGTAGCGCCATCTGCAGGAGCCTGAAGTTACAACCACCTTAAACACGCATGTTGACTTCTGTTTGTCTGTTCAGCTTGCGATGACTTATTCAATAAGTACTGGTAACCGTGTAGCGGTGCGTCGTCTTACAGTATCATGAGGAATTATGCAAAGGCCGCTAATGTCAGAAAATTAGAATTAAGAACTTTTTGCACACACAGGAATTTGTCTACCGTGTTTAACCCAGCAGCCCTATCCACAGTGCCCAGGGAGCAGTAAGGGGTCCTGTATCGAACCAGCAATCCTTCGGTCACAAGGCTGCTTTCCTACCCACCAGCCCATATAGGGTGGCTGTGTTTCCTATTGGATTTTGATCTAGCTAGTTTAGAATTTGGCTCTGCAACTAAGACCTACCATCACCCCATCTAAATACCTTATCAAGTTTATGGCAAAGCGGGGATGCAGCATGGTTTCTTTTTCAATGCCACTAGGGGTTGTCCAAACATGAGACCAGTTTTGGGAAGCTGTGTCCAGTTAAGAAGCTTCTGTAACGCTATTTTCGGGTCTGGATTTCGGATCAGATGGTCTACGGGAATGGTCTACAGATTGGCGGATAAGATTTCAGTGCTAGGCTGTTTTATCTGTGATATGGTTGTGCTCCCTGAAACCACTGTACCTACAATCCCTTAATCCATAATTCCCTTCACAGTGACAACCATGCCAGACCCTACAACTGCAAAAACCAAGGTAAGATCTTCAAACTCATTTATGCTCAAAGTAGTTAGAACACTTGAGAACGGTATACTGGCATTCATTTTATTATATAGTGTTTGGAAGCTCTGCCTTGTGTCAACCTTCTAGACCTCAACAGAGCTCTAGAACTTCCACACTTGTGGATTCTACTGAAGGCCTCAAGATTTCTGGGAACTAAAAACTGTATGTTTTACCTACAGAAACTACCTACAGAAACACCTGAACCATCACCAAACAAACGAAACAGCAAGGTTTGTCTACTGAACTGCACACCGCAGTGGGTTCGTCTTAGGAATCTTGGTTCACGTAGTGCTCTTAGCGAGTGTCTTCTTCTTTTCCTGTCCCTGGTTCCTGCTTGTGTACTTAGATGGTCTTTTCAACAACAAGAACCCTGGCTCTTGAAAAGTTCTATGAGGCTCTATAAAGACTTCGTAGAACCTTGGTGCTATTCAAGGAATCTGCCTGCATTTGCGCTAGTTTTTATTGGAACCAAGGTACCAAGGTAGTACCAAGATGGCGGAGCGTATAGATCACCTGTGAACGTTTGGGCTGCTGTTCCAGATGTTTGTTTATATCCAGAAAAGCTCGGATCAACTACTGGAGATTAAAAGAAGTAGAAGAGGTTCTTCAGTAGACCACCGGCTGTCCCGTTGTTGGCTTCTCCTTCCTCAATAACAGACATGCCCATTCATGTTGTCACAGTTTGTGCCGCAGGACCTATGTGACAAATGATCCAAAATTTGTGCAATGCCGAAAAGAAGGAAGGCGGAAAAGGACTAATTGCATTTCTCCTTATGAGTCTAGGTTCCTATCCCTGGTTCTTCCTCATGCCCTTTAAGAGTTTCTGCTTATGAGTCTAGGTTCCCATCCCTGGTTCTTCCTTATGCTCTTAGAGTTTCTCCTTTTGTGCCTTGGTCCCTGTCTCTGGTTCTTTCTCATGTTCTTCGAGATTTCCTCCTTATGAGTCTTGGTTCCTTTCCTGGGTTGTTCCTCATGCTCATAGAGTTGTTTTCCTTTTTAGTTCTGGTTCCTGTCCCTGGTTCCTCCTTAGGTTCATAGAGAGATTCTCATTTTAAGTCTTGGTCCCAGTCCTGGTTGATTCTTGTAGAGGGTTTCTCCTTTTGAGTCCTGATTCCTATCCCTGGTCCTTTCTCATGCTCTGTGGGAGTTTATCCTTTTCAGTCTTGGCTCCTGTCTCTGGTTCTTCCTCATGCTCTTAGAGAGATTCTCAGTTTTAGCCATGGTTCTTCTCGGTGGTTCTCGTAGAACAGAGAGAACCCTTAATTAAAGGGGGAGGTGCCTCATAGCTGCGGTGAAGAGTTGCTCAAGCAGGCAACCCAGGAACCCTCCAAACTCCAAGTCCCACTACTGATAGGTCCTTATAGCTGAGGTGTAACATACTTCACACCAGCCAGCCCATGCATTGTTAATGAAGGAGCCGACATGGGAGCCCCTTTTAGCCAAATGTAAATTGACTTAAGACTTGACTTGGACTCTAGCCTATAAACTCGTGACTTGACTTGGACTCTAGCCTATAAACTCGTGACTTGACTTGGACTCTAGCCTATAGACACGTGACTTGACTTGGACTCTAGCCTATAGACTCGTGACTTGACTTGGACTCTAGCCTATAAACTCGTGACTTGACTTGGACTCTAGCCTATAGACACGTGACTTGACTTGGACTCTAACCTATAGACTCGTGACTTGACTTGGACTCTAGCCTATAGACTCGTGACTTGACTTGGACTCTAGCCTATAGACTCGTGACTTGACTTGGACTCTAACCTATAGACTCGTGACTTGACTTGGACTCTAGCCTATAGACTCGTGACTTGACTTGGACTCTAGCCTATAGACTCCTGGCTTGACTTGGACTCTAGCCTATAGACTCGTGACTTGACTTGGACTCTAGCCTGTAGACTTGTGACTTGACTTGGACTCTAGCCTATAGACTCGTGACTTGACTTGGACTCTAGCCTACAGACTCGTGACTTGACTTGGACTCTAGCCAATAGACTCGTGACTTGACTTGGACTCTAGCCTATAGACTCGTGACTTGACTTGGACTCTAACCTATAAACTCGTGACTTGACTTGGACTCTAGCCTACAGACTCGTGACTTGACTTGGACTCTAGCCTACAGACTCGTGACTTGACTTGGACTCTAGCCTACAGACTCGTGACTTGACTTGGACTCTAACCTATAGACTCGTGACTTGACTTGGACTCTAGCCTATAGACTTGTGACTTGACTTGGACTCTAGTCTATAGACTCGTGACTTGACTTGGACTCTAATCTATAGACTCGTGACTTGACTTGGACTCTAACCTATAGACTCGTGACTTGACTTGGACTCTAGCCTACAGACTCGTGACTTGACTTGGACTCTAGCCTACAGACTCGTGACTTGACTTGGACTCTAGCCTATAGACTCGTGACTTGACCTGGACTCTAAGCTATAGACTCGTGACTTGACTTGGACTCTAGCCTACAGACTCGTGACTTGACTTGGACTCTAGCCTATAGACTCGTGACTTGACTTGGACTCTAGCCTATAGACTCGTGACTTGACTTGGACTCTAACCTATAGACTTGTGACTTGACTTGGACTCTAGCCTATAGACTCGTGACTTGACTTGGACTCTAGCCTATAGACTCGTGACTTGACTTGGACTCTAACCTATAGACTCGTGACTTGACTTGGACTCTAGCCTATAGACTCGTGACTCGACTTGGACTCTAACCTATAGACTCGTGACTCGACTTGGACTCTAACCTATAGACTCGTGACTCGACTTGGACTCTAACCTATAGACTCGTGACTTGACTTGGACTCTAATCTATAGACTCGTGTCTTGACTTGGACTCTAACATATAGACTCGTGACTTGACTTGGACTCTAGCCTATAGACTCGTGACTTGACTTGGACTCTAACCTATAGACTCGTGACTTGACTTGGACTCTAGCCTATAGACTCGTGACTTGACTTGGACTCTAGCCTATAGACTCGTGACTTGACTTGGACTCTAACCTATAGACTTGTGACTTGACTTGGACTCTAGCCTATAGACTCGTGACGTGACTTGACTTGGACTTGTTCTTTGTGACTTGTGGCCATCTCTGTCCTGGTTCTTTCTTATGGTCTTAGAGTTTCTCCTTTGAGCCTTGGTCCATGTGCCTGGTCTTGTAAAAAAGGGGTAGGCATTTGTAGAAGTACAGTAGAGGACTAAAGAGAACTATATCAATCTATATTTGTGTATGGCTTTAATGTTTGTCATATGTGTTCGCAGCTGCATCGGGAGCAACCATGAGTGGAGATGTAGGCTTGTTCAGTGGGGCTCCTACTTGCATCCGATCAACAGGAGCACAAGTGTGGCAGCATGTTATGATGACTTGTTGTGTGTGTTTTATTCTGTTTCAAAGCAATGCCTGTAATAATCCATATATGAGAATGAGCAGCATTTGATTAGCACACAAGTGGGACAGACAGTGCTTCATTATGGTTCCTCTTCTTAGCTTGTAAAAATGACATTTGGTAAATGGTTAGCTCAAATCTGGTGTATGTACTGCATGGTGTAGCTTCAAAGCAGCGGTCAGCATTAAAAAGTGAACTCTATGAACGAGTCTCGTTCGCTTTATTTCTCGGTTCAACCGCGCTACACATCGCCAACTCACGCATATCCAGTTTTACATTACTAGTGTGGTGTGTGTGGATAGAAAATGTTCCACTTTTTCTTTTTATTTTTTGTGATGTCTTATGTTAGTGGAATAAGCCACGTTTACATAAGCTCACCAGACAAGAAATTGTGTGGCTGACAGAACCAAAAAGTGTGTAACCTCCACGAGCATGAATAACAACTTGGCATGGACTGGACACGTTTCTGGATGAAGGCCACATCAATGTTCCAAAACTCTTACATCAAAGAATTGGTCAGCTGGGCCAGATTTGGTGGATGCCTTCCCTGGCCTAATTCCGAGAATTCCCTGTAGACTTACCACATAGTTCATAGTAGTTACTGCTTAGTTCATAGAATCTATTTTATAGTTCATAGTAGTTATTATATAGTTCATAGTAGTTACTGATTAGTTCATAGTAGTCAGTTACTACATAGATCATAGTTATTATATAGTTCATAGTATTTACAGCATAGTTTATAGTAGTCACTGCATAGTTCATAGTATTTACTACATAGTTAATAGTAGTTACTACATAGTTCATAGTATTTACTACATAGTTAATAGTAGTTACTACATAGTTCATAGTATTTACTACATAGTAAATAGTAGTTACTACATAGTTCATAGTATTTACTACATAGTTAATACTAGTTACTGCTTAGTTCATAGTAGTCAGTGTTTAGTCCACAGTAGTTACTGCATAGTTCATAGTAGTTACTAAATAGTTAATAGTAGTTACGGTTTAGTTCATAGTAGTCATTACATAGTTCATAGTGGTTACTGCATAGTGCATAGTAGTCAGTGTTTAGTCCATAGTAGTTACTGCATAGTTCATAGTAGTTACTATATAGTTCATAATAGTTACTAAATAGTTAATAGTATTTACTGCTTAATTTATAGTAGTTATTACATAGTTAATAGTAGTTACTGCATAGTTCATAGTAGTTACTGCATAGTTCATAGTAGTTACTGCATAGTTCATAGTAGTTACGGCTTACTTCATAGTAGTTATTACAGAGTTCATAGTAACTACTGCATAGTTCATAGTAGTCAGTGTTTAGTCCATAGTAGTTTCTGTATAGTTCATAGTAGTTACTACATAGTTAATAGTAGTTACTACATACTTCATAGTATTTACTACATAGTTAATAGTAGTTACTACATAGTTCATAGTAGTTACTACGTAGTTAATAGTAGTTACTACATAGTTCATAGTATTTACTACATAGTTAATAGTAGTTACTGCTTAGTTCATAGTAGTCAGTGTTTAGTCCACAGTAGTTACTGCATAGTTCATAGTAGTTACTAAATAGTTAATAGTAGTTATGGTTTAGTTCATAGTAGTCATTACATAGTTCATAGTAGTTACTGCATAGTGCATAGTAGTCAGTGTTTAGTCCATAGTAGTTACTGCATAGTGGTTACTATATAGTTCATAATAGTTACTAAATAGTTAATAGTATTTACTGCTTAATTTATAGTAGTTATTACATAGTTAATAGTAGTTACTGCATAGTTCATAGTAGTTACTATATAGTTCATAATAGTTACTAAATAGTTAATAGTAGTTACGGCTTACTTCATAGTAGTTATTACAGAGTTCATAGTAGCTACTGCATCGTTCATAGTAGTCAGTGTTTAGTCCATAGTAGTTACTGTATAGTTCATAGTAGTTACTACATAGTTCATAGTATTTACTACATAGTTCATAATAGTTACTACATAGTTAATAGTAGTTACTGCTTAGTTCATAGTAGTTACTACATAGTTAATCGTATTTACTACATAGTTCATAGTAGTTACTACATAGTTAATAGTAGTTACTATATAGTTAGTATATTAGTTAGTAGCTATTTATAATTCACAGGGATTGGTATCTGAATATTAGAATTGGTATTACTTGGTATCGGATTGAAAGGACAATTATTCTTATCACCCATTCCTAATCATAACACATCGTCCCACAAGTATTTATAGCTCCATCATCCTTGTGCAGTGCTCTCTGCAGAGCCCTGAAGTTACTACCACCTTAAATATGCAAGGTGATTTATGTTTTAGGAAGTGAGGCTTGTTAAGCAGCAGTTAGGCTCTTTTTTTTGGATCCTTATGCTTGAAAATAATATCCCTACCTTAACTCAAAAACTGTTCTCAAGCACAAGGGGTAACTGATCTGAGCAAGCAAGCTTAGTCTTGGAATTGTTCAGGCACAGCGAGGGGCAGAGCTTTAGGCGTGGCCTAAAGGCCCCCACATTCCTGAACAGAAACAACACAGTTAAGCAACACAGTTACTCATGCAGTTTGAAAAGCCTCCACAATGTCCTACCAGAAACTCGTGCTAATCTCTCCAGTTCTGCTGCTGATGGTGGTGGAGAGTAGCTGGGCTCTCTCGTGTATTTCCTGTTACATTGTGACATGTCCAGAAGAGCCGCAGTGTGCTGGTGGGAAAGTGTTGGATCCTTGTGGCTGCTGCTACAAGTGTGCCAAACAGAGGAATGAGTCTTGTGGCGGTGTGTACGGTTTTGAGGGGAGTTGCGATCTGGGGCTAAAGTGTGAGAGGACGGATAACTTTGGAATGACCATAGGAGTTTGTAAAGGTCTGTATGAGGAGTATATCTATTATATCATATGTCCTTCACTCTAATAACTATAGTAGTTATTACGTAGTTCATAGTGGTTATTACATAGCTGTAGTAGGTCACTGCATAGTTCATAGTAGTTATTATGTAGTTCATACTGGTTATTACATAGTTCATAGTGGTTATTACATAGTTTGTAGTAGTCACTGCATAGTTCATAGTAGTTATTACATAGTTCATAGTGGTTATTACATAGTTCATAGTGGTTATTACATAGATGTAGTAGTCACTGCATAGTTCATAGTAGTTATTACATAGTTCATACTGGTTATTACATAGTTTGTAGTAGTCACTGCATAGTTCATAGTAGTTATTATGTAGTTCATAGTGGTTATTACATAGTTTGTAGTAGTCACTGCATAGTTCATAGTTGTTATTACGTAGTTCATAGTGGTTATTACATAGATGTAGTAGTCGCTGCATAGTTCATAGTAGTTATTACATAGTTCATAGTGGTTATTACATAGTTTGTAGTAGTCACTGCATAGTTCATAGTAGTTATTACATAGTTCATAGTGGTTATTACATAGTTTGTAGTAGTCACTGCATAGTTCATAGTTGTTATTACGTAGTTCATAGTGGTTATTACATAGATGTAGTAGTCACTGCATAGTACATAGTAGTTATTACATAGTTCATAGTGGTTATTACATAGTTTGTAGTAGTCACTGCATAGTTCATAGTAGTTATTATGTAGTTCATACTGGTTATTACATAGTTCATAGTGGTTATTACATAGTTTGTAGTAGTCACTGCATAGTTCATAGTAGTTATTATGTAGTTCATAGTGGTTATTACATAGTTTGTAGTAGTCCCTGCATAGTACATAGTAGTTATTACATAGTTCATAGTGGTTATTACATAGTTTGTAGTAGTCCCTGCATAGATCATAGTTATTACATAGTTCATAGTGGTTATTACATAGTTTGTAGTAGTCCCTGCATATATCATAGTTGTTATTACGTAGTTCATAATGGTTATTACATAGTTTGTAGTAGTCCCTGCATAGTTCATAGTAGTTATGACGTAGTTCATAGTAGTTATTACAGAGATCATAGTAGCTGCTACATACTTTGTACTGGTTACTGCATATTTCATTGTAGTTACTATTTAGTTATTAGAAATAACTACATAGTTCATAGTAGTGGCTACGAAGTTCATGGTTTGCACTTTTCTAGAAATTCAGCCTGAATTGTTTACAGTGGCAGTGATAGAAACCAGACGCATGCATTTAAAAACTTACAGAAGGCTGCAATACTAACTGCTTATTAACACACTGCCCGGAGTCTGATATTATGCCCATGGTGGAAGAGTACAGCTTTATTACGTCTGCACCATCACCAGTATTCCATATGTAAAACTCAGAACACGGTTTAGATCACTGGGGGTTTAAAAAGTAAGTAAAATGCGTTCATGGGTGTTGTAGATACGGTGACCCCTGGTTCCTGTCACCACCAGTGTAGGAAAACGTCTACAATCGACCATTTCACACCAAAGCAAATTAAACGGCTCTGTTTATTTTAATAAATGAATTTTGCTGATGGTTTTGAACAGTTATTGGAAAGTCATTGTAGGACTAACAGGTGTATTGTTCTGTGTTGTTTTTGACTGGTTCCTGCTCTTCAAATGCGGCTATTACATTGATCTTGTCCTCATCCGGATGCCAAATCCAGAGAAAGAACTGACAGATGATCCTGGTAAGTTCATATTAGGTGTAAGGGAGAAACTCAACCTCTTATACTGACATCATGAGTAGTACCTGTATACCTGTAAGTCTACCTGCTGCATGCAGTTGCATACTAATAGTATATTTTTCAATGAGTTCAATGCAATGGTTTAGGCAAAAATCAAATAAGCCTATCATTTTCCCCATTTACTTGGCTGATTGACTGTAGTCAATCAGCCAAAGCTTCAGACAATCAGAAAAGTTCATTTTGACTTTTGCTATGAGGCTAATTTCGCTAACACATAATTAGAGCTAATACCCCACCAGTTAGCACTGTGCAATCCTAAACCCTCAAACCACACTAATCTATAACCCATGTGTCAGAAACCACATAATCATGCCATTCCCACTTAGCCAAGTCATTAGCATGATGCTAATTGGTGTACATAAGCTTGTACCCATAGCGTAAAGGATTAAAAGGTCCAAAATAAGAACTAAATATGCAAATAAGCAGCAAAATAGTACGAATAACTATTTTTAAAGGTTCTTAAAGGTATAAATGAATAATTAAAATGTAGATTCATATGAATTTGGGTTTGTTTATTCATTCGTATATTTCTTCCTGTAGTATGCTAGTTCTTGAAATGCCTTGCTTTTGAAACGCTGGTAGGCCAAAGAGCCGAGCCAGGTTTCTATAGAGTTACTTTTGGCAGTGGACGAGTTGGCTGGTGGACAGTTGGACAATAGGACAGAGACCCGATTCTGTGTCCGTTAGAGGGGTTAATTGCAGGCTTAGCTGAGCTGAGTGGTGTAATAGGTGTTGATATGTCAATCTTATTTCTTACTGATGAACCTCCCGATAGCTGTGTGTGTGGACTTGGCTTGGCCCGCCGGACTCTGACCTGTAGCACAACTCTAGCAGCTGATGCTAATAATGCAGCGGAGCTCATAACTTGGTCAGCTCGTTATGTAACTATAAACGATTTTTATATAGAACTGTGTTATCTGTGTTATGCTTATCTGGTTTTCCTTGCCAGCCAACCTCGAGCCACAGTGTCTTAGAATGGCACTAGTGTTAGTGTTAGCCCACCTCATTAGCATAGACGGGAGGAAGAAACACAGAAACGAATAAAGGGATACATAAATACATGCAGAAATCAGAAAACATTCATTTATTAGTTCATATTAAAAGTATTAATTGAATATTAATTGTATTTTTGATATGGAGGAATATATTGATTTATTCATCCATTTCTAACCCACATTCATTAACTTGTGCATTTATTTAGGCATCTCACATGTATTTATTTATTTATTTAATTTGATTTTTTATTTATTTATTTGGTTTATTTTTATTTGGTATTATTTCACTGCATTTATTTCAGTTTATTTATTTATTTAATATATGTATGTTCCTGTTTATTGATTTATTTCCTTATTATTTTGTTTGTTCATTTTAGGTTTCAGTTTATTAATTGGTTTGTTTATTTTACATTTACATGTCTTCTATCTATCTATCTATCTATCTATCTATCTATCTATCTATCTATCTATCTATCTATCTATCTACAGCTTTAGTAGGTCTCTCACAGTAAAAGACAGTCAGTCATGACTTTAATCAGAGTCTGCTTGTTGTGTGTTCTGAAGAGTTCATGGCATGGCTGAAGGCCAGGCGGACGCAGAGGAGGAAACCATGATGAGACCTCCTCGTCTACACAAGAAGAACCACCAGGAAAAGAAGATGATGAGGAGGAGGAAAAATATAAACGCTAACGCTCTTCTCCACATGAACGTTTTCCCTCTGATTAGCGGCTAGCAGAGGCGCCTTGCTTTGAGGGTCCACTGTAGATCTTCTGTAGATGCTCACCTGGTCTAAAGTCCACATACTGCATGACCACTGAACCTGAATATCTCTCTCTCTCTCTCTCTCTCTCTCTTGTATAGTATAGCTAGTATAGGTAACATTAGCTACTAGCATTAACTCCAAGCCAACCAGCATAGCAGACTAAATAGTATGAGGGCGGAGCTTATTTACACAGACCTTCCTTTTATTTCGTCTGTTTCCACATGTTGCGCCTGTGTGATCATCATGGGCTGCGGCGTCTCGCTGTTAATCAGCAAATCAGAGCAGAGCTCATCTAAATATTCATGAGCTCACCAGAAAAGGAGCACCTTTTATTTCTAGGGCTGAATCGTAGGGTGTAAGTGGGCACAGTGTAGAACCACATCTGGGTGACCAAAGTCATGTACCTTCTATGTAGAACATCAAAGACATACGTTCTGTGGCAGCTTCAACAATCCTGGTGGACGGTCTCTAGAGGATTCCACGTGTGCAGTTCCCCATTGACTATGGAAATACCTCCATGAGCACCAACAACAGCTGTGGTTGGATTGAGCATGGACGGGACAAGTTTCTGGATGTAGGCCACATCAGTGTTCAGACACGCTTGCGTCAAAGAATTGGTCAGTTGGGCCAGATTTGGTGGATGCCTTCCCTGGCACACTTCCAAGGAGTATTCCCTGTAGACTGGGATTGTATCCACTGCTGGTAGACCCGTATGACCGTATGCTTCCACACACCTGCAGATTCAGCTACTTCCTTCACACTATGATCTTTGGCCACACCCACATACAGTCACTCCTTTTAGCCAATCATTAACATCTGCTCTGGAGCCATATTCCACACATGAAACGAGACATTCCCTGCACTGTAGCGCCTCTTCCCAATCTATGGATCCGTCACTCACACCCCTCAGGTATTTATAGACCCATCCTCCTCGTGCAGCGCCATCTGCAGGAGCCTGAAGTTACTCCCACCTTAAACACTCCAGGTGTGTCGTTTTTGTCCGGTGAGCTTTTGTATATATTGTATGTATTCTTTCATCATGTATCCACTGTATCACTTTCCTAACATGGGCCAATAACTGTATCATCTCTGCATCCTTCTCTATAAAATTCTATCTGGTTATCATGTGGGTTTCATTCTTTGAATGGATGCTGGAGCATTAGGAGTTCCTTTCACTGGAACTAAGGGGCGGAGCCCAACTCCTGAACAACTCCACAACCCCCCTCCACCAAACTTTACACTCAGCACAGTGCAGTCAGACAAATACCATTATCCTGGCAACCGCCAAACCCAGACTCCTCAATCGGACTGCCAGATGGAGAAGCGTGATTGGTCACTCCAGAGAACACGTCTCCACTGAGTCCAGTGGCATCTGCATTTGAGACTGTGCATTGCGCTTGGTGATGTAAGGCTTGGATGCAGCTGGGGAAACCCATTCCATGAAGCTCTACACACTGGTCTTGAGTTAATCTGAAGGCCACATGAAGTTTGGAGGTCTGCAGAAAGTTGGTGACCTCTGTGGACTATGCGCCTTAGCATCCGGACAATAGACAAAAAGCGACATGACAAATGGATGTATTCGTTTTTATGTGGGGGTCCTAGACAGTGTTTAGTTTTGTCTTGTGTAATAACCACCCCTGTTGGTAACCTACCTAACTCATGGGTGGTTCAGCCCCAGAAGACAACCCCTTGTTGCTGCTTCTGGCAGCATCGTTCCCAGGAGAACATCTGGGAGTTTGGAATATGCCTTTTTTGGAGACAGGTTTTATGAATAGAGTCCATGTCCCTCATCATGTCTTTGTCCAGTAACTCAAATTAGGTTTGTCGAATTGTTACTTTCGCTTTATAGATGGACCGTTTACAGACAACTGTGATTGGCCAAGAGACTTGTCAATCATAGTTTTTCTAAAATGGGTTGTGATCTGGCAACTGCAAAGGCCACAGCTTCAAGCATCCAGTGCTATAGCATTCTCCTGGCCTCTGGTGGCTCTTCTATGCTTTGGGTCTTGCTGGTATGGTAAGGGCTTAGGCCTTAGAAGAAAGGTCACAGCAGATCAATATAAAGTTAGTGTTTCTTATAGAGAACCAAAAACTTTAATCTACGTCTAAAACTACACCTCTAATGTACGTCAGTGGGACCAAGCATCTTTCCAATTCGGTTTTGGTAAGTAGTATTATCGTATATCTAGTTGATATGTCTTATATACTAGTTTTAAAGTTAATTCTCTCATTTCCAGAGTTGTTTTACTTGTTTTTAGTAGTTTTCATGCATTTTCTCGCTCTATTGGCAGATCATTTAATTATTATTTTAAGAAATTTACCTGCAACAGGCCAAATTATCTGCCAATATAGTACATAAGCTACTTAAAACAAGCTACAAACAGTCTGGAAACAACTAAAACTAATCTTAAATTTACCTTACAAAAATTTCAAAATTAGACATTTAAGATATCACAATTAGGTATAAGATAGTTTTACTTGGTAAAATAATTTCTCTTGCTGAGTGTATATACTATGCTGCTTGTAAATGTGTAAACTCTTTTTTTTAAAATAATTTTTGTTGCTTTTAAAATGAATTCTTCATTCCAGATTGGGTTAACTAGTTCTAGGTAGTTTTGGTACATTTTCTCACTTAACTGGCAGATAAAACAAGGTACAAATGTCTGGAATTAAGTACAACAAGCTTAAAACAATCACAAAGTGGGACTTTTAAAATATGTCAACTAGATGTAATATAATTTTACTTGCCAAAACTTATTGTTTTTGCAGGGTATATAGATAGATAGATAGATATATAGAATAACAACAACAACAACAAAACAACAACAACAACAACAAAACAACAATACTACTACTACTACTACTACTACTACTACTAATAATAATAATAATAATAATAATAATAATAATAATAATAACAACAACAACAACAACAACAACAACAACAACAATAATAATAATAATAATAATAATAATAATAATAAGAAGAAGAAGAAGAACCACTATGAGTGGGATGGAAGTAAAACTGTTATGAAAGTCTTACTGTATGTTATGACAATAAAGTGACTATGTAAAGTGTACTGTCTGGAAAGTATCGTTACCATGGAGACCATATGTACAAAAATAAAAACATAAGGCATAAATTGTCAGCAGGAGAACAGTGCATCTGTGTATTTCCACATTCACAAGTCATCTAAAACCGACCACTCAGAAAGTCAGATGACAGTAACATGTAGCTGTACCCTGTAAACGACAGTACAGGAGGTATTATAAATGAAGGTGGAGTCTTATGGGGCATAGACAAAGTGGCGGTACTCAGCAAGGTGTAACCTCAGAACCAAGTCCACCTTTACTGTCAGTCTCCAGAACTCAACCAGGTGTTGAGGGAGCTTCCTCAGAACTACAGAGCTTCATTTAACACTTACAGTACATACGCAATACAGTAACAAGTCCTATACCGTAAATTACATAACAGCAAAAGCAGGACATTCCACAACAGGGTAAGGCAATTGTACACTCCATGGCAGTGATAACTGATAAGCCACGCCGTTAAAGCATTTCACTCCTGTTTCACACCGGTGTTTACGACGCCAACCATCTGCTGAAGCCCATTACGTAAGTGGACGAGTCTGGACGAGCTGAGACAGACCATAGCATCCTGTGACTGGGCTGGCTGATAGCTTGAGGGCTGGGGGTTCATGCCGCTGTTGAAAAGTAGCAGAGCACACATTCTTCAGTCGTTCCTCGGGTCTGGGTTCAGAGACTGAGGCCGCTGTACGGGCTGCTGCTGCTGGACTTCATGATGTATCCCAGACTGATGCTGATCTCTCAGGCTCTGCTGCTGCTGCTGGTGGTGGAGAGCAGCTGGGCGCTCAGCTGTATGTACTGTAGTAGGCTAAGTTGTCCGGAAGTGCTGCAGTGTCCGGGAGGAAAAGTGCTGGAGCCCTGCGGATGCTGCTACGAGTGTGCCAAACAGAAGGGCGAGATTTGCGGCGGGCCCTTTGACGAGTTCGGGACGTGTGATGAGGGGCTACAGTGTGTGAGACATAGACGCCAAGTGTACAGTGACGGAGTGTGTAAAGGTCTGTATGGACAGCATCTTCAAATATCAGTTCGCAACTACAACTCATTAAAATTCTGCTGAATTGTACTTCTGTGCATCATTTGAACAATATATATACACAATATACATTTTTATACATACATATATATATATATATATATATATATATACATATATATCAGTGAAAGTGAAAGTGTATATTGTCGCTGTCTAAAGAAAAACAGGTATCTCCAAAGTGGCAACTTTACAGGAGAGGCCAAAAACCTCTTTTCATTTGAATGGAAGTCAATGGAACCAGACGTCTTTCCAAGCAGGTTTGGGCCATTTAGGGTGGTCCATTCTTCATGGAATTTCCACACAGGGTAGACAGCAGCTCATGTGATCAAATGAGGCATTTAAGTAAAAATCAACAAAAATGGAGATACATGTTTTTCTTTGGACAGCGATGATATATATATATATATATATATATATATATATATATATATATATATATATATATATATATATATATATATATATATATATATATACACATCAGTTATAATATATCAAATTGTTATGATGAACGTGATATATATATATATATAATATATTACGTTCATCATAAAAATTTGATATATTATAATTGAAACAATGTAACAATTTGGTTTTCAAATAGTCTCAAACAACAAAAATAACAAAGTAAACAATATACTACACAGTATATATATTTTTACTACTACAAGAATTATAATTAGTTGTATATATATATGTATGATTTCATTTTCATTTTATTTTTTTTGACACATTTTATTACCAGATCTCTTTGTCTTATGCTCTGTACATATGTCTTCTTTATTTTTGGCTGTTGAAAAAGTTTTTGGTCTTGGTGTTTATCACCACCATGTCATAAATAACCCGATCAATGAAGAAACTGTAACATGTAAACATTTTTTGAATTTTATTTCCAATATTCACACTATTTTTAACCATACCAATACACCCTTGGCGGCCCCCCACTGGCATGGGCCCCAAGCAGCTTTTATACGGGTGAAAACCTGTTTCAACTTGTAGTGAAGGTGAAATAACATATACCTGACATCTGTATGCTGATCTGTGTGCTTCTTAACACAGTAAAGACAAGAGAGGACTGTGTTCAGTCAGTGTACAGTCCTCCCTTGTCTTTGTCTGTTTTACCAAACAACTGGCACATTAATTCCTAGTGCAGTACAGTTACTGATGCTCTCGGCATGTTCTCTCTTTCTCTTTGTGTTTTCCTGTACCTGGAAATGATTCCTGGTTCCTCTAATGCAACCGTGGCACCAATTTCATCATCAACCGGATCCCATATTCAGAAGTAACTAACGGTAAGTCCATTTCAAGAGTTGGTCTCTGCATTTCCCCTCTGGAGAACCCCAGTCATTGACTTTAGGGCAGTTCCATCACTCTGTTAGGGTTCTAGATGAGCCCTCAGGTATGTAAGGGACCGAGTGAATACTAAGACCCAATCCCGTTCTCATTTCTACCCCTACCCCTTGTTTCCATCCATTCTCCTTGGAACTGAATCTCCCCCCATTGAAATGGGACAACCCTTCAAGAACGGCATACCATAAGATGCATTCCCACTGGTTATCTTACAACACAGCGGCTTTTAATAGAGAGCATACTCATATTTAAGGGTCTCTTTGGTCATTTGGGCCGATGACTCGCAGGGCATTCTGGGAATTCCCTCATAACACTCCGATTGGGGTGTGCCTCTGATAAATCTCAGGTTGAAAGGCCCATGTGGCTTCACCCTACTCCTCCATCTCAACAACAATCGGGACAACCCTACCCCTAGACGTGAATGCACAAAATGGAGGGGTAGGGGCTAAGTGTCAGGGGTAAGGGGCGAAATGGGATTGGGTCCAAGTGAAGTGTTAAGCTCTATGGTGGACAAAGCTGTCCATTAGTAGGGACAAGAAAACTTTCCGAAGCCACAGCATTCGATTAGTCGAGCTCTGTCACAGAAAACCAGGGGTGGAATCCAAAACCAAGATCCAGACAAACAAAGCAGATAAGGGAATTCCAAAACCGAGACCAAAATATCAGAAACAGTATCATAAAGCCAGGTAAGGAAATACACAGAGAGCGCTTCGAATAGCAGGACGACCAAACAAGACCTCACACCTGCATACAGGTGAGGAGTCCCTAAATACAGAGCTAATGACCTAAACGGGAAACAGGTGAACAGACTAAAACTGAGGCGAGAGCGACCTCCTGTGACGGGGCGGTGTAACACCAGGGTAATTGGTAACAGTTCTGAACTGCAAGTTCAGCTTGCAGATTTGAATAAACTCTAGAAGTAGCCTGTATAATGTAGACCCCCGAAATGATCTGAACCAAATTCTGTCCCACCAGAAAACCGTTTCTAGAAATTGCTAACAGTGTTGCAAATCTACAGGAACCCAAAAAAACATTGGCATTTAACTATGGATATTTGTTCCGGCATGAAAGTTCTAGCAGGTCAGCTATCTCGGATCTGAGGTGAAAGGTCAGCAGCCATAAAATCCAGAGTTGTGAACAAAGTTCATCTCATTGTAAGGGATATGCAGAAAGATGAACTCCAGAATATCCAAAATGGTGGCCAATACTGGGGTCTTATTCTAATAGTATTAGCATCATGTTGAACAGAAACCTCATTATTGGCAGTGAATGTGTTCTTGGAAACTCAAATAAGTCTTAGACGTTAATCTACACACTTCCCGAACAAGGTCCGTTTAGGAGAAAAG
>JAMWET010001925.1:12500-57500 GCA_024036415.1 Prochilodus magdalenae | reverse complement strand
ATATATATATATATATATATGTAAATTCAATATATATATATATATATATATATATATATATATATATATATATATATATGTAAATTCAATATATATATATATTGAATTTAGATATGTATTGATTGAAAACTGTTATTTTTTGAATAAACACTGATGTATCTGTTTTACATTTAGCTCTAATATATAATGAGCGTACACTGACATATATGCATATATATGATATATATGCATCCTTTGAACACAGCAGCTGCTGTTTACACTGTGTGAAGATTGCATGAGGAACAGACCAACATATATATATATTGAATTTAGATATGTATTGATTGAAAACTGTTATTTTTTGAATAAACACTGATGTATCTGTTTTACATTTAGCTCTAATATATAATGAGCGTACACTGACATATATGCATATATATGATATATATGCATCCTTTGAACACAGCAGCTGCTGTTTACACTGTGTGAAGATTGCATGAGGAACAGACCAACAGAAATGGCCCACAACCACTTGGAAAGACTTCTGGTTCCATAGACTTACATTCATCCTGTAAAGTTGCCACTTGTTGATTGTGGGTTTTCGAGTTGACTCAGCTTTGACATTTGTACCTGCACTATACACCACACACTCAAACACTACTTAGTGTTAGCATTAGATGCATAATTGGGACACACCCTTGGAGGGAGAAAGTGGTCCATACCAGAGTCAGAGAGAAGCAGCTTGAATTTGGTGGCCTATAGCACCAACTGGAGGACGGAAAAAGAAACACAACCCTGGTTTGAATGCCCCACCGTAGAGCTCATCAGGAGCTCTGGTTATTTCTAATCTCCCAAACCTCAAAACCACTACCAGGACTAAACCTATGAGTCAGTTTTGATTTATTTGCCAGCTCTAAAAAATCTAAAGTTGGCATTTTGGAGTTATGTGTCTCAACCTGAGACTCATGGGAGGAGTCACCAAAAGCCACAGGCTCTCACTTCACGATGGACTGTTCCTCACATGAAACACCCCACACCACATCCCATGCAGAACAGAGCCCAGCAACAACAGCAACCGAAGTAACCCTGGGTAACCCTGAGGCGACTGGGGTGGGGGGTGGGTTGTGTATGTGTGGGGCACTCCATTACTACTATCAAAATTTCACATCTTGAAATATGAAACAGTGGCTCAAAGGGGTCACCCAAGGTCATACCACTTTATGTAGTTCTCATGATGTTTAGTAAGGAGCCCAAACACTGAAAGGGGAATTCCTGACCTGGGAATGTTTGCATAGGTTAGGATATTAACTAGAAAGAATTTCAGTGCCCTGGGGGAAACGTTCTTGGCCCCTGCGGCTGCTGCTATGAATGCGCCAAGCAACTGAAGGAATACTGCGGGGACTGGTTTGGAACCTGCGATGAGGGTCTCGAGTGCGTCATGGGCTCTACAGATGTACCTGGCGCGGGAGTTTGTGAAGGTGTGTTGTCTGTCCAGTTGTGTTCAGTGGAAACTGTAACACTGTATTTGCTTGATAAAGCCAGTCAGCTAGCTACACCTAGCTAACAACAGCGTCCTACAGAGTGATCTGTGATTCAGTGATGCCAATGAGAGCCACTATGTGGTACCAATCAAAAGCCACCTTAAGAGTCCAGCTCAGTATGACGTAAGACGCAAGATTCACCGCTTCCTGTTAGTAGGAAGTGATGTAGGATGCTAATATTGTGTGAACTAGCCTGTAATGATATGTACCACTGTCCCACCACGTAATGTGAAATGCAAGGGGAGGAGCTTCTTACGCTCGGGATATTCTCAACCTCAGCTGTTTGTGTTAGCTAGCGCTAAACACCAAGAACTATCTAGAACATTACTTCTCAGTTAATATATTTTTCTAGCTGTTAGCGTTAGCTGGTGCTAAATACCAAGAACTATCTAGAACATCCCTGTTAATATATTACCTCAGCTGTTAGGGTTAGCTAGTGCTAAACATCAAGAACTGTCTAGAAAATTGCATCTCTGTTAGCATATTTACCTCAGCAGTTAGCATTAGCCAGTGCTAAACATCAACAACTTTCTAGAAAATTAAATGTCTGTTAATATATTACATCAGCTGTTAGCATTAGCCAGTGCTAAACATCAAGAATTTTCTAGAAAATTGCATCTCTGTTAGCATATTATCTCAGCAGTTAGCATTAGCTAGTGCTAAACGCCAATAGCTATCTAGAACATTACTTGTCAGCTAATATATTTCTCTAGCTGTTAGCCTTAACTTAGTACTGTGTGTACTAGCCTGCAGAGCCCATGCTATTAAGATTAGTGCAGAGTGTATACTGTGTAGTACACAACTGAGTTGTAGCCTACGTGGCCGTTGCCCCATCGCCGCCATAGAGCTCATCAGTAGCTCCGTTCTGGTAAAATATTCAGAGAGCTTAGATCTTTATTCTCCAGCTTCTGGTTCTAATGAATGGTGCAGCAGGTACAGCACATCTGGGCATTAATACACAGCCTCACCACTAGAGGTCACACTGCTCCTTCAATAGTCTAGTAATACAGTGTTCCTCAGCGCTGGTCCTGGAGGCACTCAGCCACACTGTGTCCACTCACTGTCCACTCTATTAGACACTCCTACCTTGCTGCTTCACCTTGTAGATGGACAGTCAGAGACGATAGGTCATCTGCTGCTGCACAGTGCAGTGTTGGTCATCCTCTAGTCCTCCATCGGTGGTCACAGGACCAGTTAGTGTCACTGCAGTGCTGAGAATGATCCACCACCCACATAGTACCTGCTCTGTGAGGGTCCTGACCATTGAAGTGCAGGGTAACAATGTAACTACAGTCTGAACACGTGATGTTGGAGTGAAAGGGCAGGGCAGTCAGTTTGTTATATGAACAGCGATTTGTTCTGGGTTCTCAAGTATTTACATCATGTTCTATGTGTTCTTTATGTATTCTGTGTCTGAAACAAACAAACAAACAAACAAACAAACAAACAAACAAGCAAACAAATCAATAACATATTTTTTTTGTTCCTCCAACATCTGAATCACAGCCACACCCCTCTTCAACCGGGTTACACGTCCAGAAGAGAGAGTGGCGGGTAAGACTGTCAGTCTGAATTAATAAACAGTATACAGTGTGTGTGTGTGTATATGTGTGTGTGTGTGTGTATGTGTGTGTGTGTGTGTGTGTGTGTGTGTGTGTATGTGTGTGTGTATGTGTGTGTGTATGTGTGTGTGTGTATGTGTGTGTGTGTGTGTGTGTGTGTGTGTGTGTGTGTGTGTGTGTGTGTGTGTGTGTGTGTGTGTGTGTGTGTGTGTGTGTGTGTGTGTGTGTATGTGTGTATGTGTGTGTGTGTGTGTGTGTGTGTGTAGTGTGTGTGTGTGAGTGTGTGTGTGTGTGTGTGTGTGTGTGTGTGTGTGTGTGAGTGTGTGTGTGAGTGTGTATGTGTGTGTGTGTGTGTGTGAGTGTATATATGTGAGGTTGTATTTGTGTGTTCTTTATGTGTGAGATGTGTGTGTGTACAGTGTAGTGTATATACTGTGTGTGTGTATGTCTGTGTATGTCCCAATGTGCGTGTGTAGAACATATTCTCTCATTGTACTGTGTGTGTGTGTGTGTGTGTATGTGTGTCCCTGTGGTGTGACAAACATAGAGGTTCTTCTTTACCTGAGATCCCTTCCACAGTTATCCACTCACATATTTCTATTCCCAGATCTAGAACAATACATCCCTGTTAAATATTAACTCAGCTGTTAGCACTAGTTGATGCTAAACACCAAGATCTTTCTAGAACATTACATCTCCATTAATATCTAACCTTGGCTGTTAGATTAGCTAGTGGTAACCCCCTGAGACCCAACGTCCTCATATGAGGACATTACATTTCTGCTTCTCTGCACCATGATTCTTACATTTCCTGCATCTCCAGTTTTGGAAAAGTCTAGGAAAGGTTTGGTCCTGGTGCTGGATTGCTCCAGCTTCATTGAACGACCAGTCAGACACACAAGTCTAAAGCCGGCTTCTTATTTGCCAGTTTGCTGTTGGAATTTTTTCTATTTTTTCCTTAAATGATGAAACAGTTAATAACACCTGCTTTCGGTGCCAGCATGTACCTGCTGTAAGAAGGTGATCATTAAAAAGCCAAGTCCAGTTTGGGTCAGACACAAAGTGGTCGTTACACATATACAAGTTTTAGCAACTGTAGCAGGATGCCTCCACAAAAATAAACTTTATCACTGAGATGAATAAAAGTTGACCTGCGAGCTGAGTGGCTCTGTTTCCTGCAGTAGTCGGACTGAGGGTGAAGATCCAGGCTACCAGGAGTCTGGCGGACAGTGTGATTGAGATGGTCATACAGGAGGTGAGTGTGCTAACGGCGTCAAATCAGTGTCAAATCTATGAAGTTATTGATGATAAGGAATTTGTGTCTAACCATTTAAGTTATCTTTAGCAAGGAATTAGTGCCAAATCTACAAATTTATATTTGCTGAGGTATTATTGCCAAATATACAAAGCTATGATGCGTATGATGAGGATTTGGTGCCAAACTTAAAAATTTATCTATGGTGAGGAACTAGCATCAATTCAACAAAGTTATCTAAGGACATTAATTGGTGCCAAATCTACAAAGTGATCTAATTTGAGGAATTTGTGTCTAACCAATGAAGTTATCTATAGCAAGGAATTTATTCCAAATCTACAAATTTACATTTGGTGAGGTGTAGGTGCCAAATCTATAAAGTTATCTATGGTGAGGAATTTGTGCCAATTCTACAAATTTGTATTTGCTGAAGTATTAGTGCCAAATCTACAAAGTTATCTATGGTTAAGAATTTGTGCCAGTTCTACAAAGTTATATACGATGAGGAATTTGTGCCAAATTTCCAAGTTATATATGATAATTAATTTGTGCTAAATCTAATAAGTTATTAATGATGGGGATTTTGTGCCAATTTTATAAAGTTATCTATAGCAAGAAACTGGATCCAAATCTACAAAGTTATATACGATGAGGAATTTGTGCCAAATTTCCAAGTTATATATGATAATTAATTTGTGCTAAATCTACTAATTTTATATTTGGTGAGGAATTTGTGCTAAATCTAGTAAGTTATATATGATGGGGAATTTGTGCCAATTTTATAAAGTTATCTATAGCGAGAAATTGGATCCAAAACTACAAAGTTATGTACGATGAGGAATTTGGGCCAAATCTATAAAGTTATTTAAGGAGGATGTGGTTCCAGATCTATGAAGTTATCTATAGCAGGTAATTGGCACCAGATCTACAAAGTTATATCTGGTGAGGTATTAGTGCCAAATCTACAAAGCTATCCAAGGGGACGAATTGGTGCCAAATTTACAGTTATCCATGAGGAAGAATTCGTGCCAAATCTATAAAGTCATATATAGCAAGGAATTTGTGGCAAATTCAGAAAATATATTATTATTTCAAAATCATCTAAACATCCAATACATTAAATAAAAAAAATTCACTTTGTGATTTAGAATTTTGGAACAAAATGTGATGTGGACTATTTCACACAATATTTAGAAAGTGATGATGTTCCTTTGAGCTCAAGCAGTTGGACAGCTGTAACCAGTTAGCCACATTTTCCCCAAACCAGATGAAAGTGATTTTGTTTCTGCTGTGGAAAGAGACAAATATTGCTCATCGTGTTTGGTTCTGGCTCCATGTGCCACCAATAATCTCTTTTAAGAGAACTGAAGAACAGTGTAAGACTTTGCCCATTTACTGTAAGTCTGTTTCTTTGCAGCTCCGTTACGAGATGATCAGAGCAGGACTTCCAGAAGACATCTCCATACATGTCAGACGCATCCAGAAAGTCTTGAATGAAAAGCATAAGATACAACCCTGACTCCAAAAAAGTCGAGACACTATGATGTGCAATTAATTTAAACTTATTAATAACTAATACATTTATTTGAAAATAATGTAGGGGCCACATATCACAGTGTGAATCAAAGTAATATAATTTATTTGACATTTCAAAAAACACTGGGACAACAGGAAGCAAAAACGCTAGAGTTGTGTAATGCTCATAAAAACAGCTGGCGAAATAATTAGGTTAACTGGTAAAAGGTCAGTAACGTGACTGGGTATAAAGAGCCTCCCAGAGAGGAGGTAGAGTCTTTCTTTTTTGTATTCAGAGTCTGATATTTTCAACTGGAATGAGCAAATCCAAGTTCCGTAATCCCTGATACTGACTCTAAACCTGTAGTGAAATATCTAATTTACAATATTTCACCTTTACCTTAAATATAGTCACTCAGCCAAGACTTCTTCAGAGCTTCCTCAGAGCTATGATGCTGAAGTAGATACCGAATAAAATAAGCTCAAGTTCAGGAAAACTCTATATCTAAATCATCGCCCATCTACCACAAACTAAAACTTTTCGCTGTGTAATGACTGATGCTGTTGATGACAGTCCCGTGTAAGGAAACACACTGTCAGCTGTCACAAACACAGTTAAATAAGTTAAATAAGATTTCGTCTTACAGGATAAAACCACAGAACAAGTCCGGTTGTTGCTGTTTTCCCTTTCCTGGCAGAGTTCCAAAAGCTAGTTTATTGTACTAATACTAGTTATGTAAAAATGTATGTAATGTAAATGTAAAAAGAAAAGAATATGAAAATAATCAAGCGAAGTAGACAAAAGACCTGACATTTTTTCCCTCTGTCCAAAATAAAATTTTTCAACTATATATATGCTTACTTTTCAACTTGGATTCAAGATAAAATAGATAGACGAGCTGTTTGACTAAAACATTTCTAGATAGATTCTATCATCATCAAAAACATGCTTTCATTTGTGCAGTGACAAGATGACCTTTTAGATAGATAGATAGATAGATAGATAGATAGATAGATTGGCAAATAGATAGACAGACAGACGGAATCACGGTATCGGAAATGTGCCTAAGAACAGCAATTTCAAACATTTTGGAATACTGCCTGTCTTAAATTTGCCTTGTCCCCACTATTTTGGAACATGTTCCAGGCATAGGTTTCTGAGTGAGCACATACTGAAGTGGAATATTGAAGCTGGTCAGATGAAACATGACGTACACTGTCTTTGTACCGTTTATTTTTACCTACAGTCCCAACTCTTCTGGGACAGTTAAGGACTGCATGAAAAATGACTAACAGCACCTGAGGCCACGGGAAAGATGTGCAGCAATGGTACAAAAACAAATAAACTAAATTAAACACAGTTCTCAAAAAGTGTTTATTGATACTGTATTTGAACCCTACTACATAGGACTGACATAACCACGCCACAGGCATATCTTTAAAGTACCGCACGGTCATTTCACCCTTGTGTGTTGAATTGTGGTGTTGTGACAGCTGCCGTATTGCTTACTGATTTCCTCTTTTGAAACTTTCTTGAAAAACACATTTCTTCACTTAGTGTTTACTTTCCTGTGCCAACCTTGTAAGTTCTGTTGTAATCCCTGCAGTCTTTATTTTGATTTAACTTTGGTTCATCTTTCTACCAATCAGTCGAATAATCGGTGCATCTTGTTCTAGGGTTGTGTTTTTATATTTTATAAAAAACGAGTTTCATAATTGATATTCTGTCCTTTCCTGTTTTTTGATTCTCTGTAAAATGACTTTGAGCTTTGAATAGATTATATATACAATAATATTATTATGACTATTATTAATATTAATATTAATATTAATATCAAAGGAGTATCGTGTAACCTCCGTGTGGTAGGTTTGCACAACCCCACTAGGGGTAATATTTATTGAGCTACACACACAGAAGTCTGTCTCTCAGTATGGCGTCGGGCCGCCGTGTTTGCTAACCCAACACGCCAGATGTCTCGGTATGGAGCTGCAGACGTTCGTAACGGAGTCCTGTGATAATCCATCCCATGCAGCTTGGATATCCTCACACAGTTCCTGCAGATGGTGCGGTAGGGGTGGAGGTGGAGCGACACCAGGCCTTCTGGACTTGTGACACCAAACCGTTCATCTTGGTGCTGACCACGGTGCCTCCACCCACGGATTCGTTGGTCGTCTCCATCAAGACTAAAGCGGTACTCGTCACTGAAGATGACCCGCTGCCATTCTGGGTCACTCCATGACAGTCTGGTCTGACACCACTGCAGTCTTTGGTGACGGTGACGTGGTGTTAAGGACAGTCATGGTAACGGTCTGTGTGCATGTAGTCCTGCGTGGTGCAGCCGCCTGCCAATGGTGCTGCACTAACAGGACGACTCATGGAGGAATCACTGCTCACTGAATATCCACAATCGTGGCTGTTGGGTCAGTCAGGTACAGCAGTAAGACCTGTCCTTACCTACGTCACGTGCACGGCCGAGCGTGAAATTTAAAGCTTTCGCAAATGTCACAATATCAGGCCTACCCACCAACTTTTGTCGGCTGATTCTTTCTGGGTGCAGCTGTTATTTGGATGACGAGTGTATTAACTCCTTACTTCACAGTTATCCAGTTACGGTGTTCTAGCTATGTGTTCTACTGATTAAGCAGCTCTACTTAACATGCTTATATCATCAGTACAGTGTATTATATGCAGTGTTAATTCAGTTCAGACTTTGCCAAATGATCACTACTGCCACTCAAGCCCATTTAGACCAACAAAACATTTGAATAATTCTTTTCATGCCGAGAACATTAGCCCATAAAGACATTCGCCGGCTTTTCCCATTCGCTATAATGTGGTTATAATAACTACTGCACCATTTAAGGTGGACTATTTAAATCTGAATGCTGAATAAAAAGCAGGATACTAGAGCCAAAGTGTTACTGCTGCAGTATATAAAGTGGGATGGGAAAATTCTGGTGAAGCTAAACTTCAGCCGTATGGTTTTTACGCTGGTAGTATTTTTGATTAAGGAGATCCAAGTTTTATGTAGAGGGCTACTGAGGCAGGGCATCTCAACAAGAGTTTTTTCTTTGTATGACTTCTAGCCAGTGCTATGGAGGCAAATTCAAGATGCTGATTCAATGTAAAAGCACAACAAGAAAAAATGGGATATTTGAAAATCACTATTTCCAGCCAGTGTGTGGTTTTTCTATTCTGGGCTAAATTCGAAACATGGCGGTGGTAGTCTCGACTAGAATTTCCTAAATTTCCTTCAGGATAAATAAAGTATCCTTCTATCTATCTATCTATCTATCTATCTATCTATCTATCTATCTATCTATCTATCTATCTATCTACCTACCTAGAAAACCACCTGCTCCAACTTATTAGATATGAAGGGTTCAATGAGGGCTTGTAGGTACCAATCATTTCAGACTAATGAAAACATAGTTTTGTATATACTGTATATTAATACATAATGTAAAGCTTCGGTGGAGAACCTTTATATCGGTGGAGAACTTTCACACTATGTGAAAATTCTTTAAACCTAGAAAAGTTGACAAATGTATGAAACCTAGAAAACTTCAAACAGTGCAAACTTTCCATCACTTCCAATTTTATTATACACTATATTTTAAATTAACCTGATAATCATATGCAAACTGTGATATGTAATTTCATCATCTAATAAGTAAGTATGGGAATTCATCAATTGTCAACAACAAGGGAACTGGTGTAATGAGTAGGTTTCAAAACTGACTCATGTTGGGAAATCAAACTCCGGGCAACAAAGGCCTGGCAAACAAGCATAGACATGACAACATGGCTATTGGCGCGCTCTACATTGTCCTTGCCATATTAGATGGGATTAGATGGGGATTTATCAAGTGGCAGGAATTAGCACTGGCTGGAGGAGCTAAGCAGGTGTGGGTAAACTTAGAGTGGTGTATATACATGTACTGTAGAGGGTCAGTTGTAACTTATAAATTGGTGTGGTTGGTGTGGCACAATGGATAACACCACTACCAGCCAGTAAGCTACCATCCCATGGGCGAGACTGGGGTTTGATTCCTGGTCTGGGTAACTATGCAGTGCTACAGCCCTTGGGCAAGACTCCTAACACTACACTGGCCTACACTTGGCCTATGACAAACCTTATAAGTCCCTCTGGATAAAAGAGTCAGGTAGATGGCATAAATTTGAGGTTTAAATCAGGAAACTGATTGATTTATAAGCAATCTGCTTATTATTGACTAAAGACTGATTGACCAGAAAGATTCTACATTCAATGACTAGTTCTAATCAAAGGCTAGAAATTGCCCTGGGTGTTAAATCACGGCTTTCCTAAAGACCATATAACTGGTAACTGCACCGGAGGCTTTTTACTTTTTTCACTGGCAGCCCGACTTTCGATGACCCCACCCTGTTTTCAGATGACTTCCTCTGGAGACAGCCTATGCACCTCTTGACCACATCCAAAACAATGAGAGCAGGTCATGTTGTTTTGCAGTATGCAATTCTGACATCTACCCCTTACTGTTGGGGCTGGGGAGTGAACCCAGGGTGAGAAAGAGTCTCTAGTTGTAAAGGTTGCAGTGGGTTTCGCCACCTGAACCAAGCTTGTAGTTAACGGGGACACCTGGGCTGTCAATTCCAGAATGGTTGTGTGGTTAGCTTGCAACTCTGAGTCAACATTGGGCGTTCCAGACTGTTCACCCTGTCCACTACTGAGCTTAGTTACCTGGGACCCAGTTGTTGGGAGTCAAAAAGTACTAGTACTAGTAATCCAGTAAACTCCCCAGTACACATGTCTTAAAAATGTTCGACTCTGGCTACTAAAACCTCTACTTTCAGGTGTACGACATGTCAGACTCTACATCTACTTCCGTGAACCTCACTACCTGATTAGCAAGGCTGGAGGGCGAACCAGCCCTGCCACTACCAACACCCCTGTAGAGCACCTGGACGATGTCGGAGCATTGTGGTTCCTGGTTAGTTGCAAGTCACTGTCAGGTCTCTGTAGTTGGTCATGGATTAGAAGAGATGAGGAAGTGTTGAGCTGGTGTGGCAGGCTTAGCCAGGGAAGGTGTGTGTTTGGCGACATTACCAGCTGCTCCTTTAGCCAGGAGACCAGTACGCAAGTCTTCGAGGAAGAGAAGTTGAGACATGCCTTCATCTTCCTTGTTTATCAAGTGTCCTCTCCTTACATAATCAACAATTAGGCCATACATTTCTGGTACACTGAGATTAGCATAGCTGAGAGTTACTCCACCCTTGTTGACTCTACATGCAACAGTCTGCAGCTGAGTGGCATCCAGAATTGATCGTCTCTTCTGAATCTTGAAGACCAGCATCCACCATGGGGTAGAAGTAGCCCTGGACACCAGTGACCTTTACATCCCTGAAGTTTTGCCCACCGATCATCATTACCAGCACTAGGCGTGCTGGGCCTGAACACCTCCCTCTGTAACTGGGTCCTGGATTTCCTGACTGATAGACCACAATCAGTCAGGATGGGCAACAACATCTCCAGTACAGCGTACAGAGAGGAGGTGCAGCAGCTAACGGACTGGTGCAGAACCAACGACCTGTCTCTGAATGCTGACAAAACTAAAGTGATGCTTGTTGACTTCAGAAGAGTGCGAGGCGACCACGCCCCCCTGAACATCAATGGCTCTGCTGTGGAAATCGTCCACAGCACAAAGTTCCTCGGTGTCTACATCACGGAGAACCTCACGTGGTCCCTCAACACCAGCTCCATAGTCAAGAAGGCTCACCATGTCCTACAGAGGGACTGTGGAGAGCATCCTGAGCAGCTGCATCATCGCTGGGTTTGGGAATTGCAATGCCTTAGACCGCAAGACCCTACAGCGAATAGTGAGGACAGCTGAGAAGATCATAGGGGTCTCTCTCCCCTCGGTCACATACATTCACACCACACGCTGCACCCGTAAGACCCTCAGCATTGTGAAGGACCCCACTCATCCCTCACATGGGTTTCTTCACTGCTGCCGTCTGGCAGAAGCTACAGGAGCATCCGTGCTGTCACTGCACGGCTCTGCAACAGCTCTGTCCCACAAGCTGTCAGACTTCTAAACAACAGTGACTAACCTAAACCCCCCACAACCACAACCTCAACACACACACACCCATACCACACATACACACACATACTACACATATATATACACACACACCCATACCACACATACACACACATACTACACACACATACTACACATATATATATATAAACACACACCCATACCACATATACACACACATACTACACACACACACACACACACACACATACTACACACCCATACCACACATACACACACACATACTACACACACAGTACACACACACACACACACATATACTACACACCCATACCACACACAGACATACTACACATACACACACATACTACACACACATACTACACATATATATACACACACACACACCCATACCACACATACACACACACACACATACTACACACACAGTACACACACACACACACATACTACACACCCATACCACACACACACACACACATACTACACATATACACATACTACATAGATACATACACATACCACACATACTACACACACACACACACACACACACACTACACTTATATACACACACACACACACACATACTACACACCCATACCACACATACACACACACATACTACACATATACACATACCACACATACATACATACACATACCACACATACTACACACACACACACACTACACTTATATACACACACACACACACACACATACTACACACCCATACCACACATACACACACACATACTACACATATACACATACTACATACATACATACACATACCACACATACTACACACACACACACATACTACACATCCATACCACACATACACACACACATACTACACATATACACATACTACATACATACACACATAATACACATATACACACACACACACTACATACACACACACACACACACACTACATACACATACACACACACACACACACAGACACATATATACACACACACATACTACACACACACACACACTACACATATACACACACACACACATATACACACATACTACACATATACACACACACACACCCACACACATACACACACACCCACACACATATACACACACTCTTACTACACATATGCACCCACACATACTACACATATACACACACACCCACACACATACTACACATATACACACACCCACACACATACACACATACTACACATATACACACGCACATACTACACACACACACACACACACACACACACACACACACACTACACACACACATGGAGGAGTGGAGCCAGAGATATGCGCCTACATCCACTGTGTGTACTGATGATTATCCACTCACTAACATTTTAAGCACAGCCGGACTGAACACAGTCGGACATGGATGGGAGGGCGAGTCAGCTGACTTCCATTTTACCTTTAAATAGAGACCAGGAAAAACGAATTCCCAGAATTCAGTACTAGACCTGCTAAAGAGCTCAGTGCTGCTTTAGTCTCTAATATGGGAGCAAGTCTTCAAGGAAGAGACGCTGAGACAGGCCTTCACCTTCCATATGTCTCAAGTGTCCGCTCCTTACATGATCAGCAATAAGAACATGAAGTCCTGGTACACTGAGATCAGCGTAGCTAGGAGTTACTTCACCCTTGTTGACTGCACATGGGAACAGAATGGGGAAATCTCATCTTGGGAAACCCTAGTGATTGGGCTGGTTGATGGTCCGAGGGGTGGAGGTTCTCACAGACAATAAAAAGGAGCAGAACTCACCGTCCTCCAGTCGTACCTCAGATTTAGAGTCAGAGATCGAGGCTGCGGTACTGTACAGGACTCCACGATGCATCTCAGGCTGATGCTGATCTCTCAGGTTCTGCTGCTCCTGCTGGTGGTGGAGAGCAGCTGGGGGCTCAGATGCATATTACCCTGTGATGTGACAACATGTCCAGAGAAGCTGAAGTGCAGAGGAGGAAAAGTGCTGGGACCCTGCAAATGCTGCTACGTGTGCGCCAAGCAGGAGGGCGAGACCTGTGGTGGTGTGTGGAACCAATTTGGGACGTGTGACAAGGGACTAGAGTGTCGTGAAGAAGTGTGTACAGGTCTGTATGGGCACGCGCACGCGCACGCACACCCACACCCGCACCCGCACCCGCACACCCACACCCGCACACACACCCACCCACACCCACACACATTTATATGCTGTATGGAAACAAACCACTCAGGTATATATTCACACGGCTAAATAAGACACAGGTGAAGATCGTTAGTGCTCAGGTAAAGGTCCACAGGAAACCAGTCTCTGATTAGCGGCTTGTGGACATGTGGTTTCTACAACATCCTGGAGAGGTGCATCATGGGAATTGTAGTTCAGAGGCAGAGGGAGAACCCAGCAGTGTGACAGTGAGGTCTAAACTGTCGTCCCTAAAGAGGAAAAGCCCAGATCACAGAACATACCACACACTGAGGGTGTAGTTTGTATGACTGACTGAAATCTGTTGATGGGTAACGCTGCTGAAAGAGGGAACTGGTTCTAAAGTAGACACAGATGCTGTACTGAAGTGTTTCCAGGCTGGTTTGATTCACAGCTGGCTCAAACGAAAAGTTGGGCTTGCTTAATGGGGTGACACCCCCTAACATAGAGAACATCAGCGTGCAGGAAATGTATGTAAGACCTCCTCACTGTTTACTCCTGTGTGTTTCCAGCTGTTAAGCCAGGCAGAAACTGCTGGACAACTAAACGACCGGAGTGACATCGAGACTTCATGCCAGACGTCCACAGGCTGCGGTCATTTATGTGTACTGCTGGGTTAAGATGGACCATAAGTATCTCCATACTCAACAATGTACGGCTGATAAACCATTAAAGCTCACTGTTTCAACACAAGCTGAGAGTTTTATTATGTGTATTATCTAGAACACAGAACGTGGTGAATAAAATCCATGGAGTACAGCAAGCAGAACACTGCATGTACACACAGTCGAGTCACATTATTATGACCACCAGCAAACGTCCAGAGTAACCACCATGTGGAGCATGAACAGCAGCTGGACGGGCTGGGAGTAACTGGTCACAGGTATCTAGAGCCATGCTGACACTGGAGGGAGGGTGGGCCAGGATCCAGTCAATCAAGGTGGTCCCACAGATGCACAGATGCTCTGGGGAATTTGGGGGCCAGCGTAGTCCTTGGAAGTCTTGGCCATGCTCTTCCAGCCAATGTCGTTCCAGTATTGTCTTGCTGGAAGATCCCATCCGCCCCAGGGAAGACTTCCTTCCCCATGCACCCTCCAGCAGCTGTGGGTTGCACTGCTGTCAGCACGGCTCCAGATACCTGTGACAACCTACCAGGACCTTATTGAGTCAGTCCCGGCCCGTCTAGGTGGTGTCCCTGCTGCACACGGCGGTTACTCTGGATAGAAGCTGGTCATAATAATGTGATCTCTGACTAACTAAAACCTTGTAAGCCTTCGTCCAGTTGCTTACAGGCTACAGTACGACATGTCAGAACCTACATCAGATATTTGGCCACCATGAAGTTTAAACTCAGAGCTGCTACTTTAGTCAACCTCACTACCTGATTAGCAAGGCTGGGGGGCGAACGAGCCCTGCCACTACCAACACCCCTGTAGAGCACCTGGATGATGTTGGAGCATTGTGGTTCCTGGTTTGTTGCAAGTCACTGTCAGGTCTCTGTAGTTGGTCATGGATTAGAAGAGATGAGGAAGTGTTGAGCTGGTGTGACAGGCTTAGCCAGGGTAGGTGTGTGTTTGGCGACATTACCAGCTGCTCCTTTAGCCAGGAGATCAGTACGGTAGTCACTAAGGAAGAGAAGTTGAGACATGCCTTCATCTTCCTTGTTTATCAAGTGTCCTCTCCTTACATAATCAACAATTAGGCCATACATTTCTGGTACACTGAGATCAGCATAGCTGAGAGTTACTCCACCCTTGTTGACTCTACATGCAACAGTCTGCAGCTGAGTGGCATCCAGAACTGAGTGTCTCTTTTGGATCTTGAAGACCAGCATCCAGCATGGGGTAGAAGTAGCCCTGTGACCTTTACATCCCTGAAGTTTTGGCCACTGATCATCATTACCGCAATCCTCTCCTCCCACACTAGGTGCTGCTAAATACCGTACGAGCCCCCAGTTTTGGATGACACCAAACCTAGGGCATACCTGGGTGGCAGCAAGTGATACACAGTCTGGGCAGCAGTATGGACCTTTGTGGGTCAGTGGAGAAACAAGGCCGAAATCACAGTCTGCTTGAAGCCAGTGCAGTTTATTTCTGAACTGAATTGATCTTCAAGCCACTCCTTAGTAAAAGACACATGACCGGCTGCTTGGAGTTTGCCAAAAGTCCCCTAGAGGACCCTCAAACCAAGAGTCTCTGATCTGATTAAACCAAAACTGACTCAATAATGGCCTGAGTACCAAGAATCCCATCTGGAGGGAACCAGGTACCGCTCATCACCTGGCTAGTGCCATTCCTACAGTGAAGTATGGTGGTGGCAGCATCATGACATGGGCGACTAGTCCTTATAGAGTACACCGAGATCTGTAACTAAAACCTGGTCCAGAGTGCTCTGGATCTCTGATACCCTGGTCTGAAGTCCAGGGCTCTCTGGAGCAGGTGTTCTTCACAGATCTCTGTTTTTACCATCGTACCAACCCAAAGCACTCCAGGACAACAACTGCATTCTCAGTTCTGCCACAAAATACCATAGTGTCACTATCAGAGCCCAGACCTGGGTCCAATAGAAAATCTGTGGAAGGAGCTGGAAATGTACGTGGTGTACCAACACTCCAGAGTCTGCAAGGATGTGCAAAGAGGAATGGGCAGGAGTTTCCAGAAACAGGTACACTAAGCTCGTAGCTTCTTTCCCAACACCTGTAGCCGCTGCCAAAGGTGCACCAACCAAGTATTAGGCTGAGGGTGTGAACAGATATGTAAGTGGATGAGTCAGAACGAGTTGTGAACTGACCAACAGAAATCTAATCTGGGTGATTGGGCTGGTTGATAGTCCGAGGGGTGGAGGTTCTCACAGACATTAAAAAGGAGCAGAACTCACCGTCCCCCAGTTGTACCTCGGCTTTAGAGTCAGAGATCGAGGCTGCGGTACTGTACAGGACTCCATGATGCATCTCAGGCTGATGCTGATCTCTCAGGTTCTGCTGCTGCTGCTGCTGGTGGAGAGCAGCTGGACGGGCTGGGAGTTACTCAGCAAGGTTCTGGTAGGTTGCCACAGGTATCCAGAGCCATGTCGACTGCAGTGCATCCCACACCTGCTGGAGGAGGCATGGAGGAGGATCCATAGAGCCAGCATAATGATCAGTGTGGTCCCACATATATTCAATTGGGTTCAAGTCTGGGGAAATAGGAGCCAGGGTCGTACTTAGTCTAGCTCATGCCCTTCCAACCCATCTTGGACATTTCTAGCTGTGTGACATGTGACATTGTCTTGCTGGAGGATCCCATCCGCCCAGGGAAGACAATCAGCATGTACGGGTGTAGATGATCTGCAAGGGTGGATTCACATCCAAATGGGTGAAGAGTGCCTTCCACATGGAGGAGTGGAGCCAGAGATATGCGCCTACATCCACTGTGTGTACTGATGATTATCCACTCACTAACATTTTAAGCACAGCCGGACTGAACACAGTCGGACATGGATGGGAGGGCGAGTCAGCTGACTTCCATTTTACCATTCAATAGATGCCAGGAAAAACGAATTCCCAGAATTCAGTACTAGAACTGCCTAAAGAGCTCAGTGCTGCTTTAGTCTCTAATATGGGAGCAAGTCTTCAAGGAAGAGACGCTGAGACAGGCCTTTACCTTCCATATGTCTCAAGTGTCCGCTCCTTACATGATCAACAATAAGAACATGAAGTCCTGGTACACTGAGATCAGCGTAGCTAGAAGTTACTTCACCCTTGTTGACTGCACATGGGAACGGAATGGGGAAATCTCATCTTGGGAAACCCTAGTGATTGGGCTGGTTGATGGTCCGAGGGGTGGAGGTTCTCACAGACATTAAAAAGGAGCAGAACTCACCGTCCTCCAGTCGTACCTCAGATTTAGAGTCAGAGATCGAGGCTGCGGTACTGTACAGGACTCCACGATGCATCTCAGGCTGATTCTGATCTCTCAGGTTCTGCTGCTCCTGCTGGTGGTGGAGAGCAGCTGGGGGCTCAGATGCATATTACCCTGTGATGTGACAACATGTCCAGAGAAGCTGAAGTGCCGAGGAGGAAAAGTGCTGGATCCCTGCAAATGCTGCTACGAGTGCGCCAGGCAGAAGGGAGAGAGGTGCGGTCGTGAGTGGAACGTATCTGGGACGTGTGACAAAGGACTGGAGTGTCGTGAAGACGTGTGTACAGGTCTGTATGGGCATATCGCGCACGCACAAAGTTGACACGCGCTTTGAACACTGGATTGCAGTGTCACAACCCACACCCGCACCCGCACACCCACACCCGCACAAAGGACAAGGAGGGACTCCAACACACATTTATATGGTGTATGGAAACAAACCTACCACAGGCTATCATTCACACGGCTAAAATAAGACCTGGCAGGTGACAGATCCGAGGTGCTCAGGTAAAGGGTCCACAGGAAACCAGCCTCTGATTAGCAACTTGTGGACATGTGGTTTCTACAACAATCCTTGGAGAGGTGCATCATGGGAATTGTAGTTCAGAGGCAGAGGGAGAACCCAGCAGTGTGACAGTGAGGTCTAAACTGTCGTCCCTAAAGAGGAAAAGCCCAGATCACAGAACATACCACACACTGAGGGTGTAGTTTGTAAGATTGACTGAAATCTGCTGATGGGTAACGCTGCTGTAAGAGGGAACTGGTTCTAAAGTAGACACAGATGCTGTACTGAAGTGTTTCCAGGCTGGTTTGATTCACAGCTGGCTCAAACGAAAAGTTGGGCTTGTTTAATGGGGTGACACCCCCTAACGTAGAGAACATCAGCGTGCAGGAAATGTATGTAAGACCTCCTCACTGTTTACTCCTGTGTGTTTACAGCTGTTAAGCCAGGCAAGAAAGGCTTGAAGAACTGCTGGATAACTAAACGACCGGAGTGACATCGAGACTTCATGCCAGACGTCCACAGGCTGCGGTCATTTATGTGTATTGCTGGGTTAAGATGGACCATAAGTATCTCCATACTCAACAATGTACGGCTGATAAACCATTAAAGCTCACTGTTCCAACACAAGCTGAGAGTTTTATTATGTGTATTATCTAGAACACAGAACGTGGTGAATAAAATCCATGGAGTACAGCAAGCAGAACACTGCATGTACACACAGTCGAGTCACATTATTATGACCACCAGCAAACGTCCAGAATAACCACCATGTGGAGCATGGACAGCAGCTGGACGGGCTGGGAGTAACTGGTCACAGGTATCTAGAGCCATGCTGACACTGGAGGGAGGGTGGGCCAGGATCCAGTCAATCAAGGTGGTCCCACAGATGCACAGATGCTCTGGGGAATTTGGGGGCCAGCGTAGTCCTTGGAAGTCTTGGCCATGCTCCTCCAGCCAATGTCGTTCCAGTATTGTCTTGCTAGAAGATCCCATCCGCCCCAGTGAAGACTTCCTTCCCCATGCGCCCTCCAGCAGCTGTGGGTTGCACTGCTGTCAGCACGGCTCCAGATACCTGTGACAACCTACCAGGACCTTACTGAGTCAGTCCCGGCCCGTCTAGCTGGTGTCCCTGCTGCACACGGCGGTTACTCTGGATAGAAGCTGGTCATAATAATGTGATATCTAACTAACTAAAACCTTGTAAGCCTTCGTCCAGTTGCTTACAGGCTACAGTACGACATGTCAGAACCTACATCAGATATTTGGCCACCATGAAGTTTAAACTCAGAGCTGCTACTTCAGTCAACCTCACTACTTGATTAGCAAGGCTGGAGGGCGAACCAGCCCTGCCACTACCAACACCCCTGTAGAGCACCTGGATGATGTCGGAGCATTGTGGTTCCTGGTTTGTTGCAAGTCACTGTCAGGTCTCTGTAGTTGGTCATGGATTAGAAGAGATGAGGAAGTGTTGAGCTGGTGTGACAGGCTTAGCCAGGGTAGGTGTGTGTTTGGCAACATTACCAGCTGCTCCTTTAGCCAGGAGATCAGTACGCAAGTCTTCGAGGAAGAGAAGTTGAGACATGCCTTCATCTTCCTTGTTTATCAAGTGTCCTCTCCTTACATAATCAACAATTAGGCCATACATTTCTGGTACACTGAGATCAGCATAGCTGAGAGTTACTCCACCTTTGTTGACTCTACATGAAACAGTCTGCAGCTGACTGGCATCCAGAACTGAGTGTCTCTTTTGGATCTTGAAGACCAGCATCCACCATGGGGTAGAAGTAGCCCTGTCACCTTTACATCCCTAAAGTTTTCGCCACTGATCATCATTACCGCAATCCTCTCCTCCCACACTAGGTGATGCTAAATCCCAGACGAGTCCCCAGTTTTGTCTGGCACCAAACCTAGGGCATATCTGGGTGGCAGCAAGTGATACACAGTGTGGGCAGCAGTGTGGACCTTTGTGGGTCAGTGGAGAAACAAGGCCGAAATCACAGTCTGCTTGAAGCCAGTGCAGTTTATTTCTGAACTGAATTGATCTTCAAACCACTCCTTAGTAAAAGACACATGACCGGCTGCTTGGAGTTTGCCAAAAGTCCCCTAGAGGACCCTCAAACCAAGAGTCTCTGATCTGATTAAACCAAAACTGACCCAATAATGGCCTGAGCACCAAGAATCCCGTCTGGAGGAAACCAGGTACTGCTCATCACCTGGCTAGTGCCATTCCTACAGTGAAGTATGGTGGTGGCAGCATCATGACATGGGCAACTAGTCCTTATAGAGTACACCGTGATCTATTAAGACAACCTGGTCCAGAGTGCTCTGGATCTCTGATACCCTGGTCTGAAGTCCAGGGCCCTTTGGAGCAGGTGTTCTTCACAGATCTCTGTTTTTACCATCCAAGCTGACAATACCATAGTGTCACTATCAGAGCCCAGACCTGGGTCCAATAGAAAATCTGTGGAAGGAGCTGAAAATGTAAGTGGTGTACCAACACTCCAGAGTCTGCAAGGATGTGCAAAGAGGAATGGGCAGGAGTTTCCAGAAACAGGTATGCCAAGCTCGTAGCTTCTTTCCCAACACCTGTAGCCGCTGCCAAAGGTGCATCAACCAAGTATTAGGCTGAGGGTGTGAACAGATATGTAAGAGGATGAGTCAGGACGAGTTGTGAACTGACCAATAGAAATCTAATCTGGGTGATTGGGCTGGTTGAGAGTTCGAGGGGTGGAGGTTCTCACAGACATTTAAAAGGAGCAGAACTCACCGTCCTCCAGTCGTACCTCGGGTTTAGAGTCAGAGATCGAGGCTGCGGTACTGTACAGGACTCCACGATGCATCTCAGGCTGATGCTGATCTCTCAGGTTCTGCTGCTCCTGCTGGTGGTGGAGAGCAGCTGGGGGCTCAGATGTTTGCCCTGTGATGTGACAACATGTCCAGAGAAGCTGAAGTGCAGAGGAGGAAAAGTGCTGGATCCCTGCCAATGCTGCTACGTGTGCGCCAAGCAGAAGGGCGAGACCTGTGGTGGTGCGTGGAACCTATCTGGGACGTGTGACAAGGGACTAGAGTGTCGTGAAGAAGTGTGTACAGGTCTGTATGGGCGCGCCCACACACCCACACCCGCACACACACCCACACACATTTATATGCTGTATTGCAACAAACCACTCAGGTATATATTCACACGGCTAAATAAGACACAGGTGAAGATCGTCAGTGCTCAGGTGAAGGTCCACAGGAAACCAGTCTCTGATTAGCGGCTTGTGGACATGTGGTTTCTACAACATCCTGGAGAGGTGCATCATGGGAATTGTAGTTCAGAGGCAGAGGGAGAACCCAGCAGTGTGACAGTGAGGTCTAAACTGTCGTCCCTAAAGAGGAAAAGCCCAGATCACAGAACATACCACACACTGAGGGTGTAGTTTGTATGACTGACTGAAATCTGTTGATGGGTAACGCTGCTGAAAGAGGGAACTGGTTCTAAAGTAGACACAGATGCTGTACTGAAGTGTTTCCAGGCTGGTTTGATTCACAGCTGGCTCAAACGAAAAGTTGGGCTTGTTTAATGGGGCGACACCCCCTAACGTAGAGAACATCAGCGTGCAGGAAATGTATGTAAGACCTCCTCACTGTTTACTCCTGTGTGTTTCCAGCTGTTAAGCCAGGCAGAAACTGCTGGATAACTAAACGACCGGAGTGACATCGAGACTTCATGCCAGACGTCCACAGGCTGCGGTCATTTATGTGTACTGCTGGGTTAAGATGGACCATAAGTATCTCCATACTCAACAATGTACGGCTGATAAACCATTAAAGCTCACTGTTTCAACACAAGCTGAGAGTTTTATTATGTGTATTATCTAGAACACAGAACGTGGTGAATAAAATCCATGGAGTACAGCAAGCAGAACACTGCATGTACACACAGTCGAGTCACATTATTATGACCACCAGCAAACGTCCAGAGTAACCACCATGTGGAGCATGGACAGCAGCTGGACGGGCTGGGAGTAACTGGTCACAGGTATCTAGAGCCATGCTGACACTGGAGGGAGGGTGGGCCAGGATCCAGTCAATCAAGGTGGTCCCACAGATGCTCTGGGGAATTTGGGGGCCAGCGTAGTCCTTGGAAGTCTTGGCCATGCTCTTCCAGCCAATGTCGTTCCAATATTGTCTTGCTGGAAGATCCCATCCGCCCCAGTGAAGACTTCCTTCCCCATGCACCCTCCAGCAGCTGTGGGTTGCACTGCTGTCAGCACGGCTCCAGATACCTGTGACAACCTACCAGGACCTTACTGAGTCAGTCCCGGCCCGTCTAGCTGGTGTCCCTGCTGCACACGGCGGTTACTCTGGATAGAAGCTGGTCATAATAATGTGATCTCTGACTAACTAAAACCTTGTAAGCCTTCGTCCAGGTGCTTACAGGCTACAGTACGACATGTCAGAACCTACATCAGATATTTGGCCACCATGAAGTTTAAACTCAGAGCTGCTACTTCAGTCAACCTCACTACTTGATTAGCAAGGCTGGAGGGCGAACCAGCCCTGCCACTACCAACACCCCTGTAGAGCACCTGGATGATGTCGGAGCATTGTGGTTCCTGGTTTGTTGCAAGTCAGTGTCAGGTCTCTGTAGTTGGTCATGGATTAGAAGAGATGAGGAAGTGTTGAGCTGGTGTGACAGGCTTAGCCAGGGTAGGTGTGTGTTTGGCGACATTACCAGCTGCTCCTTTAGCCAGGAGATCAGTACGCAAGTCTTCGAGGAAGAGAAGTTGAGACATGCCTTCATCTTCCTTGTTTATCAAGTGTCCTCTCCTTACATAATCAACAATTAGGCCATACATTTCTGGTACACTGAGATCAGTGTAGCTGCGAGTTACTCCACCCTTGTTGACTCTACATTCAACAGTCTGCAGCTGAGTGGCATCAAAAGTGGCACCAAACCTAGGGCATATCTGGGTGGCAGCAAGTGATACACAGTCTGGGCAGCAGTGTGGACCTTTGTGGGTCAGTGGAGAAACAAGGCCGAAATCAAAGTCTGCTTGAAGCCAGTGCAGTTTATTTCTGAACTGAATTGATCTTCAAGCCACTCCTTAGTAATAGACACATGACCGGCTGCTTGGAGTTTGCCAAAAGTCCCCTAGAGGACCCTCAAACCAAGAGTCTCTGATCTGATTAAACCAAAACTGACCCAATAATGGCCTGAGTACCAAGAATCCCATCTGAAGGGTACCAGGTACAGCTCATCACCTGGCTAGTGCCATTCCTACAGTGAAGTATGGTGGTGGCAGCATCATGACATGGGCAACTAGTCCTTATAGAGTACACCGTGATCTATTAAGACAACCTGGTCCAGAGTGCTCTGGATCTCTGATACCCTGGTCTGAAGTCCAGGGCTCTCTGGAGCAGGTGTTCTTCACAGATCTCTGTTTTTACCATCCAACGTGACAACAACCCAAAGCACTCAGCCAGGACAACAACTGCATCTCAGTTCTGCCAGTGCAAAATACCATAGTGTCACTATCAGAGCCCAGACCTGGGTCCAATAGAAAATCTGTGGAAGGAGCTGGAAATGTACATGGTGTACTAACGCTCCCCATCCAACCTGACGGAGCTTGCAATGCTGTGCCAAGAGGAATGGGCAGGAGTTTCCAGAAACAGGTATACCAAGCTCGTAGCTTCTTTCCCAACACCTGTAACCGCTGCCAAAGGTGCATCAACCAAGTATTAGGCTGAGGGTGTGAACAGATATGTAAGTGGATGAGTCAGGACGAGTTGTGAACTGACCAGTAGAAATCTAATCTGGGTGATTGGGCTGGTTGAGAGTTTGAGGGGTGGAGGTTCTCACAGACATTAAAAAGGAGCAGAACTCACCGTCCCCCAGTTGTACCTCGGCTTTAGAGTCAGAGATCGAGGCTGCGGTACTGTACAGGACTCCATGATGCATCTCAGGCTGATGCTGATCTCTCAGGTTCTGCTGCTCCTGCTGGTGGTGGAGAGCAGCTAGACGGGCTGGGAGTTACTCAGCAAGGTCCTGGTAGGTTGCCACAGGTATCCAGAGCCATGCCGACTGCAGTGCATCCCACACCTGCTGGAGGAGGCGTGGAGGAGGATCCATAGAGCCAGCATAATGATCAATGTGGTCCCACATATATTCAATTGGGTTCAAGTCTGGGGAATTAGGAGCCAGGGTCGTACTTAGTCTAGCTCATGCCCTTCCAACCCATGTTGGACATTTCTAGCTGTGTGACATGTGACATTGTCTTGGTGGAGGATCCCATCCGCCCAGGGAAGACAATCAACATGTACGGGTGTAGATGATCTGCAAGGGTGGATTCACATCCAAATGGGTGAAGAGTGCCTTCCACATGGAGGAGTGGAGCCAGAGATATGCGCCTACATCCACTGTGTGTACTGATGATTATCCACTCACTAACATTTTAAGCACAGCCGGACTGAACACAGTCGGACATGGATGGGAGGGCGAGTCAGCTGACTTCCATTTTACCATTAAATAGATGCCAGGAAAAACAAATTCCCAGAATTCAGTACTAGAACTGCCTAAAGAGCTCAGTGCTGCTTCAGTCTCTAATATGGGAGCAAGTCTTCAAGGAAGAGACGCTGAGACAGGCCTTCACCTTCCATATGTCTCAAGTGTCCGCTCCTTACATGATCAACAATAAGAACATGAAGTCCTGGTACACTGAGATCAGCGTAGCTAGGAGTTACTTCACCCTTGTTGACTGCACATGGGAACAGAATGGGGAAATCCAATCTTGGGAAACCCTAGTGATTGGGCTGGTTGATGGTCCGAGGGGTGGAGGTTCTCACAGACAATAAAAAGGAGCAGAACTCACCGTCCTCCAGTCGTACCTCAGATTTAGAGTCAGAGATCGAGGCTGCGGTACTGTACAGGACTCCACGATGCATCTCAGGCTGATTCTGATCTCTCAGGTTCTGCTGCTCCTGCTGGTAGTGGAGAGCAGCTGGGGGCTCAGATGCAGATTACCCTGTGATGTGAGAACATGTCCACAGAACCTGAGGTGCCGAGGAGGAAAGGTGCTGGAACCCTGCCAATGCTGCTACGAGTGCGCCAAGCAGAAGGGAGAGAGTTGCGGTGGTAACTGGAACCTATCTGGGACGTGTGACAAGGGACTGGAGTGTCATGAAAGAAGGTGTAGAGGTCTGTATGGGCATCATATCATTCATTCAAAGCTGACTGTGCTTATGAAACTGGATTGCAGTGTCATGTTAATACTGGGAGTTTAATAAGAGTCGAGGGAGGACAAAGGAGGGACTCAAGAGACAGGTTAGGGTAATACACAAGAGACTCCCACAGGCTCTCAGAGAGCCAAGGCTTCTAGACCTGGCAGACGACCCAAACCGAGGTTCATCAGCACTCAGGTGAAGGTGCACAGCCTCTGATTGGCAACTGATAGACATGTGGTTTTTACAACATCTTGGAGAGGTGCATCATGGGAATTGTAGTTCAGAGGCAGAGGGAGAACCCAGCAGTGTGACAGTGAGGTCTAAACTGTCGTCCCTAAAGAGGAAAAGCCCAGATCACAGAACATACCAGACACTGAGGGTGTAGTTCGTAAGACTGACTGAAATCTGCTGATGGGTAACGCTGCTGAAAGAGGGAACTGGTTCTGAAGTAGACGCACCTGCTGTACTGAAGTGTTTCCAGGTTGGTTTGATTCACAGCTGGCTCAAACGAACTCCCCCCCCCCACAACCCCCTAACATACAGAATATCAGAGTGCAGGAAACGTATGTAAGACCTCCTCACTGTTTACTCCTGTGTGTTTCCAGCTGTTTAGCCGGACGGGATTTGCTGGAGAAGCAGACGATCAGAGTGCCATCGAAATGCCACGCCAGAAGACCACAGACTGCAGTCGTTTATTGATGTTCCTCTATGAATTGTGTATTTCTATATATATCTATAGAGCAGAACTAGAATACACATGTATGTGCACTGCATAAATATGATCTAGTAATAAATATGAAGCTTGTGGAAAACTGTACCTGCATTCCCGTTGTTCCTCCTTCTAATACAAATCCTACATTTACTCCAGAGACTAGAGAAACTCCAGAGTCCTGGACTGTTAGGTGTTCACCTACAAAACAGCCATGAAAATACCAGACTCGGTGGCCTAATCTACCGATCCAGGCTGGAGTTAGCTTCCAGTTCTCCAGCTCCTTAATCAAACATTCCATCCCGCCTTAAACGAGACAGCTTGTGCAGGCCCCAGACTGTACCTGTCAAACCATTTAAGGTGGAATGGAGAATTCATAAAACAAGGAGGTGTAAATGGACGGAGGTTTCACAGCACGAACTCTCTCTCCTCAACATGCATTTAATAAACCAAGAAGAAGAGAGTCGGTTGCTCCACCTCCTGCCATCTACTCCCCCTACTGGCGAATTCAAGTAGTGCTGTTCAGAATCAACTCCGAAAGATTTTCAGCCTCCTACACAGGCAGGCACACTTATGTTCACAACCCAAATATATAAATAGAGAGAGATAACATATATATTTTTTTACTATATGGACAAAAGTATTGGGACACAACAGGTTTCAGTCTGTCCCTTCATCCACTGGCCAGTCTGGTGTCCCATCTCCTGTCCTGTTCTGTCTTCTACTTAGTCAAGTGTCTGGCCCCCAGTCCAGTCCACCTTGACACTACTAAGAATGGAGAGAGGATCAAAACCCGGCATGTTCCAGGAGCTAACCCTGAGTAACGATGTTGGGTGTTTGGGTCAATGTGGAATTACAAACGGTTCTGTTCTGTACGCCTAGCAGTTATCAAAGACACTTACAATTGAAACCAAAAGTTTACATACACTATACAAAAAGACACATATGCATTTTTTTCTCACTGTCTGACGTGAAATCAGAATAAACTTTTCCCTTTTTAGGTCAGTTAGGATTACCACAATTATTTCTATTTGCTAAATGTTAGAATAATGAGAGAGGAATTTTTTTAAGGCAATTTTTATTACTTTCTTCAAGCTCAAAAGTTTAAATACACTAAGATTACTATGCCTTTAAACAGTTTGGGACAGCCCATATGATGATGTCATGTCTTTGCAAGCTACTTATAGGTTTATTGGCAACATCTGAGTTAATTAAAGACACACCTGCGGATGTATTTTAAGGCACACCTGAAACACGCTGCTTCTTTGAGTAACATCATGGGAAAGTCGAAAGAAATCAGCCAAGATATCAGGAAGAGAATTGTGGACTTGCACAAGTCTGGTTCATCCTTGGGTGCAATTTCCAGATGCCTGAAGGTGCCTCGTTCATCTGTACAAACAATTATACGCAAGTACAAAAAAGATGGTAATGTCCAGCCATCATACCGCTCAGGAAGGAAAAAGGTTCTGTGTCCCAGAGATGAATGTGCTCATTATCCACAGTGAAACGAGTTCTGTATCGACATGGGCTGAAAGGCCACTCTGCCAGGAAGAAGCCATTACTCCAAACGAAACATAAAAAAGCCAGATTAATGTTTGCAAATGCACACAGGGAAAAAGACCTTCATTTTTGGAGACATGTCCTGTGGTCTGACGAAACCAAAATTGAACTGTTTGGCCATAATGACCATCGTTACGTTTGGAGAAAAAAGGGGGAAGCTTGCAAACCTAAGAACACCATCCCAACTGTGAAACACGGGGGTGGCAGCATCATGTTGTGGGGTTGTTTTGCTGCAGGAGGGACTGGTGCACTTCACAAAATAGATGGCATCATGAGGAAAGAACATTATGTGGAAATACTGAAGCAACATCTCAAGACATCAGCCAGGAAGTTAAAGCTAGGGCGCAAATGGATCTTCCAAATGGACAATGACCCAAAGCATACCGCCAAACTGGCTACAAAGTGGCTTAAGGATAACAAAGTTAATGTTTTGGAGTGGCCATCACAAAGCCCTGATCTCAATCCTATTGAAAATGTATGGGCGAAGCTGAAACGGCATGTGCGAGCAAGGTGGCCTACAAACATGGCTCAGTTACACCAGTTCTGTCAGGAGGAATGGGCCAAAATTCCTGCCAAGTATTGTGAAAAGCTTGTGGAAGGATATCCAAAACGTTTGACCCAAGTCATACAGTTTAAGGGCAATAGTACCAAATACTAATGAAATGTATTTAAACTTTTGAGCTTGAAGAAAGTAATAAAAATTGCCTTAAAAAAATTCTCTCTCATTATTCTAACATTTAGCAAATAGAAATAATTGTGGTAATCCTAACTGACCTAAAAAGGGAAAAGTTTATTCTGATATAATGTCAGACAGTGAGAAAAAAATGCATATGTGTCTTTTTATATAGTGTATGTAAACTTTTGGTTTCAACTGTATCTTGTACATCTGTTTCCTCCACCAGGCTCCTTGCTCTTTAGTAAAGTGTAAACACGTGTTTTCTCAGGCTCTAGTGGGTGGTACTTTGACAATGTATGCTGAGCTCCCTTCAAAAAAGCTAATCAACACATCTGCTGTGCAATCTCAGTCGCTTCAAACCACGTCATCCGGGTTCACCCGGCTTGTTAATAGTGTCTAGTTCTCAATCCAGTATCTGTGCTGGCATAGGGGTCACTAGTGGGTGCCCTGCACATTTGGCAACAAGAGTCTCTGGTCTGATTAAAGCAAAATTGACCCAAGAATGGCCTGAGTACCAAGAATCAACTCTGGAGGAAACCAGGTACCGCTCATCACGTTGAGCATGGCGGTGGCAGCATCATGATGTGGGCGACTAGTCCTTATAGAGTACATTGAGATCTGTGAAGAAAACCTGGTGGCCAGTGCTCTGGATCTCTGATACCCCCGTCTGAAGTCCAGGGGTCTCTGGTGCAGGGTGTTCTTGCGATGAGTCCATGGGAGGGCGAGTCAGCTGACTTCCATTTTACCATTAAATAGAGACCAGGAAAAACGAATTCCCAGAATTCAGTACTAGACCTGCTAAAGATCTCAGTGCTGCTTTAGTCTCTAATATGGGAGCAAGCCTTCAAGGAAGAGACGCTGAGACAGGCCTTTACCTTCCATATGTCTCAAGTGTCCGCTCCTTACATGATCAACAATAAGAACATGAAGTCCTGGTACACTGAGATCAGCTTAGCTAGGAGTTACTTCACCCTTGTTGACTGCACATGGGAACAGAATAGGGAAATCCAATCTTGGGTAACCCTAGTGATTGGGCTGGTTGATAGTCCGAGGGGTGGAGGTTCTCACAGACAATAAAAAGGAGCAGAACTCACCGTCCTCCAGTCGTACCTCAGATTTAGAGTCAGAGATCAAGGCTGCGGTACAGGACTCCACGATGTATCCCAGACTGATGCTGATCTCTCAGGTTCTGCTGCTGCTGGTGGTGGTGGAGAGCAGCTGGGGGCTCAGATGTTTATCCTGTGACAGGGTAGAATGTTCGGACCAGCTGACGTGTCCAGGAGGAAAAGTGCTGGAGCCCTGCAAATGCTGCTACAAGTGCGCCAAACAGGAGGGGGAGATGTGCGGTGGTCCGTGGAACCTATCTGGGACGTGTGACAAGGGGCTAGAGTGTCGTGAAGGAACGTGTAGAGGTCTGTATGGGCACACACACACACATTTGTAACCGGCAGACAAACTGAACAGGTATATACATACACCACCAAATAAGACGCAGGTGACGATCAGCAGCATTCAGGTGACGGTGCCCAGCCTCTGATTAGCGGCTTGAGGACATGGGCTGCTTCCAAAATCGCCTACTTGACCCCTGAGGCAGTAGGCTCTTCCAGTACGCGAGCACGTGGTATCCACACAACCTCGGACGAACTACGTCCGCCATCTTGTCAACGTCATTTGACGTAAGACGTCACGGCACCACTGTAGAAGTCCCGCCTTTCAGCAAAGTGGTTCATAACGTTACTCAGTGTTACACAGAAAGTTGTAGATTACTTACACTTGTACAGAGCCGACGTCCCACGCTCCCCATTCCAGAACGCCTCCACAGCTCCAGTGGAATCATGGGATAGCATAGTGTGTTGTGCTCTCATACTTGAAAACCTCACCGGAAGCAGGACGCCATCCGGGGAAATTTCGCCTACACATTCTCGCCTACTGAGTAAGGCAGTAGTAGGTGGTTTCGGACGCAGCCATGTGGGTTTGAGTGTTCAAGTTGAGCATGGTTAATGGGGCGACACCCCCTAACGTACAGAATATCAGAGTGCAGGAAATGTGTGTAAGAGCTCCTCACTGTTTACTCCTGTGTGTTTCCAGCTGTTTAGCCGGACGGGATGTGCCGGAGAAGCAGACGATCGGAGTTCCATCGAAGCTTCACGCCAGACGACCACTTTCAGTTTTCATTAATGAACAGAGGCTGCAGTCGTTCATTGCTTTTCGTGTGAACTGTGTATTTCTATATATATCTATAGAGCAGAACTAGAATACACATGTATGTGCACTGCATAAATATGATCTAGTAATAAATATGAAGCTCTTGGAAAACTGTGCCTGCATTCCCATTGTTCCTCCTTCTAATACAAATACTACATTTACTCCAGAGACCGGAAAAACTCCAGAGTCCTGGACTGTTATGTGTTCCCACCAAAACAGCCATGAAAATACCAGACTCTGTGGTCTAATCTACCGAGCCAGACTGTGCCGGGGTTGCTAGTAGTTTCCAGCGTACTGGGTTATTATCTAAGATGTGTGCTTGTGTACTGCTGGGTTAAGATGGACCAGAAGTATCTCCATACTCAACAATGTACGACTGAATTTCCAACATGCATAAACCATTAAACGTCACTGTTCCAACACAAGCTGAGAGTTTTATTATATGTATTATCTAGAACACAGAACGTGGTGAATAAAATCCATGGAGTACAGCAAGCAGAACACTGCATATACACACGGTCGAGTCACATTATTATGACCACCAGCAAACGTCCAGAGTAACCACTGTGTGGAGCATGGACAGCAGCTGGACGGGCTGGGAGTAACTGGTCACAGGTATCTAGAGCCATGCTGACACTGGAGGGAGGGTGGGCCAGGATCCAGTCAATCAAGGTGGTCCCACAGATGCTCTGGGGAATTTGATGGCCAGGGTAGTACTTGGAAGTCTTGGCCATGCTACTCCAGCCAATGTCGTTCCAGTATTGTCTTGCTGGAAGATCCCAGGCTCCAGATACCTGTGACAACCTACCAGGACCTTATTGAGTGAGTCCCGGCCCGTCTAGCTGGTGTCCCTGCTGCACACGGCAGTTACTCTGGATAGAAGCTGGTCATAATATTACCAGCTGCTCCTTCTGCTCCTTTAGCCAGGAGATCAGTACGCAAGTCATCAAGGAAGGGAAGTTGAGACATGCTTTCATCTTCCTTGTTTATCAAGTGTCCTCTCCTTACATAATCAACAATTAGGCCATACATTTCTGGTACACTGAGATCAGCGTAGCTGAGAGTTACTCCACCCTTGTTGACTCTAGATGAAACAGTCTGCAGCTGACTGGCATCCAGAACTGAGTGTCTCTTTTGGATCTTGAAGACCAGCATCCAGCATGGGGTAGAAGTAGCCCTGTCACCTTTACATGACTGAAGTTTTGGCCACTGATCATCATTACCGCAATCCTCTCCTCCCACATTAGGTGCTGCTAAATCCCAGACGAGCCCCCAGTTTTGTCTGGCACCAAACCTAGGGCATATCTGGGTGGCAGCAAGTGATACACAGTCTGGGCAGCAGTGTGGACCTTTGTGGGTCAGTGGAGAACAAGGCCGAAATCGAAGTCTGCTTGAAGCCAGTGCAGTTTATTTCTGAACTGAATTGATCTTTAAGCCACTCCTTAGTAAAAGACACATGACCGGCTGCTTGGAGTTTGCCAAAAGTCCCCTAGAGAACCCTCAAACCAAGAGTCTCTGATCTGATTAAACCAAAACTGACCCAATAATGGCCTGAATCCCCTCTGGAGGGAACCAGGTACTGCTCATCACCTGGCTAGTGCCATTCCTACAGTGAAGTATGGTGGTGGCAGCATCATGACATGGGCAACTAGTCCTTATAGAGTACACCGTGACCTGTAAAGAAAACCTGGACCTGAGTGCTCTGGATCTCTGATACCCTGGTCTAAAGTCCAGGGCTCTCTGGAGCAGGTGTTCTTCACAGATCTCTGTTTTTACCATCCAACATGACAACAACCCAAAGCACTCAGCCAGGACAACAACTGCATCTCAGTTCTGCCAGTGCAAAATACCATAGTGTCACTATCAGAGCCCAGACCTGGGTCCAATAGAAAATCTGTGGAAGGAGCTGGAAATGTACGTGGTGTACCAACGCTCCCCATCCAACCTGATGGAGCTTGCAAGGCTGTGCCAAGAGGAATTTCCAGAAACAGGTATGCCAAGCTCGTAGCTTCTTTCCCAACACCTGTAACCGCTGCCAAAGGTGCATCAACCAAGTATTAGCCTGAGGGTGTGAACAGATGTCCTGCTCAACCAGTTTGATCATCTGCTCTGTAATTGGATGAGTCAGGACGAGTTGTGAAATCTAATCTGGGTGATTGGGCTGGTTGATAGTCCGAGGGGTGGAGTTTCTCACAGACATTAAAAAGGAGCAGAACTCACCGTCCTCCAGTCATACCTCAGATTTAGAGTCAGAGATCCAGGCTGCGGTACTTTACAGGACTCCATGATGCATCTCAGGCTGATGCTGATCTCTCAGGTTCTGCTGCTGCTGCTGCTGGTGAAGAGCAGCTGGGGGCTCAGATGTGAACCCTGTGACATGGTAAAATGTCCAGACCAGCTGACGTGTCCAGGAGGAAAAGTGCTGGGACCCTGCAAATGCTGCTACCAGTGCGCCAAGCAGAAGGGCGAAAGGTGCGGTGGTGCGTGGAACCTATCTGGGACGTGTGACAAGGGACTGGAGTGTCATGAAAGAACGTGTAGAGGTCTGTATGGGCATCATATCATTCATTCAAAGTTGACTGTGCTTGACTGTGAGTGGTGCACTCAGGTGAAGGTGCACAGCCTCTGAATGGCGACTGATAGACATGTGGTTTTTACAACATCCTGGAGAGGTGCATCATGGGTGGGAATTGTAGTCCAGAGGCAGAGGGAGAACCCAGCAGTGTGACTGAAATCTGTTGATGGGTAACGCTGTTGAAAGAGCGAACTGGTTCTAACGTAGACACAGATGCTGTACTGAAGTGTTGCCAGGTTGGTTTGATTCACAGCTGGCTCAAACGAAAGCTGGGCTTGTTTAATGGGTCGACACCCCCTAACGTACAGAATATCAGAGTGCAGGAAATGTATGTAAGAGCTCCTCACTGTTTACTCCTGTGTGTTTCCAGCTGTTTAGCCGGACGGGATTTGCCGGAGAAGCAGACGATCGGGTTGCCATCAAAGCGTCACGCCAGAAGACCACAGACTGCAGTCGTTTATCGATGTTCCTCTATATATATCTATAGAGCAGAACTAGAATACACATGTATGTGCACTGCATAAATATGATCTAGTAATAAATATGAAGCTCTTGGAAAACTGTGCCTACATTCCCGTTGTTCATCCTTCTAATACAAATCCTACATTTGACTGGTAAAACTCCAGAGTTCTGGACTGTTATGTGTTCCCCCGACCCGTCTTTCCGACCCATCTTCATGAAGCTGAACTGTTAGTGTTTGAGCATCACCTTCAAACCAGGCTGGAGTTGGCTTCCGGTTCTCCAGCTCCTTAATCAAACATTCCATTCCACCTTAAATGCTACAGTTTGTACAGGCACCAGACTGTACCTGTGGAACCATTTAAGGTGGAATAGAGAATTCATAAAACAAGCAGACAGGTATACCTGGGTCATGTCCACAACCCAAATGTGTGTAGACATATCTATCTATCTATCTATCTATCTATCTATCTATCTATCTATCTATCTATCTATAGATGTGCATGTTTGCATATGCTCTATACTTTGCATGCACTCTGGAGTATACAGAAGTGCTTAATTAGACTCTACCAAGAATAGACAGAAGATGTTCCAGGAAGTAAAGATGTTTGGGTCAGTAGGGAAGTAGAAACAGGTCTGTTCTGTATGCCTAGCAGTTGCCAAAGACGCTTCTCTTGCACATCTGTTTCCTCCACCAGGCTCCTCACTCTTGAGTAAGATGTAAACACGGGTTTTCTCAGGTTCTAGTGTGCGGTACTTTGATAATGTGCGCTGAGCTCCCTTCACAAAAGAGTCTCAGAGTCTCTTTCCATCACGTCATCCTGAATCACACAGCTTGTTACTAGTGTCTAGTTCTAATTTCTGCATCTGTGCTGGTATGGGGTTGCACTAGTGGGAGCCCTGCACCGTTGCTATCAGGCCGCAGTCTATGGAGGATTAAGGGAAACGGTGTTTACATGCAAGACGAGAGGAGATACAAAGACGCTGACTGATAAAAACGAATATATGGAGGCTAATGATCCACAAAAGCTCATATTTCTTAATCCGCATATCACATACGGTCACCCTCTCCAGGTACACACGCCCCATTTCACTTTTATCACGTATTATAGTTTCATATTTACCCATATACCATAACAATAAGATTTCACACTGCCTAGGGTAGAACTTTTTTTTAAACTTCACATGTGTGTATATATATACACATATGGTTTATCATTTATGGAATTATCTGGGATTTCAACTGTTGCAAGATATCTATATTAATAAAAAGGCTTTTATTATATGTAATATCTACAACATAATACACGGTGTACACACAGTTGAGTCACATTATTATGACCACCAGCTAAAATCCACAGTAACCACTGTGTGCAGCACGGACAGCAGCTAGATGGGCTGGGAGGGACTCAGTAAGGTCCTGGTAGGTTGTGACAGGAATCCGGAGACATACTGTCTTATGGGCATCCCACACCTGCTGGAGGATCCATAGAGCGAACATGACGATCAAGGTGGTCCCCCAGATGTTCGTTTGGGTTCAAGTCTGGGGGATTTTAAGGGCCAGGGTAGAACTTGAAAGTCCCCCCATGTACTCTCCATCTGTCAGCATGGCTCCAGATATCTGTGACAACCAACCAGAACCTTACTGAGTCCCTCCCAGTCGGTCTTCTTGCTGTTCTTGCTGCACACGTTGGTTACTGTGGATGTTAGCTGGTGGTCATAATAATGTGACTCCAATGTGCAAATGCTATGTATGTGTGCATATAGAATATATTCTGTTATTGAAAAAGCACTGTGTATTATGAATATAGTTGTGAATCAGAAAGTCATCAGCTTATTCATTCATTCACTCATTCATTCATTCATTCATTAATTCATCTGTTAGACGCTGGAGCCTATCCCAGTGCTCCCTAGGCAGAAGGCAGGAAACACCCTGGACAAACCGCACGTGGCACCTCCCTCCTGTTGTAAACCAAAGTAAACACAGCTCCCATTTGAGGTGGTAATGGTACGTCTGCCGAAGTCTGTTACGTAAGCGGATGAGTCAGGATGAGTAGAGACAGCGTCCCGTCTCTCTGGTCTGGCTGACAGTTAAGGGGCGGAGGTGCACACAGACGTTGGTTCCTCAGGTTTACGCTCAGAGACCGAGGCTGCTGTTGGACTCCATGATGCGTCTCAGGCTGATTCTAATCTCTCAGGTTCTGCTGGTGCTGCTGCTGCTGGTGGAGACCAACTGGGGGTGCTGTGGGTCCTGTGACGGGGTAAACTGTCCAACAGCTCAGTGTCCAGGGGGACAAGTGCTGGACGTCTGTGGATGCTGCTACGAGTGCGCCAAACAGAATGGAGAAATCTGCGGTGGTGATTGGGACAGGCATGGGAAGTGCGACAAGGGGCTGCGTTGTATGAAACATGGACGCAGCAGGCACAGAGAAGGAGTGTGTAGAGGTGCGTATCACTGCCGGACTGAAGCTACCCGGTTTTACCAGAACCAGAAAGCAAAGCGAGTAGCTCCAAAATGGCGACTGTACAAGAGAGTATATATATATATATATATATGTTGTTTATTAATAAACTTACTGGCCAGTACAATGTTTCAATACAGTGTTTCCTCTTGTAGGTATAAAACCACACCTGGAACCACCACAGATGTCCCTGAATAAGCCCCCCGGGGTAAGTCACTATCTTTACATTTACTAAAACTGTGTGTGTGTGGGTGTGTGAGCATGTATGTGCGCGATCTTCTGTGTGTGAGCGTGTGTGAGTATATGCATGTATGTGTGTGTGTATGTGTGCGCGAGCTCGTATGTTTGTGTGTGTGTGTGCAAGCTTGTATGTGTGTGTGTGTGTCTGTTGGTGTGCATGTGTGTTTGTGTGTGAGCGTGTGTGTGTGTGTCTGTGTTACTATATGTTGGACATGTATGGGTGTACATGATCTGCAAGGATGGAGTTCCATGGCATGGTGCCTTACACATGGAGGAGTGGGCTCAGGGAGCATGGCTCCAGATCCCTGTGACAAGCTACCAGGACCTTACTGAATCACTTCCAGCCCATCTAGATACTGTCTGTACTGCACACGTTGGTGACTCTGGATGTTAGCTGGAGGTCATAATAATGTGACTTGACTGTTTATACTGTATATTATATGTATATGTGTGTATCTGTTGTGTGCATATCGTAAACAAGCTACGAGTTAAAAAAGGACAGTGTATTATCAATATAGGTGTGTATAGTTTATTCATTTATTCATTATTTATTCATCTTCTGAGCACACTTCTGTTTGTGTGTGTGTGTGTATGTATGTGTGTGTGTGCGTCAGAAACATGTCCCAACCAACACAGTTGTAACACTGAATGTGTGTAACCGCTCCTTACTGTTCATTCTTGTGTGTTTCCTGAAGATTCAACAGAACGGCTAAAATCCCTGAAGGTCGTCTCCATACGCTGAGGAGGTGGTGGGAGGAGAAGGAGGAGGTGCAAAAGATTCTACCATAAAAAATCAACACTTTCCATTAACATCACCAGCAGCGTTCAGTCCATGATTGTCTAACCTGACGTGTGTGTTTGATCAATAAGAAATGGTTTTCTTTCTATTAATATAGATATTTTTTTACCACACTTTAAATCCCAGATAATTCCATAAATGGTAAACCGTATTTACACAAGCTACTACCCTGCTCATATAGGCGGTGTGAAATCATATTAATATGGTATAGGGGTAAATATGAAACTATAATACGTGATAAAAGTGAAATGGGGCGTGTGTACCTGGAGAGGGTGACCGTATGTGATATGCGGATTAAGAAATAGGAGCTTTTATGGACATTAGCCTCTATATATTCGTTTATATCAGCCATTGTCTTCGTTCTCCTCTCATTTCGCATGTATACGCTGTTTCCCTTAATCCTCCATAGACTGCGGCCTGATAGCAACGGTCTGGGGGACGCTGATTAAACATGCATGAGCAACCGCATCACTCACAGTTTGTCTTTATTGGAATGTTCTGGAAAACCCGCATATACTCCCTGATGTGCAGGGCTCCCACTAGTGCAACCCCATACCAGCACAGATGCAGAAATTTGATCTAGACACTATTAACAAGCTGTGTGATTCAGGATGACAGGACGGAAAGAGACTCTGAGACACTTTTGTGAAGGGAGCTCAGCGTACATTATCAAGTACTGCACACTAGAGCCTGAGAAAATGTGTCTACACCTTTCTCAAGAGTGAGGAGCCTGGTGGAGGAAAAAGATGTGCAAGAGAAGTATCTTTGGCAACTGCTAGGCATACAAAACAGACCCGTTTCTACTTCCCCATAGACCCAAACATCTTTACTCTGGGTTAGTTCCTGGAACATGCCGGGTTTTGAACTTGTGTCTATTCTTAGTGGTGTCTAGTTGGACTGGACTGGGGGCCAGACACTCGACTAAGTAGAAGAAAGGACTGGAGATGGGACACAAGACTGGCCAGGAGATAAAACACAAGACAGGGACTTAAGATTACGCTGGCCAAGGGACTAGATGACTCCTGAGACTGAGACAGGGACCACGATAGCAACAGGGACTAGGTTCAGAGGCCCGGCCACAGGTCACTGCAGTGACAATGACATGGTAGCAGTGTGTTAGTGTGTGTTGTGTTGGTGTGAGTGGATCAGACCCAGTCCAGTGCTGTTGGACATCTGAGTGTCACTGTTGGACTGAGAATCGTCCACTGAACCCAAACCATTCAACAGTGTCCTGTGGGCAGCGTCCTGTGGACAGAGTTCCTGATGAAGGACTAGATGTCTCTGACTGTCCATTTACAAAGTGGACCAGAAAGGTAGGAGTGTCTAATAGAGTGGACAGTGAGTGGACACAGTGTCTAAACACTCCAGCAGCATATTTTCACAGCTGTGCGAGACACCCACTACTGACTCCTATACCAGCACAGATAATGGACTGAGAGCTGGACACTATTAACAAGCCGGGTGAACCCGGATGACGTGGTGGGAAGAGACTCTGAGACTGCACAGCAGATGCTTTTGTGAAGGGAGCTCAGCGTACATTATCAAAGTACCGCACACTAGAGCCTGAGAAAACACATGTTTACACCATACTCAGGAGCGAGGAGCCTGGTGGAGGAAACAGATGTGCAAGATAAGCGTCTTTAGTAACACCTAAGCGTACAGAACAGAACCGTTTGTACTTCCACATTGACCCAAACACCCAGCATCTTTACTCTAGGTTAGTTCCTGGAACGTGTCAGGTTTTGATCCTCTCTATTCTTAGTCGTGTAAAAATGGACTGGACTGAGGGCCAGACACTGGACTAAGTAGAAGACAGAACCGGACAGGAGATGGGACACCAGACCGGATTACACTGGGCTGGCCAAGGGACTGGATGACTACCGAGACTGAGACTGGTTTCAGAGGCTCGGCCACAGGTCTGGAGACATGGCCTATAAAGCTCTGGAAGATTATATGCAAGTGGAATAAGCCTGTTGCAGGACAGCTGAGTGGCAATTGGAAAAACTAAAGAAAACTTGGAGGGCCAATGTCAGGTGGTTTATTTTGGCAAGGTGCCAAGTGCACTGTAGTCAAAATCCCCCCCCAAAAAAGTATCAAACAGGAGAAAAACACCAAAACTTAAAGAAGGGGGAAAAATGTCAACAAATGGATACATACATATCCAATATGCTTACAAACATGGCTCTTTCAAAGACCGACTTGGTCCCTGCCCCAGCCATTTGAGGGGGTAAGCCAGTCCTCCCTCAAATGGCTGGGGTCTGTTATTTAAATAACCATCAGGCTATTGGATTGGGGGTATGAATAAAAAGGGTCTTAAAAACTATGGAAGTTTTCTGTGTTCCAACATTGTCCATCATAAATGCTCTCTCCATGGAACGGACGAGATCTCCATTCCATTTCCTCCCCCTTCTGAAGATGGCAAATGCCGTCCAGTTCCACCCCGGAAGCTCCATATCCCAATAAATGGGAGCCCAACTCAAGGAATCGCCTATTATGCACCCTCTGGAATGCGGGACAGGAAATCTGCTACTTGATTTGAAGCTCCAGGCCGACAAAGATACCACCGTGTAATACGAGCATTGGAATCTCGCATCTTTTCCAGCCACTGCAGAGCCCGGTGATCTGTCTCCAACAGAAAAGACCTCCCCAAGAGATAATATCTCAGGGAGTCCAGTGCCCACTTGATGGCAAGGCACTCCTTTTCCACAGTGGAGTACCTTTGCTCTCTGGGAAACATCTTGCGACTCAGGAAAGCAACAGGCCTACGCTGTCCCTCCACCTCCTGCAGTAACACAGCTCCTAGGCCAACACCTGAAGCATCAGTCTGCAGGATGAACGGCTGGTCGAAATCTGGGCTCAGCAGAACAGAATCCCCACACAGTGCGCTCTTCAAGTCCTGGAACGCCTCATCGCACTGCTCCGTCCAGAGCACCTTGTTGGGAGCTGACGTCTTGGTCAAATCTGTTAGGACAGAGGCTCTCGCAGAAAAGTTAGGTATAAACCTGCGATACCATCCCACCAATCCCAGAAAGGATCTCACCTTTTTTTTAGTTGTAGGGGGACTGCAGCTGTGAATCGCCTCCACCTTTTCCAGCTGTGGACGAATCATCCCATTGCCAATGACAAAGCCCAGGTAACTGATCTTTTTCTTTGCCAGAGCACATTTCTTTGGATTAATAGTCAGTCCCGCATCCTTAATCCGTCCCAAGACATGTTTAAGATGCTCACAGTGGTCATCCCAGGTTTTGCTGAAGATGACTATGTCATCCAGGTAGGCTGCAGCAAAAGAACCTGCCCCCCTCAACAACTTATCCATTAGTCTCTGAAAAGTTGCTGGCGCCCCCTGCAGGCCAAAAGGCATGACCCTAAAATGGTAAAGTCCAAAAGGGGTCCTAAATGCAGTAAGTTCTTTCACTTTATCAGTGAGTGGAACCTGCCAGTAACCTTTAAAAGGTCTATGTAAAAAATCTAATAGTACCATCCTTTTTTGGCACTAGCACCACTGGGCTACACCACTCACTTGTAGAGGGTTCAATAACACCCAAGGAGAGCATAATGTCCAGTTCCTGTTTTAGAGCAGGGAGCAAACGTTCAGGAATGCGATAGCTCTTTTTCCGTGCAGGGGCACTCTCAGTGAGAGTGATGTCATGATGGACCATATTGGTATATCCTGGCCTCTCCTGAAACAGACCTGGATCAAGGAGCTCCTTCAGCTGCTGCCGCTGGAACGGCTGTAGATGCAAGATGTCCACTGCCTGTGAGCTGCTACTAGTAGGGAAGTACTGCTCCGTTGATTCCTCCTCCTCCCCCACAGCTCGCACATACATGTGAGTCTCCACAGCCTCTGGTCTAGGATGGAACTCTTTAAGAAGATTCACATGAAAGATCTGCTTTTGCTTAGACCTTTCCGGCATACAGATCTCATAAGTCACTTCACCAGTCTTGCGAAGTACCTCATATGGCCCATGCCATTTGGCCAAGAGCTTATTCTCACTGGTCAGCAGAAGTAACAGCACCTGCTGGCCTGGAGACAAGGACCTCTCCCTGGCAGTACAGTCATACCAGGCCTTCTGGTTCTTTTGAGCTTTTTTCAGGTTCTCCTGGGCCAGTGATGTCATCTGCTCCAGACGTTCCCGCATTTGGATAACATACTGGACCACATTCTTTTGCTTACCCTGTGGTCCCTCCCAGAGCTCCTTTAGCAAGTCAAGAGGCCCCCGTACTGGTCTCGAGAACAAAAGCTCAAATGGTGAAAATCCTAAGGACACTTGGGGTACCTCCCTGTATGCAAACAGCAGATATGGCAACCATTGGTCCCAGTCTTTTCCTGGGTGTTACCACTCTTACTTCTCTCTAAGGGCCCCACTATGTCCATCCCTATTCTCTCAAATGGTGTATCAATTACTGGAAGATTTTGTAGCTGAGCATGGGCAACCCCTCTCCCAGAGGTAAGCTGACACTCATACAATAATGGCCAACTAAACCGGCTACCAATTCTCGCTAGTGTTTTGTATTTGCCCAGGTGTCCACCCCATGGGACTGAGTGTGCTAGTGTCATTACTGTATGTCTGAGAGGTTCTGAGACAGCTAAGGACTCAACCCCACCCTTTACTTGGTACAGAATGCCCTTTTTCAAGAGGCTTTCCCTGCCTTACTCCATCAACCTCTGAAACTTTCTGGAACCACCCCTGCAGTGTAGGATCTACTTTCTGGAGCTTAACTATGTCTTCCGGAATCTGCATATCTATAGTAACTGGTGGTGCTGGCAAAACTTCCTGGCTCAATTCAGTGCCCCTGACTTTCTCTCTGCGACTCTCTCTTTTTGACTTACGGGCTTTTACTGGCTCATTCTCAATCACTGTACCAGCAAAAGGCAACTCACTCCAGCCGTCCCTACTACTCTGAACTCTTGTCATTACATTACATCTTTTCACCTGTGGAATCAAATCACACAAAATGGGAAGGTCCTGGCCCAAAACCACCGGATGAGGTAACTTAGAAGCTACTGCAACTGGCAAGAAAAAGGTTTGCCCATTGACGGTTAGAAAAACCTCAACTGTGTTGTAGACCTTAACGTCCCCATGTACACAACAAACTTTAACTGGTACCTGCTTACGCCCTTCTCCCTCAGGAACTAAGCTAGGACCAAATATTGTGTACTTCTTGTATCTACAAGGGCCTGAGCTGTCTGCCCATTAACAAGAACCTGAACCACATTCTCAGGTGTCAGCTGAGCAGAGTATGGCAAGTGTGGCCTTGGAATATAACCAATAGCAATGTGTTTAGCCTTCCTAGCCTGACAGTATGGCTCGGTGCGTCCCGTCTCCCCCCAATAGTAACATTTCACCTCCTGTGTACTGGACTTATCTGGCTGCCTGCTAAATGCATTAGCTTTACTCCGGGCATGACCACGAACCTCACCATCCCCAAAAGACTTACTTTGAGGTCCTGAAGTCCACTGGCCAAAGCGGTTTCCCCTGGTGCTTTTCCGTGCTGAGATGTAGACCTCTGCCAGTCTGGCTGCCTCCTCTGCTGTTTCAGGGTCATGCTCTTTCATCCATACTGCCATATCTGGGCCCACCATCCTCATGAATTGCTCCAGGATGAGTATTTCCGATATTTGTTGAACTGTGTGTTCCTCTGGCTTGACCAATTTTGCAAACAGCTCCTTGAGTCTTACATTCTCATCAGGCCAGATGTCAATCGCCCAAGACCTTTGCCTGTATGTCTCTGCACTGATCTCATATTTCTTTAAGATCGCCTCCTTCACTTTTCTATAGTCATTTGTATGACTAATGTCCATTGCCACATATGCACTGCGGGCTTTGCCTGTCAGCAGGGGCACCAGCCAAAGGCCCAGCTCTCTCTAGACCGGCGGCATGCAGTTGCAATTCTTTCAAACGTTGTTAAGTAGTGCTCCACATCATCACCTTCAGTCAATGGGTGGAGCTTTGGCTCTTTGAAGTCAACTACTGGCAGCATTCTCTGGGGCGAGACTGCTCTGCTGCTGGCCGCCTCACTTCCTTGTTCACCGAAGCCTGGGACACTACTCTCCACGTGGCCCTGGAGCTGCTGGAACTGGTGTTGGACACTTTTCCACCGCTGCTCATGCCTTGCCTCCATTTGTGACATTCGTTCATCCCGTGCCACCTGGGACTGAACCAGCACTTTTACCATGCTAGCCAGTTCAGCAATCATCCGATTTGTGGAGGTTGCTGGCCCTGCTGCTGCCTCACTTTGCATGGAGTCCTGTGCTGCAACTGTTGTTTGGTCTTCTGATGAGCTCTGCACCATGTCCCGTTCCACTTCCAGTCTATCTGCTGCTCCTCTGCCTTGCTTGGACTTGGGTGGCATCTTTACTTCCTGTTGTCCTCAGCTGAGGCCTGGACCACTTCTGACACCAAAATGTTGCAGTATAGCTGAGTGGCAATTGGAAAAACTAAAGGTGGTTAATTTTGGCAAGATGCCAAATGCATTGTAGTCAAAATACACATTCACAGTGACAAGCTGATGCCATGTCATGTAGCCTCGTGAGCGGTACCCTACAGTAAAACGTAACCTGGCATCACTAAGGATAAAACACAGAGTAGGTGGAAAGTCACCTGGTCGGTGTTTCATTCAGGCCTATGTGTCCTCATCCTAGCGGTGGGGTCTTTAGACGGTTGAGAGTAGCAGTGGCAGTGGAATACATGGAGGCTGAGTTCTTTCAGGAGCCACGATGGCCAAAGTCTCACTGGTGAAAACCAGTACGGTAAAATACCCCAGATGAACAAACACTCATGGTCAACAACACAACTGGCCAAATAGCTGCACCCAGAGGGAATCAACCAACAGGAATGAAACTTGGTGGGTAGGTCTGACATGGTCAGACATGCTAATGATTCAAGTTTTACACAAGGACGGGCCTTATCGCTGGACCTGACTGACTTTCAGCAAGCAGTGATGCCTCCATGAGTCATCCTGTTAGTGCAGCACCATTGGCAGACAAATTTACGATTGGGAAAGACTAGAGACCCAAATTTAAAATGATGTGGAGACCGTAGAAAGTGGATTCTCTACAGTTAAGTTCCTTTTTTCTGTGAAATTGGATTTGGCTTACCAGTGGACTGATCGGATGGGTGGCTTATTTGAATTTGCCTGACCAGTACACTAAAGATGAGGTTGGCTGTACCCAGCCTTGTGTGATAAGATGATCAGTTGGGTTCAAGTCTGGGGGATTCTAAGGGCCAGGGTAGATCTTGCTCGTGCTTTTTCAACCAGAGCTGGACATTTCAAGCCGTGTGCCATGTGGCATTGTCTTGCTGGAAGATCCCGTCCACCCCAGGGAAGACAATCAGCATGTATGGGTGTAGGTGATCTGCAAGGGTGGACTCCCATGTACCCTCTATCTGTCAGCATGGCTCCAGATACCTGTGGCTGACAACCTACCAGAACCTTACTGAGTCCCTCCCAGCCAGTCTTCTTGCTGTTCTTGCTGCACACGTTGGTTACTGTGGATGTTAGCTGGTGGTCATAATAATGTGACTCCAATGTGCAAATGCTATGTATGTGTGCATATAGAATATATTGTGTTATTGAAAAAGCAG